>JAFJYI010000105.1:600000-1117500 GCA_019022655.1 Acacia acuminata
AAATAGATATGTTATGGGTTATTTAGGTTTTGGAAGCACATCATTTTGCATTTAATTACAACTTTTCTTACTAAAAAATTCTGGTAGAAAAGTGAGAAATACGATATTAAGGAAAAAATTAAGTTAAAAGTTGGATAACTTGTTCACTAAGGGTAAAAAGGTAAAGAGTGGTGAAAATAACCATTTGAGAATTATTCTATGTAGTATGGTATTTATTACAATATCATATAAAATAATGGAAAATTATTAATGTGGTGGTAATATTATAGGATTTCAAAGAAGCCCGAGATTGTTTCCAAAAAACAAGCGTTTTACTAACTACGCGAAGAAAGGTATGACAATGTACAATAACTTTAATCTCCTGTGTCTTGTGTGCCTATATATGCTTGTTTGAATCATGATTGTGGACTCGTGACCAAGATTGGGTCTTAGGTCATGTGTTTATTTACAATCAGCTGGCAGTGGATCGATTATTGTTTTATATGATAATGCTACATGCTTGTTTTTCCTATTGCTGAGGATTTATGTCTGGGACACAGAGCACTGGTGAGTGCTTTCGCCGTTAACGATGCATATGTAGTCTGGTTATGGTGTGTTTGCTAAATGTTGTATCATTTCCAAATTGTGATTATCTATCATATATTGTTTATACTTGCATATGAGGTTAACTGTTACTATGATATTCAATTTTATTGAATCTCATACTTGTCTTTAGCTTTAGGATCTGGATCTAGAGCAAGAGGTAAGTTGCACGAGTAGAGCCGTGAGGAGACACGAAGGAATTAAATATTTTGTTGAACTGTATAATACTAATAACTATTTAGCTAACCATATGTTTGGTTGATTGTACCGCTATTATCCCGTAAAGATTAACCTTGACTAGTTTTAAAATTAAAATCATGTATTATCGGTTACTATTCGCTCAAACCATTTCAAATACTTTGTGTGGCGCCACAAACTTTGGTGATAAACCTAATTATTGTATGCTAACGGACATAACAAATAGTATAGAATTTTGGGTGTTACAGGTTGATTGTAGTCGATTTGCTTCATAAACTTATGGATTATATTGTATTGTATTGTATTGATAAGCATTAGGGGATTTTGTGATGTCATGACTACTATGGTGGTGTCAAAGTCATTGTGTTATGTAGTAAATGGGAAAGTATGGGAATCCCTCAAGTTTTTTTTTTTTTTTTTTTCATACGGTCCCTCAAGTTAATTGTTGTGAATTTGTTCTCTCATTGTGATTAATATGGAAGTTCAATAAGTATTATTATTGTTGTGCAAATGTTTGTTCAAGAGTTGGTGTACTTTGTTTAAGGCTTGCAGGTTAAGTAAAATTATTTGGCTTAGCCTATGCACCAATCACAACCCGGATTTTGGGTAATGACACTTTTTATTCTTAATAAACGAAGGTTCTTTATTTATCTACCTAACCTAATAAATTCTTAAATTGCTTCTCATTTTTGTGAGACAAAAACAAATAGACAAGACAAAGAGCATAAAATCATATCCATCATTCACTTATTATTATCTAGCAAGGAACTAAAGAATTAATTATTCACATCATCAGAAAAATTACAAAATAAAAATCAATTCCCAATATATATCAACAAAAAAATATAATGTCCATAACATTATTGTCCCTATAAATAAATAAATAAAAAAGTTTAGATATCAACATCAAAAGGCACACCGGTTTCAGGCAACCATGTGTTACCAGCCAGAAGTCCAGCAACAGTAAACTGTTGTGCATTGTGGCTCGTCAAGACATGAAACCCAGGCCATTGCACCCTATCTTTTGTTGAAGAACCATTTCCATAGTTTATATATTCCCCAAAATACAACGTATCTTGAGCAAAATCACTATCACCCCATGGGGACCAACCCAATGGATTCACCAATCCTTCAATGTAGCTTTTCATGACAACCACTCGTGCATATTGCTGCCATGGCCGACCCAAATAGGTTTGGTATGACTTTATGACCGGTTTGAGGTCCGGTGCGGCTCGAATTTGAGAGTTGATTATAGATATTCCGGTGTTCTGAAATGGGTCACCTCGCCCTTGAGCCGTGATCATGTTTGCTTGTCCTTGTAAGGGCTTTCTTACAAAAATGGTGCAGTTTTGTAGGACTACCGCGGCATTACCCCAAATGAAATCCACTGTGCCAAAAATTCTACAATCTCTATAGAATTGACGTTGTGCATGAGCCATTAGTGTGTCTTGGTAGCCTTCAATGGAGCATCGGTAGAAGACTGAGAGGTCGGACGCTGATCGGATCGCTACGGCTTGACCGTTCTTTGGACCGGCCGTGTTTCTAAAGGTGATATCTCTTGCAATGAAGTGAGCGCCATCTATACCTAAAATTTTATAATTTTAAAATGAGTTACTTAATATATATATATATATATATATATGATTCACCAACATATATATATATATGATTCACCAACATGTCAATTGTCAATATATTAATATACTTAATAAAATTTACAGCAAATCGCACTATTTACGCATAACATATCCTTATCTTTTTTCTTTTTTCATAGTTGGCATGCTAAATGCTTGCAAGCGTGGTTTGAACTCGCAAGCTGTGCTACCATAAGGCAACCAACACGCTACTACACCACACCGTCTTGCAGCATATCCTAAATGCTCCCTCATTTCCTAAATGTACAAGCTAGATACTAACTTGTGGATATTAAGTAAATTTCTTAAGTAGGTTATATATGTAAAAGATGTGTGTGTTGATTTTCCTAATATGCCCCTTTAGTCATTTCTGTTGGAAACTATTTTCTTGTTGGAAAACCTCCTTGATATGTGAAATCAACAAGGAGTGTTTATTAAAAAAGTTGTAAATTTGGGAGACAAATTGAATTGAGGTATGAAATTTAGGAACAAGCCAAACTCTTCTATTAGCTCTTATATTTAACACCAAAAGGAAGTAATAAATATTGTGACTTATTTCTTAAGATGAATTCTTTTTAAAAAGTCATATTTAATTATCTTAGTAGAGCATGTTAATGAATACTTCAAAAAAAAAAAAAAAGTTTAATTTAAAGGGATAAGTATATTTTTCCCGAAGTTTTGGCTAAGGAGCACTAGGTACTCGAAGTTTTTTTTTTAAAGCAAAATTGCTCAGGAAGTTAACAAAACATAGCAATTTTGGCTCTATGTCAATTTTGACCTTGTTAAGTTTAAGCGATATGCACATGTGGCACCAATACATGCCACCTCATCAATCAAAATAGGAATAAGTATTATTTTTGCCCAGGAAGTTTTTATTGAGGAACAATGAGTATCTGAAAAATTTTTTAGGAGAAAATTTTCCCGTAAATTTACAAAATTCAGCAATTTTTGCCGCGAAGTTTACAAAATATCGAAATTCCAGCGATTTAGGCAAGGGTGGCTTAAATCAATCTATACAACAGTAAATACTATCACTATTGCTTTGTCTTATTGAACAATTTTTGGGGTAATTCATACTCGTTTTCCATCTTATTTGCTGAGATCATAAGTGATTGATGACGATACCTACTGCTCCTCAGTGAAAAATTCTAGGACAAAAATTATACTTAACCCTATTTTGATTGTTGAGGTGGCATGCCACGTGTGTATATCAGTTAAACTTAACGGTCAAAATTAAAGGAATGGAAAAATTGCTACGTTTTGTAAACTTCTGGGGTAAAATTGCTCCTAAATTTTTTTTCGGTTACGCACTTCTCCTCAACCACAACTTTCAGAGCAAAAATGATGCTTATCCCTAATTTACATATCACAGAAAAATCTTAGTTAAATGACTAACCTGCTGTTGCAGACATAGAGGGGGTAATTCCATCTTTAACGCTTCTATTACCAGTTATAATGGTAAGTTTCATTCCATCACCAACAATCATGAGATTTTCATTTTTCTTATCAACTTGAATATTTTCTTCATAAATCCCTTTCTTCACTCGTATTACAAACCTCGTCTTCACTGTTCTCCTTGAAGCTTCATCAATGGCAGCTTGCACCGTCATAAAATGGCCCGTACCATCTTGAGCCACCACAATATTTGCCTTCAAAGAAGATGAACTCAAGCTCAACAACCTCCTGTGCTTCCCAGAAAACCAACTTGGAAACCCACGTGCTTTTCTCTCTATGTTTTTATTCTCTTGCTTCATAATCTCACCGTTCACGGCTAACACATTGCTTATCATCTTCCTAAGTTTGTGGCTCGCATTATTTTGAGCTGTGAATTCTCCAACTCCGAGCTGCGACGCACTGCTTTGGCAGGTTTCAATGTTTGTGAGGGAAGTACTGAGCCATGTTTGTGCATCTAATAAGGAGGAAGAAGAAGTATGTAGGGTTTGAAGGGTTTGGTTTAGATGGAATATGGTGTTATCGTAGAGCTTTAAACAATCATTGAACACACATTTTTGCGTTGAGGTCACAAATTTTGGGCCATATTCTTGTGCTTCCTTGTGCATAGCTTGAGCGTGTTCCATGGCTAACAGAACCAGCATTTTTTTGTATAGTCGTACCGTTGGTTCGGTCTGAACCAGTGGTGCTTGTTGCTCATGTGGTATTTGCATAGCTCAGGAGATGAGGAGTTTGGTTGCACCAAAAGTCTATAGACGAAGATGATGTTCTCGAAGAAGAAGATGATGATATTGAGAAAAGAGAAGAAAATAAGATGAGTGAGAAGAATAGCTTAACAATGAATGATGCCATATTATGTGTTGATGTGGTTTCTTGTTTGGGTCTTAAATAAGGGATTTATAATGTTTATATTAGATTTAAGGCTACATAAGGGTGTTTGGTTGAGGAGTGTGATGAAGGATATGTGTCGGCTGAATTAAATAAAGTAAACAATGACGAGAGAGATATGTAATGGGAATGCTACCAATAGAGATGTTGAAAATAAAAATAACAAAAAATGTGTAAATAATATTCAATAAAAATATTTAAGAAAGTTCCAAAACATGTAAGATCTCGCTAGCTCAAATATTTCGGCAAAAAACGAAAAATAATGCTAGGTCAACTTTTTCTTGTTGTGTTCGGAAACTTTTGATATGTCAGGAATCCTATCTTTCAATTTAAAATTGTGTTGAAATTTCAACCAATTTATTTTTGCCCGCAAATTTCAACCAATTTAAATAAATATAACGTAAAGGAAAATACTTATACCAAATTTTTTATATCCATTTTGTTAAGTTTTTCAATCACATGTGATCATGTGTCTCATTTTTTTTTTAATTATTATTAATTAACTATAAATCCATATTAAAAAAAAAAAAAAGGATACAGGGTCATGTTTGATTAGAAAACTTGATGAAATGAATATAAGGAAGTTGATATAAGTATGGTCCTACTATAAAACAAATGCATATTTTATGAAAAATAATCTCCAACTCCAATATTATATAAGAATAGAATTTTTGAATTAATTCCTTAGTAATATGTATATATGTTTAAAACTTGTTATTTATTCTCAAAGCTAATTCATCTCAACATCAAAGGTGCACATTTAATTCTCTTAATTTATATACAAGATTTTAGTTTAGTTCATTAATTTTACAAAGTATGTTTTCAATCCTCTAATCCTAACACCTTTAATCTCAAATGATCATTTTTACGTCAATTATTGTTATTTGAAAAATCAACTTAATATATCAATGTTTGTGAATGTTTTGCCAACATTTAAAATTCCAATGTTAACATTTTTTGTTAATGGTCAATGATATTAGGGTTAGAACTCAGAGGAAGCAAAAAAAAAAAAAAAAAAAAAAAAAAAAAAGAAAAAAAAGAACATTAAAAAATTATGAGAGACCACAATGAAACTTTATATGAAATTTTCGTATAAAAAACACACTTTTACTGTCATGGATCATAAAATATTTATGGGCGTGTACGTATAATATTTAGAACGAATATCAATTTATGACAAAAATAAAGAGCGCATATTTAAAACTTCTTCGGACCAAAAAAATCCCAACTTCTCGGAAAAAGGTTAATAGGTAAGCGCACAACTAGTGCTTCTCAAGATAGAGTTAGAAATCAAAGGAGTGATTAAGAAATTAATTATTTCAATAAATCGGTTTATATTAATTGAATCTATACTTAGCGGCTTAACTAAAGGGGAAGAATTAGTCGATACAGTTAACGGTAGAAGCGTATGAATATATATTTGGTCGTCTCTACAATATTTCACAATAATTAAGAAACCCTAGTTTCTGGGGAAAGAATAGTTGTATACTTGTTCAATACACAACTAATTTATTATGAAGCAACAATTTCTAGTTAGGGGACGAGCAACTCATACCTCAAAATTGGTTCGTACATTGGATGCGTTTTCTTGAATCGCACACACAGAAAATTTAGGCCATCCCCATGTGCCTGTAGTTTATAGGGTAAGTAACGTTGATAGATTAATTAATAGTAGAAGACTCTGGAAAATAATTTATATGTTTTTGGGGTAATATATAGTTATTAAATTATTTGGTACAATCAGCTACTCCGTCTAGTTCTACAGTTATTAAATATTTGGTACCGTCAGCTACTCTATCTAGTTCTAGTTACAAAGCATCAACTAGGAACAATTTTTTATCCTAAATATAAGGCGTCAACCAGCTCATTAATTAATTTTTTTCTCACTTTACCCTTTTTAATTTGGGTTTAGAGTTGTAAAAGTTAAATCGTATAAAGAGGAGTGAAGTTTGAAAAAAATTCTCAATTTAGGACAAATTTAATGGCATAATTATCATTCCTTAGTCTGAAAGAATTAGTAGTTAATATCTTATAATAAGGACTGAGGGACTACTTCAAACTTGCTTTAATCTGTTGAATCCTAAATCTGGTAACTCTCTCACCGTATGGGGATATTTTCTTCAGCGAAATTTGAACACTCACTCACACATATAGAGATAAGTTGTTTGATGTTTTCATGAATTATAACTCTTGATATTTGAAGGGCATGTTTGGATGAATTTAGACATATTTTTATAGAAAAATAATCCTAGTATACCGTTTGACAATTTTTTTTTTTCTTGAAAATAAAATTTTTAATTGTTCACATCTATTCATGCGAAACATTCATGAGTGTTGCTCAAGGATCAAGTAATAGTTTTTGAACTGACAGAATCATGTGCTCATTCCAAAAACTACAAGAAATAAAGGGAAGAAGATATCTAATGACTATCAAAATATGAGAATGTCAAAATGTCCTTTAAATAGTTCAATTTCTTTGAAATCCTTAGGAGCTATTCTAGAATTAAGTTTTGGTAGAGTAACCAAAATCCCCTAAATTAAATTAATTAGCACTACCTTAATTATTGTCATTTAATAAGTTAAAGTTGTTACTTAAACTATTATTGTTAGTGATAATGAATTAGAAATTTTTGCAAAATAGTTGCCGTTGTCATTTGATAAGTTAAAATTGTTACTTGTATGCTAAACTGTTTTTGTCAGTTTGTTTTTTCATTTCTCATATTTGAAATTAAAGGCATTTTTAGTTCCAAACTAATCCATAGGATCTCATTGTCACTAAACCATCGTGGTCCTGAATAAATTATTTGCAGATTTGGAAGGTTTTTTGTGTCTTTCTCTCATAAATAAATAAATATACAACATATGTGAGTTGGAAGAATATTTTTATTCTTAGGGGACATAATACAAGAGTAAAATAAAAATGGACTTTTAATTATAAACATATATATTTTCAAGTGAATTATTGTAATAGATAGATATGCTGTCTGTTAGTGCTCCACACACACATGAATAAGCCAACCTAAGTAATAAAAAGTTCTTTTTTTGCATTACTACAAAAATCAAGATACATGACGGTTATTATCAGCCATAAATCACAGTTCTGAAGTGTCATATATGTAGGCACCATATATGCTCAGCGCAGATAAATAACAGTTCTAAACCATAATTTATTCTAGACCTATAATAACGGTTATAATATAACACCCATTATGTATTGAAGCTCGATGAGACCATGATATACTCATTGCTATGACAATAATTAACAGTCACATGTAAACAACTGTCATAATATATGGTAATGCTTGTACAATACATAATAGTTCCGTTTTAACAACCGTTATATATGTATTAACATATACAATAGTTCTTTCATAACAACATTATGTATTGGTGGTAATGCTAATGGATTTATTTAAACAACCATTATATATGGTTTACATAAATAACGGTTGTTAGATAACAAATTAAATGTGATTTATCGAAGCTAATTGTTTGGAAAAAAATTGGGGGGGGGGGTCAGGGAGGGAGTTTCTGCTTTCGATACCCCCTTGTATATACCTTTAGAGAACAAATCAAAAATATATTTACATCCATTCATATACAGAACAATACACAAATCAAAATATTTTTATTGTCATGTTTTAGATGCTTCAAACGGCAGGGCAGTTTGGTGGATTGCCATCAAAAGGCCCTCATCTTCATCTCAAAATGTTCATGGAAGTCTGTGATGCATTTGTAATCCCTTGAGTGCCAGTCAACACCCTTAGAATTATACTATTCCCTTTCTCTCTCAGAGATAGGCTCGAACGTGGTTGAACACGCTATTAACTCATTTAGTCACTTCTTGAAATGATTTGAGTGCGAAATTCCTATTGAAATTCTTTCCACCAACCAAGAATGCTTCATTGAGAGAAGATATCACCAGCTTCAGATGACGATCTGGTGAGTCCACTTATGTAGCCTGGGAGTGCTTCAAGGATCTGCTACGAAAGTGCCCACAACACAGACTTGTGCCATGGGTACAACTAGAAACTTTCTACAAAGGTTTGGATGCTCAAATGGGATCAATAGTTGATGCCTCTACAAATGTTTCTCTCTTGTTGAAATCTTACAATGAAGCATAAGAACTCTTAGAGCGAATGGCCATGAATAATCATCAGTAGCCGGCAAATAGATTACCATCCATAAGGACATTCTTTGGCATTCATGAGCTCGAGATATGATTTTTGGAAATTAGGTCAAAAATCTGGATAGTTTGGACCTAATCGATGGAGTAATAATCTTTGAGTGAGTTAAAAACCAAGCAAACGACCTCCTCTAACCCTGAAAATTTGTGAACCTGTAGTACACCTTAAAATTTAATACGGATCCAAGAACACATGATTTGGATAAGTTTATAAGGAGTAATGAATTTTTGAAAATAAGTCACAATTTTGGAGTGATTTCTGGACAGTGGTCACATTTTTTGTGAATTGGGAATGGTAGGCATCTGATAAAATGCTGAAACTTTTTTTCCTAGAAACTAAACTTAATAAGGAGTTTATAGGTTTTTGAATCACCTAATTTAGATGCCTAGAACTCCATATATGGAGTTTTGAAGTTGAACAATGAAATCTGTAGGTTGTGTTCAAAATTGGAACTGTCATTTTCAACAGAGGTTTTGATTGGGTAAATGACATTTCTTTTCGGTGAAATTTGGGCAGAGTGAAGTACACCTCTCAAGCTTTAAAACAAGTCATAAAGCATGTGAATTGGAGATCTAAAACTTAAATTATGAATTTTCAAAGTTTCGATAAAGAATCTGGAAAATTCTGGTTCCAGAAACAAAGCAATGTCCAATTTTCAAAATTCTGGGAATGTTTCAGCCATAAATTATTTTAGTGATTATTAATATTTGAAAATAGACTTAAGTAGGAATTGGAATCACTCCATTTGGAGTTGTATAGACCAAGTTATGATTTTTTCCAACTTTCGAGAGAAATTAAAGGCTTAATTTCCGATAAGTCCGAGAATGATCACGAAGTAGATAATTGTGTTTAACCTTTAAAGTAGGAATTTCTTTGGATAAGTTGAAGGGTTAAATGGCTGAAATAGTATTCAAATAAATAAGTCCCAATAGGTATACATTCATACTCACAAGGATATAAAATAAAGGACAAGTATTTTAGGGTGGATCTAGAGGAGATATAATCTTAATTTTGTCATTAAGATTAGATTGAATAATGACCCATCTCTATATAACTTGTAATTATAGGATGTGATAATTGTCTGAGCGTGAAGGATAAGCACAGTGATAAGAACTTGCGGAAGGTATGGTATTGGGAAGATTAACAGGTAGTAACTGTAATCTCACATCTTTTTATGACTATATATGTTTGTTTAATTTATACCACATTTGCACGTCCTGCCTATATGGGGCTAGCACCACTCGTGGTTCAATTAAGCGGAAGGGCTGACCATGGGGCCGGTTTCCTGGTGGCTAGGCAGGGTCTAGTGTATTCATGTATTTTGGGTTATAAGTACCCAAATTGAATTCACTAGCGCTAAGGTATTAAATCATATGATGATTGTTTGTATTATATGCTGCATATGAATGGTAATACATGAGAATGAATTTGAATGCTTTATATGCTGTGTGGACTACTCTGTTGTGGTTGACTTACATATATCGTATATGCATACTTAGAATTTGAGATTAACTTGTTACTCTGAAATTCATCATTTCAATCTTAGAACCTTCCTCCAATCCTGGATGTAGGCAGTCTACTAGACAAGGTTCAAGGGGTAAGGGTGTAATAATTGCTTGACTCCAAGAAGGTGGTGGTGGTGATAGAGTAGTTTGAATCATTTTTGGATACACCTTCTGTATGTCTATATATATATATATATATATATGGGATTATCGTTTGTCATGTCACTTGACATGAGTTTTTTGTCAAGTCACCCCAAAACTCACGTCGTTTTGGGAGTTAAGAGAATTAATGAAGGGTGTTTTGATATTTTTGCTTTTGTATTTATTATATAAATTTTACCAAAATACCCTTAATTAATTCTCCTAACTCCCAAAACAACATAATTTTGGGGTGACTTGACAAAACCTTATGTCAAGTGACATGATAAACGATAAACTCTATATATATATATTATGACTTAGATAAAATTTTGAGATAGCTGTATGTGGCTATTGAGATGTATATTTATTTAGATTGTTATGACCTCATTGTAGTAGAATCTATATATGTATGATATTGCTGCAAGGAGGGGCACGTATATCACGAGCCCATAATGAAATGGATGATTAAATGAATAGTAGAGTACTACGTTAGATAAATAATAAAGAAGCACTTTGATAATACCATATAAAGTTTAAGGTACAATGGATTTTTAAATAAGGAGTTTGAACCACTTATAAAAAGGTTTAGAAAGGTTTTAAAATTCTTTAAAAATCCCTTTCGAACTATAATTTTGGAATCTACGTTGGGTTAAGTTTTTGTTCCCCAAGTCCAAACTTGGTTTGGTGGTTTGGATTCATTATTTAAATATGCATCTAACCTATATTAATTTGGAAAGGGAAGATGTCTCTCTCTCGTGTCTAGGATCGAGAGCGAGGAGGTGTCACAAATTGCATTGAGTAAATTAGGAAAATATTTTGTTGCTAAGTTTGCAACTTCACCCTTGTTATATATATATATATATATATATATATATTTAGGGTAAAGGAGCAAAAATACACATGTAATTTTCCCCCGGGAGCACCCAAACATCATGTGTTTTTTTCGGGAGCAAAAATACACATGTAATCTCAAAAGTGAAGCAAAAATACCATGGCCGTCAATTTTGTTTAACCGCCATTAAGTTTTGATGGGCCCCACCTTATTAAAAAAATGAAAAATTCCTTTTTCCCCTTAATTGACCTCACGCCCTCACGTTCTCTCACTCACGCTCTCTCACTCATCACCCTTTCAATCCCCATACCCACCGTCCCAACCCAAAACGGAGAAGCCGACGCCATCATTGGCGAAATTCCAGTCATCGATCTCTCCCTCGGGAACACATAGCCTGGTCTCTCCGGTCAGCAGTGCATGCGAGGCATCAATCACGGTGTTCGATTAAAATCTTGGGTTTCGATTCATCAACCATCGCCGACGTTGTTCAGGTATGTGGATGTGGGTATTCGATTCTAATTTCTTCTTTCTTCAATCCTGGGTTTAGGGAAGGCAACATTCACAAATTCGAACACCCTAAGCCCGTCGATTTTATATTGTTCCTCCAATTTCTTCGTCTTTCTTCCGTTTTGGGTTAGGGTTCAAAACCTAATCTTATTATACAAAACACATTTGGGGCTTATGGTTCAAGATATGACGTGTCGATCGTAAATCTCATTTGGGCAAATTCTCCCTTCTATCGCAGACCGGGTAGATCTCCTCTACTTCTTCTCATCGTTTTGAATTCAAAAATTTTCAAGCCGTGCTTGATTAATGGAGATTTGAAGAACTTTGTTTTTCTTTTGTGGGGGGAACAAGAACGGTACTTTATAACAGAGAAAGCTCCGTCTCTTCGAAATGGTTTAATTTCGAGATTGTGATTTCGGATCGGTTTCTTCCTCATTTGGTTTAACTCGTGATTTTCGGATCGGTTCGGTTTAACCGGAGAAAGCTCCGTCTCTCGGTTTAACTCATGATTTCTGGATTAGTTTCTTCCTCATTTTCTGATTTGATTTTTATGTTGATTATTGGATTTGATTTCTGGATCTGTAATTGGTATTTGAAAGGTTGATGAATCTCTCTGGATTTTTTTGTCAATGTGTTTAAATCTCTACTCTTCTATCCTGCAATTTTGTCTCGGAATGATGAAGAATTAATGGGGAGGGTGATGAATCCGGGGGAGGCGGAGGAAATTGGGATTTTTTTTGAGTTGAGGGGTATTTTAGTATTTTCAAAATGTAAGTAACGCCGTGAAGTTAAACTAACGCCCATGGTATTTTTGCTCCACTTTTGAGAATTCATGTGTATTTTTGCTCCCCAAAAAAACTCGTGGTGCCGAGTGCTCCGGGAAAATTACATGTGTATTTTTGCTCCTTTACCCATTTATTTATTTATTTAGGGCTACGTTTCACTAACTATTAATTTTCTAATATTTTAAAAATAAAAAAATAGTAGTAGTTTTCGGTAAAGCACCACCATTCTTTGTCCTCCTCCTCCCACCCTCCCCCTCGCCTGATACATCATCAATGTCCGAGGAAGGAGATGAAGGGGCTGACTGGAAGTGATCATATACAACATGATTATGATGAAGGATGGAGTCCGCCTTTTTATTAGGAGGCAGGTGGGTGTGTCTACCAAGACTCCTTCTCGGGACCGGTCAAAGGTGTCTAACATCTACGAGTGGAGCCTCCATTTGAGGAGGAGGTGGTGGTAGTAGTGCTAGAGGTGAGGCGGAGGAGCTTGTGGAGGTGGTGCGGTAGAGGAGGAGGCGGTGAAGGAGGAGGAGGAGGGCGAATGGAAGGAGCTCTCTAGCGTTTGACCATGATAAGGGAGAGAAGGACGAGGTTACGAACATGTGTATTTTAGAAAAGTATTAGGAACAAAAGGAATAGGTCAATATAAATAGAGTTGATTACTTCTTTCTAAAGTATTTAACTTGGGAGAACTAGTACTTGGTGTCAGACCGAATGAGTTTTTTAAAAGGTGTTTTTTATATTTTTTTTTCTTTACATGACGGTTGTATATTATGAAATGTCGTTTTTGTTGTTCATACTTTATGGTCAATAGATATAACCGTCATGTTTGTGTTTTCTTGATATAAGGTTTGAAAATGAATCGTTTGTAAGTGTTAAATGACGGTTGTGTTTAAAGAACCATCATTTTTGTAACTAAATAAATGATGATTATTAATTACTACCGTTATTTTCGTGTTTTTCGTGAATTTCACCTTGCAATATATGACAAGTACACATGACTAATCATTACTTTTAAACGCTATTTATCCTTGCGTGACCTTCGTCTCGACATAGATGACGTTTATTAGCTATAGCGTTATGTATTAAATGTTATAAATTTACAAATCTATAGTAGTGTTGGTCCCATACTAATTGAGATCTCTGCATTTTCCTAGCTTCGATCCAAATTCCCATAAGTTTTTCAATTTGCCATGAGGCTTTACCATATCTAAGTTTTCATGATTGTTTTCATATCATATCCCTTTTTGTTTTGTCGAGTCTTTGTGCCTATACTTGTAAGATGTTAATTAGGACTGATGTGAATGCTGACTAAAGCAGCATGTAAATTTCTATAAATTAAAATATGAAATTAAAAAAGGTTTTTGAAAATAAAATGATGGAATAAAATTTATTTGTTCTCAACATTTTCTAAAAAAAAATATATTGTTCTCGTAAAGGTCTCATTGTATATACAATTTGTAATCAGATCTATTTTGGTCTTATTTAAATCCACGCGACAAAATTAACTCAGGTGCATACTAAGTGAGAACCATGTCATTGGCTAATAATACCTTACCTTTCTCTGGTTTTAAATCAGCACATCATGTATGTATTCTTCTAGTGGAGCCAATGTATTAACAAATGATGAGCATATAGGACCAATATCTATGATTTAGAAAACTATAAGGAACCAATAAAATGAAAAAAAAAACTATATGGACTTAATTAAAAATGAGGTAAAATTATATGGACTTAGATTGCATATTAATTTTTCATTTTTTTTTTTAAAAAGCTTAGCTATTAAATTAGACTCATGCATCACCAAGCACGTCTAACTATAGCTTTCTGATGATAATTGCTGTTATACTCCTCTAATCCTATTTATAAGTCATTTCTAACATATTTTATGAGAATTGAGAAAAAAAAATTAAACATTATTAACTCTGCTTTAAAATTTAATAACTTTATTACTATACCCTTATTTAATATACAATATATCCATTGAGAACAAAATCTACATAATAATAAATGAATGTAAAATTGTATGTTCATATGAAAAACTTAATGATATTACTCATCAATAGAAAAAAAGACCTTCTCTCTACTTTTTAAATTGGACCAGATTAATGTTTTGCTATGGTTCATGTTTTTTTTTTTAGTATTATCCAGGATTTGGTTTGGGCTTCATGGCTGTCTCTCCTTACACAAGTGTCTCATCTCGAGACTCAAACTTGAGAGTTATAGGATCTAGTAGGGCCTTGTACTACTAAACCAACTTTGTTAGGTACTATGGTTCATGCTAACAACCTTTGTTTTTATTGAATATGACGGAGTGTGAAGAAGGATATGTGTCGGCTGAACAAAATAAATTGCATACTGATGACAACAGAGATAGTTAACTGGAATTTAGCAAGCACACGTACGGACAGCCAATACATTAAAATTTAATAATGATCGCTTATTATACAAGCTAACATATGTCGATATAAATTATACGAGTATAAAATATTTCTGGCACGTCTGTCTATTATTATTTGAATCACATCATATTATTGTTCTCAACAAAAAAAAAAAAAAAAAAAGAAAAAAAAAAGAAGTTAGACAGCAACGGAAGATAACAATGAAATAAATATACCCAACCAGAAAATCAGCAATATTATATGAATTTATATATTTGGCTAAGGTTAATAATACAATATATCCAATAAATAGGTGATTTATTTTTGAAAGAAAATCAAACGCAGTTTTCTTTCTTAGAAGGATCCGGATATAGTATTTGAAATCAAATGAAACATATTTACCACAGTCACACCACTCAATAATATTGTCGGGTCTTGTATCACAATAACATCAACTTCCTCTAATAACTCTTTCTCGTGAGTTTGAGTTTGAACTCTATATCGATATATGTGAGCAAGTTATGACAAAAAGAAAAAGAAAAATCACAGTCAAAATCAGAAATAGAAAGAGATCCATTTATACACAGTTTAAAACTGATTTCTAAAATAATTAATCTGAAATTGATATCTAATATGACTAGTTTAAGTTTATAAAGATTTTGCCACTGATCTCAACCAAAAGTACAAATATACAAGACACCATCATAAAAAAATCGATTCAGTATATATTTATTTAGCACCAATAGTCCATCAAAGAAAATTGTATATCTCCAAGTAAATTACGATACAAATGAATTCCGAGAAGAAACTGATAAAAGAATATATATCTGAGAAATACGTATAATTCCCGTTCAGAAAGCCCAAAGATATAATTAATTAACCCCAATGGTAAATGGTACCCCAGTGCGAGGCAACCATGTGTGACCGGCAAGGAGATTAGCAACACTGAACTGGTTTGCCTCATTTGGATTACTTATCAAATGAAAGCCAGGCCATTGTACTCTATTTTTTATGGAAGAACCAGCTCCATAGTTCATATATTCCCCAAAATAACACGTATCTTGAGCAAAATTACTATCACCCCATGCAGACCATCCCAATGGATTCACCAAGCCTTCAATGTAAGTTTTCATGACCACCACTCGAGCATATTGCTGCCATGGCCGCCCCAAATAAGTTTCATATGAGTGATAAACCCTCCTGAAGTCCGGTGCAGCTTGGATTTGAGAATTGATTATTGATATTCCGGAATTTTGAAATGGGTCGCCTCGTCCTTGTGCTGTGATCATGTTTGCTTGTCCTTGAAGTGGCTTCCTTACGAGAATTCTGCAGTTTTGTAGAACAACTGCAGCGTTACCCCAAATAAAATCCACTGTGCCGAAAATTCTACAGTCTCTATAGAATTGGCGTTGTGCATGAGCCATTAGAGTGTCTTGATAGCCTTCAATGGAACACCGATAGAAGACGGAGAGGTCGAGGCTGATCGAGTGCCACGGCTTGACCTTTTTCAGCACCAGCCGTGTTTCTAAAAGTGATGTCTCGAGCAATGAAGTAAGCACCATCTATACCTGAAATTTAATTATTTAAAATCGGTAATTTAGGCATTATAAATATGACTTGTTTCTTGTACTCAATCTTTGAAAAAGGGTTAACGCCATTGCTAATTCCCAAAGTTTGATCAAATTATAGTTATTTGAATGTGTGTGTGTGTTGGGCGGTCGGAGGCCAAAACTAATATGATCAAAGTATAAGTAACGCGAAAAAAAAAAACTATATTTGATGGTTTTAGTAAGACAAGTAAAATAAGTATTCAACAAGATTAAAAACAAACTCAAGAAAAAAAGTTTTTAATTTAAATTCTTAGAAAAATCTAATATAACTAACCTGCTGTTGCGGAGCTAGCTGGGGTAATTCGATCTTTGACACTCTTACTACCTGTTATAATGGTCACTCTCGCCCCATCACCAATAATCATGAGATTTTCATTATCCTTATCTACTTCAATATTCTCTTCATAAATCCCTTTCTTCACTCTTATCACAAACCTCGTCTTCACTTTTCTCCTTGATGCTACTTCAATGGCGGCTTGCACCGTCTTGACATGGCCGGTACCATCTTGAGCCACCACGAGATTTGCCATCACCGATGATCGCCTCGAGCTCAACAACCTCCTGTCGTGTCCAGAAAACCAATTTGGAAACCCGTGTGCTTTTATCTCTTCTTCTGAGAAATTCTCTTGCTTTAGGAATTTCCCATTAACAGCCAACAAATTGCTTATCATCTTTCTAACATTTCTGGTCACATTACTTTGAGAAGTAAACTCTCTGACTTTGAACTGCAGGGCGGTGCTCCGGCAAGTTTCGATGTTTGTGAAGGCGGTGCTGAGCCATGTTTGTGCGTCTGATAGCGAGCAAGAAGCTGTAGGTAGGGCTTGAAGGGTTCGGTTGAGATGGAAGATGGTATTGTCGTAGAGCTTCAAACAATCACTGAATACACATTTCTGCATCTTAGTGACACATTTAGGGCCATATTCTTGAGCTTCCTTATGCATGGCTTGCGCTTGGTCTAGTGCTAATTGAACCAGCATTTTGTTGAACTCTGACCGATGGCTCGGTCTGAACCGGTGGTGACTGTGGCTCATGTGGTATTTGCAGGGCTCTGGGTGAGGAGTTTGGTTACACCAAAACTCTATAGACGACGAAGAAGATGATATTGAGAAAAGTGAAGAAAATAAAGTGAGGGAAAAGAATAGCTTAACAATGATTGATGCCATTTTGTGTTTCGGTGGTTCTTGTGTTTCGTTGTTGTATTTTGTTATGTCAATCAGGAGGGTTTGGTTATATATTTATAGTGTTTCATAAAACATTCATAGCTTATAGGTTGGGAGTTCAGTTCAAATTTATTGAGGAGTGTGAAGGAGAATATGAGTTGGCTAAATAAAATAATTCGAACAATGACCAGAGAGAGATAGGTGAACTTATTCATGTACACGATTCAGGTGATTTAAGAAAATAAAATTATGTAATAAAACATGACTAAGCGTTTCCAGTTTGTAATTTAGAAATATGAAATATATTTGGCATTTCTCACTATTATTTCATTAATCAAATGTATAAATTCCTTAAAAAAATGAAGTTAGCAATCAAAATAGTGATACATAAAATAATTGAACAAGAAAAACAAGTAAACGTGACGGCTATGGCGTGAGGAATGCATAAGAATGAGTGAAATAGAAACTGCAAGAAAAACAACAATACGTGTGACTTTCTTTTGCAGTAAAAGCGAAGGCAAAAATTTGGCCAAGCATGAGCTTTTGGAAACGACGCCTCACCATAAAACATTTACATTTCATCACAAGGAACCCTATTTTCTGAGCAACAATAGCTGTATACTTGTTTACACCTATTTCAGCATGGACGTACATTATTATATTGGACGCGTTTTCTGGAATTGCACACACATTAGAAATTAGGATCATTAATATTGTTTTGCCCCCATGTGCATGTAGTTTACATAGCAAGCAATTGTGATGGGCGACTTTCGAGTTTTTGCCAAAGCAAGCATTATATTGCTGATTTTCGTACAGAAACCCATAGATTAGTACGGAGTTCTTTTGACCAATAATTGGGTAAGCTTATATGACAATTACATCACGCTCATGCATATTTGTATAAATGATCAATATATATCAAACAGGTTTTCCATGGTTTGATTTGCATGATTTCAAATTCCCAGAAAGTCAAATTACATGAAAATGCTGGAAATTTGTTTCCTAACCTCACCGAATGGAAACAATTTTCCTTTGGTATATATATAAATATGTGTGTTGAAAACGGCGGATTCCAAAGGTGACGTTTTTGTTATCATATGTTTTCTCTATTATGGGAATAAAGACTTCTAAAGATTATTCCACTACAAAAAACAAAAACACTGAATTTCTGACGGAATCCGTTTCCTCGCTGATAGATGCATGGCAAATCAATTTCTAATGGAATTCTAGTTTCGACCCCTTTGCAGTGGCCACCACTTGTCAACTTTGGCACCCCATTACTGGCGGTTGCCATGTCCCCAAACCTCATAATACGCCACATGTTCTCTTCTCAGGCTACCACGTGACCCTTCCTATAATTCGTGAAAATGTGGTCTTCATGCCATCTTGAACCCGCGACCTCAAGTCCCCTGCGTACCTCAGCCAGTTGAGCTGAAGATAACGTACATATTACAAAAACACACACACACACACACACACACACACACACATATATATATATATATATATATATAATTAAAAAATAATAATGAATTAAATTAAATTTTGACCTAATATTTATATATGTATTATACTTTTTTCAATATAAATTAATTCCATATTAATTTTTTTTATATTTAATACATCTTCTTATAAATATTTTTAGCCAATTTTTTGAAATTGAATTTTATTTTTATTAACATTAAATAACTAATAATTTAATATTAAAATTGTTAATTTTAATGTAAAATTATAAATATAAGGTTAAAAACTAATAATATAATGTTAATAACTAAAAATTATTTTTAATTCTCGCTAATTAATAACTGATATTTTTATTTTTATAAATATTATTTTTAATGTAAAATTATAAATATAATTTTAATCAATATTAATAAATAATAATTTATTTTTAATTACAATTAAGTAATAACTAATATTATCATATAATTTTTTATATAAGTTTTATTAGAAATATAATGGATTTTTTTGCCACGGAAAAATTTCATGGGTAATCCGTGGCTAATTCTATGAAAAAAAAAATAATAAAGAATTTAATTTAATTTTAAAATAATATTTATATATTTATTATAATTTTTTCAATATAAATTAATTTCAAATTAAATTTTTTGTATATTTAATAATTCATCTTATAAATATTTCTTAGCCAATTTTTTGAAATTGAATTTTATTTTTAATTAACATTAAATAACTAATAATTTAATATTATAATTTTAAATTTTAATATAAAATTATAAATATAAGTTTAAAAATAAATAATATAATGTTAATAACTAAAATTTATTTTTAATTCTCACTAATTAATAACTGATATTTTTATTTTTATAAATATATTTTTAATGTAAAATTATGAATACAATTTTAATCAATATTAATAAATAACAATTTATTTTTAATTGAAATTAATTAATAACTAATATTATAATATAATTTTTTATATAAGTTTTATTAAAAATATAATGGATGTTTTTGCCATGGAAAAATTTCATGGGTAATCCGTGGCTAATTTTGTGAAAAACAATTTTACCCCAATAGGAAAAATTCCTTCTAAAATATTTCAGACTGAATTTTCCACAAATTTCCTATGGAATTAGCCCGGAAAACAAAAACAAATTTCGGTGGCTAATTCCGTTGGAAATTGAAATTTTTATAGTGTTCATTAGATAGGTTATGGAGTAGAAAGTGAACAAGGTCAAAAGTTGAGAGTTTATGGACATGCACATCATCTAGTATTTTTATAACTCTCTCCCTTAGATGTCCATGAACTAATAGTGTACCTCATTAAAACCTTACTAAAAAAACAACCCAATGAGACAAAACCCTAATGAAGAAAAAAGAGAAGATAATACAAATCGAAGCTGCCTCATTTAAAACCTTACTAGGAAAATCCTATGGGTAAAAACCTTGATGAAGGAAAAGAGCACATCATGATCTCTACTCCACCTAATGATAATATCGTATTTATTCCCTCTGATAATTATAAACCCAAAATTCCATACCACTTATCGTGCCCGATGACACTTAGTATTTAGGAATACCATGTTGAGAGATCTCGAGTAAAGTGGAATGTAGAGTATACATTAACATTTGGACAATAAGTAACTGATATAAAATGCCTAGGTATAAGCTGGTAAATTAAATATCTCGAAGGAATATTTATATGATGAATCATCTGGAACTTGTATAATTAAAATTCCAACATAATAACTATACAATCTTAAACCAAGCCTTAACTAGACTTATGACTCAAAACCTATACAATTAATCAAACCCATTGGCCAGGCCAGTGTTTAAGTCTAGTAGAAGTCTCCTCGTCTTTCACGGCAATTTATGACCAAACCACATAGACCAACCCTTTCTTAGTTTAAGCACCAATGGTTTGAAACAACTCTATTGGATTCATGCCAGAAACTAGTCCCTATTGACCTTCTTCAGACTCTCGTCTCGACCGATGCGTCTTCATGGCTCCGTCCATTGATGCCTCTTCTCGACTCCGCCCACGTCGCCTTCTTAGATCCAAGTTCCTTTCCTGAACCTTTAGTCAAGGCAGAGATTCAATCGAATTGATTCTCAAGTAACAGTTAACCTCTAGATCAGATATAAACAATATATGACATATATTCATTACATATCAACATCAACCATACATAGCACACAACAAATGTAAGGTTACAACAAAAGGAGCTGGAGGTTAGGAGGACGATTCTCCATCATTTCTCCAGACAATGATGATGAGGATAATAGAGGAAGAGGGTGAAGAAAATGAGGAGTTTAAATAGATTGGAAGTGAAGCGTGTGATGGAAGTTTAAGAGGAATGAATCAGCGCAATTATTTATGTTTTTTTTTTTTGCACGAGTTTCATGACGATTGTTTTATAAACATCGTTATTTATCTACGACTTCATGACAATTGTTTCAAAAGAACAATTGACGACCGTTATTTATTATATATTTCATAACAGTTGTTTTCTAATAAGTGTGAAAAATGTTCTATTTTTTTTACAATAGTTCATTTAAAACATTAAAATGTAAAAAATATAACAATGGCGAGTTCATCATCTGGTACTCGTCACCAGAGGAGTGGCAAAGATTATTGTCAGGATCATGGTCAAGTGTTAACTCTTAGAAATTAACTACATTCCAAGACATTTTCTCCTCTTTTTACCTATTTTTGGTTCAAATGTGCATAGGAAATGAAGTGTATAGAAGAAAATGTGCATATCAAACTATCAAGCAAAAATCAAAGAAATTCTTATATATCCTATAGAGTTTGTGATTCAATTGAGAATTGATAATTTCTCGCTCTTTGTACGAAGATGGAGACAAGTTTTGAAGCTATATAAAAACCAAGAAACAAGGAAAGAAATAAAGGAGGTGAAGTATTGCAAAGTTAGAAGGAATCTGTGTAACTAGCCGCGGCAAGTTGACAAACTGGCTGTAGCAAGTAGCTCTCTGTGTAACTGGCCGCGGCAAGTCGACAAACTGGTTGTAGCCAGTCGTTAAAAGTACAGAAAGTACAACCATGAGTTTTTATTTCAGAAACAGAAAAATCGTATTTAATCTAAAGGGAAGGGCCGGAAAACACATTCTTGACACAAGGAAACAGTGGGCACACAAAGGAAGAGCTTGGGAGAGAGATCTTGGCAACTTTGGAGGCTTGGGTGTTCATCCTAAAAGAGATTTTGGGGGGTTTTTCACCTTGGTTCTTCCTCTTTTCTCCTCTTTTCTTCTTAGCTTCTTTACGTATTCATGATGAGTACTATTTATGTCATGTTTTCCCTATATTGTGTGACTGTTTTGAGTGTTGAATATGAGCTTAAAAGTATTTTATCTGAGCAAATATGTCATAATTCACGCATACAAGGAAAGTTTAAGGGTTTTTAATGAACACACATAGTACTGCCGATACAATGCTATAGTATCGGGTCAGCCATATCAAGCTGCAATACAATGCAACTCATATGCGATAGCAGAGCAGGGGAAGCAATGTTGTGCGCCGTATGTGCTAACTTCTCCTTAAGGCTTTTTCAAGAATTAAGTATAGGTTAATGAACGGATGTTAGTTCACGATTAGATTGTTGACGGATTGGAATAGAAGACGCGGAGGATCGAAGATTAAGATTTGGAGCCCTGTAGAATTAGTAGAAGCAATCTACTGAATTTGGAAAGTTGGACTTGACAGATTTGGAAAGCCCTAGCTCACTAAACTTACACCACAAGTAAACCTGACTATAAAAGGAAAAGACGGCTAACCCTAAAGGTCGTCGAGTCGTTGAGAGTCAAAGATAATTCCTATTCGGAAAGGCTCAAAGGAAGAGTAAGAGAAGTTGCAAAGCACAAGAACTCCAGAAGAACCCATCATCCTTCCTTACAGCGAGACGAAGACAAGAAGATGTAGAGTTGTGACATGACAGGGCTTCTTCCATGAAACGTCTGCCAAACTTTCTGTTTTCTTTTGTTAATTTTAGTTAATCTTTTGTCGTAGGCTATTCTATTGTGATCTATTTAGTGATTCCCTCATCAATCATAAACTAAATCTCCTTTAGTTGAACGAGGATGAATTCCTGAGTGTAAAATGAACCCAGTTTGCTAGTACTTAATTTAATAAATTCAGTTTGTTTATCAATATTCTTAATTTCTGTCGGTTAGCGGAAGCTAAGGGCTAGATGAGTGGCCTCGACTTACTGGAAGGGAGTCAAAGTTAGACATCTGATAGGCAGTGTTTGCTGGGCAAGCTGGTGTGAGGCTTGACCTATCATTATAGGCTTTAGGCATGGGTCTACCACTCATAACCTTAATACCTTAATTTGAAAAGATAATCTGAACTAGAACATTGCCATAGGCATATGGGAGAAGTATAGTTGAGATTGTACTATAGGACGCAAAAGCTTCTGTATAATATAGTGGTGGGTTAACTGAATAACGTTGTGAAAGGCGGCTATGTTGTAGCATTGCGGAAGCTGTGCAGCATAATTGCTATAGAAATGTGTTAAGGCGAACTGGGGGATTAATGCATATAGGATGAAATATGATGCTCAGCCTATCTTTTTGCGATATCTTGTTACGACGTCGATAATTTGTTATAACCACACAAAAAATCTCAAACCAATCATATTTTATTTTACTTTCTTTACACAACTCTTAGTGTAAATCTGTGTCATCATCAGTATCTTAGTCTTTTGGGACGATACTTTACTTACTCTTTATTACTTGTTCGACTAGTTCACTTTCCAACAAGGAAATCGACCAACAAGTTTTTGGAGCTATTGTCGGGGACTGTAGATACCTTTAGTGATTACGTGTTTAAACGCTAAATAGTTGTGTTTTGTACAATAAAGCTCACCCATTCTCTGTTCTTGATTTGCAGGTACATTCTATAGTGTATGCATAACTTGCCTTCGGTTAACGTTGAGCCTTACGATCCTAAGATTGAACGCACCTACAAGCAAAGGTGCAGGAAGTAGAAGCGAAGAAGTCCCCTGTTTGACTCCACAGCCATGGCGGATATGCCAGTTAATCATGACCTGGAATGAAGGGAGCAGCAAGAAATAAACAGAGATGCTCAGGTTCTACCACCACCAAATCCGGACCTGAACAAGGCTATTATGGAGTTTGGAATCCCTGACTTGACCAAGCTAAATTCGGCTATCACACCCCTAACCTTCAATGCAGGGTACTTTAAGATCAAAGGTGTCATGATCCATTTTCTGAATGCAGCCAGACAATTTGGAGGACTTCCCTTTAAAGACCCTCATCTGCACCTCAAGTCTTTTATGGAGGTATGCGACTCATTCGTCATTTCGAGAGTCACACCCGACGCTTTTCGGATAAAATTATTCCCATTCTCTCTTCGGGATAAAGCTTGAACGTGACTCAATAATATACCTGCTAATTCAATTACCTCCTAGAATGATCTAAGGATTAAATTCCTGCTCAAATGTTTTCCACCAATAAGGAACGCCAAACTAAGGGAATATATCACTAGTTTTCGATAAAAACCTGGTGAGCTGACACATGAAGCATGGGACCGATTCAAGGGTCTCCTCCACAAATGCCCACAACATGGACTGTTAGAATGGGCTCAAATGGAAACTTTCTACAAGGGAGTCGATGGACAGACACACTCATTTGTGGACGCCTGTGCAAACTGTTACACCCTACCGGTCTCGCCCTTTCGGGTGGTGGGTTAGAGGGATTCCTTTTATTTGTTACATTTTCTTTGTTATTAGGTCCATTTAACATGTATCAGAGTAAACATAGTAGAGCATTAGACCGGTTTGGACAACTTACTGTACTGGTAAAACTAAAATGACAAAAAATAAAAAACACTGAAGGGTTAAGGGTACAGTTATCCAAAATAAGTACCAAAATATAACTACAGTCATCCCCAAAAATATAAGTACAAAATACAATAGGGCATCCCCTATTCTTCACTGCACTGCCATGCCTTACCTTTCCAAAAAGGTCCTTCTATCTCAAGCACGTCCCCCTGTGTCTACAAAAGCGTCTGGAGTCTGATAACGGCCCCCAAAGTAACCATCAATACTCATGCACTAAATGTGTAATGTGTATGCATGCAGCCATGTATATATATAAACATAGATAATATGCCAAATATACCGCATATGCAAACAAACATATACAACAACACGTCTTCGAACCGTTGGGCCGCCTTACCAAGATAGGCCCTTGAATTACGAGAATCACAAGCCCGACTGTTGAGCCGCCACATAGGCAGACCCCCGCGACATCCTCAATGCTAGGATCTCAACCACAATCATGCTCTCTATGCATATTTGGAAACACATATGGCAAGCAAAACATACAACAAAACACATAAAAGTGTACGAGTAAAGTGGTTACTACCTGGTGGGGGATGTTTTGTCTTCAATATTTTATTGTGCTGGTGACTTTTCCAAATATTCCCTTGACCCAAACAACACCAAAATGCCTTATTTTTAGTATTTCCAAAAATACTCTTGTATCTTTAATTAAATTCGAGTCCTTTACTAATTTTCTAGAAAATCCAGTGAATAACGGCCCAACTTCCATGATTTTTAATAAATTCCAATAAAATCATATTTGCATAAAACTAGCGCCATTTGAACCTTTGAAATGTCTAGTTTTTAGGAAAAATATATTCAAAAACCAAAAGGACATATATTTTGGGGTGTACCCAATGTTTCTCTCGGTCCAGTTGACGATGCTTCGAACCAAATTTAACAATTTTTATCCCATAGTAGAAAAATCCAAATTATGCAAAATTATGCATCATGGTGAATCTTAGGAAGTTTAATTTCTACCTGTAAAAGCTCAGATTATTTCAAGTTCATTTACTATTTTTAGAACCTAGTTGAAGGTTTTTTGCCCGAATTTCGAGTTAATAACAAACTTGTTCTTAGAGGTTTCTCGGTGTGTTTGAGTTTGGAAAATCAAACCATGAGTTAACCCCATACAAAAACTTATTTTAAACACTTTGAGACCATTAAGAACACCAAAATCAGATTTCAATACCATGCCGCAACCCCTTGAACGAAAATCACAAGTTCAAGTTCAAAAGTTTGGGTTTTCGGTGTTTACTTGAATCGAAAGTTCAGTTGATGATCTATGAAGCTTGGACCTTGATTCTAGCTATGGACATTGGTTGAAGCTTTCTATTCCTTTCTCTGAAATTTCATGCTCCCTTAGTTTAGGAGAGAGAAAACATGTATATTTGATAATAGGAGAAGTAACTGATCAATCCCGAAAAACTGTAGTAAAACCCTGTCCAGTAATTAATGGAATTCATCTGGCCTTTTGACTTTTTCTTCAAGAAAATCCAAAGAGTTCCCTGCTCTGCCATGTGGCACATCCTCCATGAAAATATCTAGATATTTACTTTTCATTTGGGGAAAATTACCTACTTTGGCCCAAAATTTATGAAAATTACCAATTTTGGCCGGAACTTCTTTATTATTCTTTTCTTCTTTTTCCCAAGCTCTCTAAGACACTTCCTAGGGCTAGATCCCATGATTTTTATTTTATTTTTTTTCCAATTTATCTGATTTATCCCTTTTTTATTCGAAAGTGGAGCCCGCATCTTGACTTTTAGGCGATTTTACTTTTTCTTTTCCTCCAAGTAAATTTTTAATAATTATAAGGGCTAGGTGGAGCATCATGGGTCCCATCAAATCTGCCCTCTTGCTTTTTATATGAATTTCACACTTTATCCAGTCCAATCTCCTTCCATCGATCCACGCTGGGCCCCGTTAGTTAACAGGGTGCCTTCTTTTATACTTTTCTTCAACTTTTCAGACATTTTCACTTGATTACCCATCCATATGTGGTTCCATCTTGACTTCCCAATATGACCACACATTTGTCTCATTCAGTCCAAAAGGAACCCCTAACTGGTCCCTGTCGGTCCCCTTTCCACTGGTTAAGATCCTGTGGGACCCGTATTTTGTGTTTGGGCCTGAGTATGGATAAAATCATCTGATTTTTCCTTGTCTCTCATGGGTGGACAAAATTTAATGCTTAAAGGGTAAGGAATTGAATTTTCTACTCCTGTAATCATTACTTACCTTTTGCTTTTTAATCCCGCAGTGACACGTGTCATCTAGTAGTGATTACATTGACTCCTTATCTTCAAAAACGCAAGGCATCCCTGACTGCCCTGAAAATACTGTATACTTACTTATACTGGCATATTTTCATTCAACTAGTTGTACTATATCTTAGGACATAGTTAGGTGGCACCTTTTCCAACCGAATTTACACTGTATGGGTCTTCGGTGCCCCTTTTCCCATTGGCACTTTAATTCCACGGCTTATACACAGTAGGTCCACTGACCCTTATAGCCAAATTACTTGCTTCCTATCTTTCGTCATTCTTGGGAGTCTTCCTGAATCGAGCTTAGTCGTCCGCTTTTTTTTAGGCTTGTTCTCAATTCTTAGGGTCCAAAATTTAGGATATTACACAAACGGGTCCATTCTGATGAAGCCATATGAAAAGGCTCATCAACTGTTAGAACGAATAGCAACGAACGACCATCAATGGCTAGCGGACAAAGTAACTTCATCTAGAAGCATTTCTGAAGTACGTGAGTTATATGCTATGACTGCCCTTATGGCTCAAGTGTCATTATTGACTGATGCAAATAAAAGACTGCCCTTCCCTACCAACCAACCATTACTACAACTAACTCGACTTGCTGGTGCATACTGTGATGAAGAATACCCCTACTCTCAATGCTCTGCACCCATCAACAATGTTAACTACCTCAACAAGGGCCGGAACACCAATGACCCTAATTCAAATAAACCATCAAACCTACCAAGGTTTACTCAGCAAGCAAAGTAGCAGGGTAGTGATTCATACCCACAAACTTCTATGATGAACTTGTTGAAGGAATACATGGCAAGGAACGACACGAAATCATTAAAAGCCGCGGTGACGCCAGATCCTTGAGAACCAATTAGAGCAGCTCGCAGCAACTCTTACCTATAGACCCGCTGAACCTTTTTCGAACAACAAGGAAACTTCAAGGATCCATGGGGATGAACAAGTGAAAGTCATAAAAATCCACACCAACCAGGGTGAGGACGGCAGTGGAACTACAAATGAATTCTTTGAAGAAATGCAACAAAACCCAATACCACAACAATTTGACATAGGTAGCAAGGCTATAGCATCGCCATCAGTCGGCACACTAGATGCCCATACACCAAAGCCAGAGGAGAATGCCATAGCAACCTTAACATAGTAACCCAGTGAACCAGGACCATCTCCAGTAACCAGACAGACTACCTCCACCAACTCCACAAGGCCTAAAAAAACAGGAATAGCCAAGCAATTTCAAGGATTTTTCAACCTATTACAGCAGTTCCACATTCACATATCTCATCAGTAGCTTTGGAACAAATGCATAGCTGATGAGCACAATTTATGCCATATTTTTCCTATATTTTATGATTGAATTGTATGGTAAATACAAACTTAATTGCAATCAATCTAAGCAGAAAGGCATTAATTCATGATGTAGGGAACTGAAGGATAAAAACCATTTACATCCTAAACATGTGCTAAGAAAAGAACAAGTTACAAGGCTTTATGAAAAGAACGTATAGCAAAGCTGATACTATGCTATAGCATCCTGGCAGTAAATCGAAGTGCAATACAAGGCATCTCTGAAGCTATAGCAAAGTAAAGGATGCAATGCTATGCGGCATATTTTCTGATCTTTTGTCTAGATGATTTTAGGAAATATAGTGAAGGTCGAGAATGACAGGTAGATTGCTGACGTAACGGAATAGAAGATGTGGAGGATCGAAACTGAAAGATTTGAAGAATCCCGCAGGATCAACCGAATCAATCTACTAAAATTGGAAAGAGAGATACGACTGGATCTCGACAGATTAGGAAAGACCCAACTCCTAGAACTTACGTTGTAAGAAAGCCTGATTATAAAAGGAAACAGCAAGCCAACCCTAAATGAGTCGAGTCGCTGAGAGTCTAATCCTATTCGTACGGCCAAACTCGAGAAGAGAGAGAGAATTCACAAGGATATATAATGTTTAGGCCCAAATTTTGGGATATAAAAAATTGTGATATATTTCAATATTTATTTAAGTCGGTGATTTAATTTGTTTGTCGTGAGAAATAAAATAAAAGAATGTTTGTTTTTTCATTTTTTATTTTCAGCAAGAACCAATAATTTCTCATGATATTGAAATTCGAAATTCTTCTTTTATAATATAGTTAAGTGTTGGCCGATTTCCTTAATGGCAAGTGAACCAGTCGAACAAGTAATAAAGTGTAAGTAGAGTATCATCCCACAGAGACTGAGATACCAAAGAGTGATGCGCGATTGCTATGATAGTTGTGCAATCAGAAAATAAATATAATCAGGTTGAGGGGTTTTTATGGTTATGCTACTAGCAGAAGTAAACAGAGTGAATTAACTTGAGAAGATATTAGTAAGAAGTTAGGCTGGACTCAGAATCACCCTTGAGTGCATCAATCCCCCAATTGCTATACCCAATGCTATAGCATGTACACTGCACAGCTTCCGCAATGCTACAACATGTCTACTAACTACAAAGTTATTTGGTTAACCCACCACGATAGTCTACCGAAGCTTCCGCGTTCATACATATGATACTAACTATACTCCTTCCATATTCCTATGGCAACTTTCTAGTCAGATCTGCTTTATGCTCAGGGTGTTATGGTTATGAGAGGTAGACCCATTCCTGAAGCCTACAATAATAGGTCAAGCCGTGCACGTGCTGCCTAGCAAACACGAAGCTTGTTTTCTTGGAGGTCTAACCTCAACTCCTTGCCGAAGCCGAGGCCACAAATCTAGCCCTTAACCTCCGTTAATCGACTAGTGATTAATGCAATCGATAAGAAAACCAAATTTATTGAATTAAGAACTTGCAACTCGAGTTCATTTAATAACTTAAGGAATCATCCTCGTTCAGCCATATCAAAACCAGCTCATGACTGACGAGGGAAACACAAAACTGACACTAACAGAATGACTCATGATCGAAAAACTAAAATAAAAAAGGAAAACAGAAAGCTTTGACGGAGTTCCAACGGCGTGGATATGACCCTGTCACGTCACCACTCCACGTCTTCTTCGTTCCGTCATACTGCAGGGAAAGATGCTGGGTTGTTCTGGGAATCTCAGGCTCTTGTGAAATCTCTCCTTCTTCTCTTAAGTCTGCCGAAAGTAGAATCTCATTCTAGGGCTCTCCGACTCTCCTTTGGTTGGCTCCATTTGTTTCCTTTTATAAACAGGCTTTTCTTGAGGCGTAAGTTACTTTATTTGGGCCTTTCCTAATCTGTTGAGATCTATCGCATCTCTTAATCCGAGTAGATTGCTTCTGCTAATCCTACGAGATTCTTCAAATCTTTTAGTTTCGATCCTTTGCATCTTCTATTCTGTGATATCAGCAATCCATATGTCGTTATCGCCCTTTTCTTTTATTCCTGAAATCACCTAAGTAAAAATGTCAGAAAACATGCCGCATAGCATTGCGTCCTCTACTTTGCTATAGCCTTCGTGATGCCTTGTATTGCACTTCGAGCTGCTGTCAAAATGCTATAGCATCGTATCAGTTCTGCTATACGTTCTTCTTAAAACCCATGTAAATTGCCCCATTTTTAGCACATGTAAATGATTTCTATCATTCAGTCCCTATATCATGAATATATGCCTTTTTGTTGGGTTTGTTCACAGTTAAGCTTATATTTACCATTCAATTCGGTCATAAAGTATAGGAAAAATATAGTATGATTTGTGCTCATCATTAAGCTTCGATTTTAATTTATGAATGCCTCTCACATTGTTATTTTCATGATAAATAGTCATTGAATTGAAAAGCGTGAGAAGAATCGCTTTTTTTATTTAATTAATGAATGTTTCTCACTGATTCCTCTTTTTCATGTATTTTTTAAATAAAATTATAATAATATTTTTATGAAATATTTAATGGGGTTTACACTTCTCATGTTGCATGAGTAAAAGAAGATTCCTACATACATATGAAATGATGGGACCCACATCTTTAAAAAAAACAAAAAAAAACAAAAAACTCAAACATAGAAATGGTGGGACCCACATCTTTTTGTATCTATAACATGAGGATACATTTCTCCTACAACATGAGAAGTGTGTTTCCCATATTTAATTTGGGTTACTAGATCATCATCCAAAGGTCATGAAGGAGGTAAAAGGGGAAAATGATCGATGGGAAGATAAATGAGTGAAGCTCCACCCCATTATACTCATATGCGAACAACTCGTTACTGTAAAAAAGGATTTTCATGACAGTTATAGAAGGGGAGTAAAAACAAGCGACACCGTTGTTTGTTTCAAAATTTTACATCAGTCATGTAAGAAATGTAAAATGTACTTTCTACATTGGTTAAAAGACTTTGAATTTTTTGAAATATATATATATATATATATATATATATATTTCCGGCCTCAACTTTCATTAGCACAAGCACCAAAATGAAATTGATGAATAACAAGTTAGTCATTTGGGATCGATAAGGTTTAGGTGAATCATAAATTTAAGTCATATAATACTACCTCTAGTTCTTGATATAAGAGAATATTGACTTTTTTTTGGAGAGGTTAAAAAAAGAAAATCAATTACTTAATCATAATATATATTGTGTATTATTATATTATATATCCATTTATAAGTCAGAAAAATTAATTTGGAGAAAAATCATAAATATAAATATTTTAATCTAACTTATATAGCTTCCTTAATTTATCTAATAAAAGTTAATTAACTCTTATGTTAAGGACCAAAGGAAGTATTAAAATATGTATTTTAATCATTCGGTTACTATTCCTTTATTATTTTCATATTATTTTTATCCTTTAAAAAAGTATAACTAATTCTAGACAAATAGTATGAAGTTGATCTAAAAGTATTTGAAATCCTTTGATGTTCTTAATATGAAAAATGTATAAAATTTTTGCCATAATTTTTTGAAAATTTATAACTTCTTTTTATCCTTTATTTCCTTAAAATTTCACTCAAAAGTAGGTTTTTTTGGTCAAATAAATATTTTTTGAGGTATTTCTATTTTTAAATAAAATCATTAGCCTCAAATGTACCTTTTTAAAAACTCTTTCTATTTTTTGGGATTTTCCCATAATTATCATTCTCCTTTCTTGCTTATTAAACCGTACTCAAAACCAAATGTTAGATGAGTTCGAATGAGTAGTTTCCAACACAAATGAATAAAAATGTATTTTAGGAAAGCTAACACACATTTTTTTTAATAAATAACTAACCTAAATAATTTTTTTTTTTTTAATTTCAGTAAATTAGTTATCTAGCTCATAATAATTAGGAACTAATGGAGTAGCAAATAACAAGAGTAATGGTTTGAAGAAATGCTTGGCGGCAAAAGTAAGCCAAGCTAGTAGCAATAGTAACGTTACAGAAACGCCTTTCTTTTTTTTTTTTTGTTTTAACAATGAAAGACACCTCAGCTGACACTCGTAGGATTATCACTCCCATTACAATCCTTACATAAAATTATTCTCAAATCATTAGGAGGCTGGTAAAACTCATACAGGTCCAGTCCGCTACAAGTCCCTTCTTTGCTAAAAAGTCTGCTGCAGAAACTCCTGTTTTTGATAGGCGAAGTATCTATGCTTGGTTGAGTTGGTTCCTAACTTCATGTGCTAATAAAGTAAAGCTTTGCTCACAAACCTTGGTTCCCATTTATTCTACTTAATTTCATTATATATTATTTTTGGAGTGATCAGTGTTATGATTATAAAAGAATTCAAATTGATATATGGCGATTTAGAGGAACTATTAGAAATTCTTAGTTTCTAAAGTAAGGTAAGCTAATACCAAATGTAGCAAGAGTTATGTTACAAAAAGTTCTTTCTCTCTACTTGAAATTAGAAATGTCCAACTCACTATTTTTTTTCTATTATTTTCTGGATTAAGTACCATTTTTACCATGAAAGTTTAGTTTAAAGAGTACTAGTCACTCAGAAATTTTTTTGGGATCATTTTTGCTCTAGAAGTCTATAAAACATAGAATATTCGCCCAACTGTCTTGTAGCACCAACAAACATTTGCCACGTGGAGAAAAATCATTGGTCTACACCGAAGTTAGGCGAATATGTTACATTTTACAAATTTCTAGAGGAAAAATGATAAAGATTTTTTAAAATAAAAAATAAAAAATCGGGTGACTAGTATAACACCCCTACCGGCCTCGTCCTTTACGGGTGGTGGATAGTGTGATTCTAACAACCCATTTGGATCTTCTCTATTTGGCATATGCGGAAGCGTTCCCAAAACACGTACTCAAAAATTAGACACCTGGCCCTATAATATTCATACGGAAGCGTCAACATTCTTTAGGGCCGTCGCCATAGCTAACGGGGTGTCTGCTCTGTTCATTCTTTCTACGGCAACTTCAAGCACTCCCTTCAGTGTGCCGTCTTCAAGAGACACTCATTCCCTAGCCCGGGTGCAACATTTCTCTATCGTGCTCACCTGCCTAATGGTTGGTTGTGGGGGTGAGATTCTGGGGAATCTCAGTAGCAAACATTACCGAACAATGCATGTAAGATAATTACTAGTGTATGATATGCTTGCCTTACATAGGCTCATGTTAACATAATGACATTTCTGCATGCTTCAATGCTACATAAAATATACTTATGGCCATAGCGTAAATAGAAACAGAGCTTCAACGATTCAAATTTGTTAAACAAGCAAGTAAAGCAATCATACATATCAAAACACAAGCAAAATATCAATACAAGCAAGTAGGGTAAGCCCACTACCTTATAGGCTAATGTTCTTCTTCACTTGTACCTTCTCTTCAATTACGGAGTTGCTTGCAACAGCTTTCATTCTTTCTCGACTTCTCATGGCCCTAAACACGTCGTCATATTATTAGAGCCAAGTAAAACAAATACCTAATGGCTTATCTTTGCCTCATAGGCATTCTTACACCCTTGGAGTTCATTCTTATTACCTTTGGCCATTTCTTTCTTAATTTCGCATGGTAGCTAAAAGCTATCAGCATTTTGGCCTAACTTCGAAAAAAAAAATCATTATTAATTCTACAGAACTCCGATTGGGGTGGTTCAAATTTCTATCTGTCACTAATTAAGTCTAGTTTCATGTAAAAATAATCACTAGACTTATTTCTTGCTGTATCATTCCCAGTTTTTCACTAATTCTTTGCTGTCCAGAAAAACGTTTCAGGTTAATAGGTCAACTTCAAAAATTCGTATCTCTCAGGATACTACTCTGATTAAGGTGTATGATCTATCAAATTAAACCTTGTTATGTCTAGTTTATTTCTGGAAAATTTCACAGCAACACTAGATCATTTACGATTTCAAAATATATCCCAAAGACGACCATTCATTTCTGGAAACTCACAATTTTTCCAGTTTTTTTCTTTCAAACTTTGGAAATTCATATTTTTCTTTGTACACATCGGATTTGGGTGTTCTTTGGCTCAAGTTAAAGATTATGATGTGTACTAAATATCCACAAAATTTCAGGGTCAAAAGAGTTCGTTTGCCCTGATTTTACTTCAATTGAAACTCACTGTTTCAGCAGCAAATTCTTTTTCCATAAATGTATCAGCTTATCTTTTCATGTTCAGCAGCAATTAATTAGAACCCAATAACACATACATGTACGTTAAGCTTCAACTTTAACGACTTCAGAACCTCATGCATGTATGTTAGACCTCAAATGCTCTCTGTTTCGTGACCCAAAACCAGAGTAACCAACTTGCATGCTTTTTCCTTAACCCATACAGCAGGAACGAAAGTACAGAATCAGCTGAAGCTAGAAGAGAGAGATTGCTCACCTTAGTTTCTGAGTTTCCTGTGTTTCCTTCTCTCTCTAGCAGTCGACTCCCTCTGTTTTCAGTTCGTTTTTGTGCAGAAACAAACCACAGTAATTCTTCTCATGCAACCGTAAATGTCACCACTATTCAAATGCAGATCAGGCTTGCATGTGGATCGACTTCCTTCTCAACTTCTCTTGGTTCAGTTTTTCTTTTTATTCTCACTCTCTGACTTCTCGGTCTAAGCTCAAGTCTGCATGCGTGGTTCTTGCTGTCCCTCGTCCACTCTATTGTTTTCTATGTTCTCGCTGAAAGGCCGAAACAACTAAACGAACTTGATGTTTCATTCGCCTTCAGACTCTCACTCTTTCTCATGCTTCATCGTGTTTTTCTCAGCATTATTCTCAGTTCCTTCTCTGTGTTTCGGAGTTCTGGCTGAAGAGGATAAATGAAGGTGTATATGGTTGCTGCAGAACTCAAGAGAAATCGCAGAGCATGGTGACGTGTTGGAGACACGAGAAAGACTAGTGGAGCATGAATACATGCCGGTTGAATAAATAAAGGGAGTATGAATATTGTTTCCACGATGAGCTTCCAGAGAGGAAATGGAGCATTGCATGAACGCGATGATCTGTCTTAAAATGCATTGAACAGCTGTGTCTTTGCTGCCAGCTCTTCATCTGCATTTTCATGTTGGACCGAGGAGAGTAACGGACTGAGGGAGTATGTGGAGAGAATTGGGCTTAGTGTTATGCCAAGAGTATGGGCCGAATGAGATAAGAAAGATCAAAGGAGCATATCAGTATATGTGTGTTGCGTCTTTCCAATTAGCAAATGAATATTATTAAAGGAGCTGCCCAAACATGCATGCCTCAGGTGTTTGCTGAAATTGTGCTTCATGAATGGTTTAAAAGTGATACCAAATATTTTATCCTTGGGTCCCACTAGCATGCTTCAAGTCCAAATTGGTTTTGCATAAATTGAAGCATATGACGTTGCCTGGAAATAATGGAGAATAATTTAACACATAACACCATTAATTCCATATTCTCCTTTTGTTTCTAATATTGAGCCATTTAACTTTAATAATTCTTTCTCCAAAAATTCTAATTAAATATATTCTTGTCTTTTTAAATTTTCCCAAAATTCATTTGCAAGCTTGGGGAAATAAACTTACCATTTTACCCCTTCTTAATTTTGACATTACATTTTCATAATAAATTCTCAAAATAAGTCCTTAATCACTTATAAGGATTTGTCTTTGGAAAATAGGCCTTGACTTCCAACATCAATTTTATTAATTGTTCAGGCCACATTTCCACCATTAATTCCAACACACTATTTCTAATTTCCAAATTCTGAAATTCGGGATGTTACAACTAGTGCTCTTTAGGCTAAACTTTTATGGTAAATATAGTACTTATCCCTTATTTTTTTAATTATTAACTTCCGAAGCTTACGTACGATATAGAGTATATATACATATAACAGAGCGGATGCCATCTATGGATAGAATTTGCGTTTCAAATTCAGGTGAGTTAAGTATATATGCTTGGTTCCAAACTTGTAGTTTTAGAAACTTAAATCTTCATAATGACCCCAGTAATATATGTTGTTTTCTTATCGCAGCATGTTGATTCCAACAAGACTAGTTTTTCAGTATAAATTCAGAGGCACTTGAAATCATTGAACAACGGTACACACCTACACTTGAAATTCTCATCTCTTGCGATCGCTTAAACCCACCACCTTTAATTACCTGCACTATTTCATGGAATCCTTACCAAGCATATTGAAACATGAATTACATTGGTTACTAAATCCGCTTCAGCAGACGCAGAACCAGGCCAAGATACAGAAGGTTCTGTTTTATTTCTAGAAATCTCTTACACACAGACACTCACACACACATATAATAATGGCTATGTTGCACACAACTCTTACAAACTGCTCATTCCCTTAGCTGAGAGGTTAGTTTTAGTTTTAAACGTAAGACATCACCCCCCCCCCCCCAAAAAAAAAAAAAAAAAAAAAAAAAAATTTACATTGTTTGTCCTTAACTGTCCTTGTTGATTGATCAAGGGAGTTTTCCACCAAATAAGTAGTTTCCAATGTGAATAATTAAAATGAGTACTTTAGGAAACCAACGTACATTTAATTCAAATAACCTATTTAACTAAAAAAAATTTATCTTTAGGAATTATTAGTCATCTAACTCTTATATTTGGGAGTGCTGGAGGAGAGGGAGAGGAGTTTTGTGAGTACTTGAGGGGGGGGGGGGGGGGGGGGACCTGTTAGTGGTTAAGGAGAATGATTGACTCTATATATTCATGCCTATAACAGGTTACTCCATATCTTCGAGAGCGATCTGAGTATAAGTATTTCTTTCCTAAGGCGGTATCCATTGGTCCCATTCATCATCCCAAAGGAGAAGAGTACAAGAAAATGTGGGCATCAAATTACCTAAAAGATAAGGTAGGCCAGAGAGAAGGTGATGCTGAGGAACTACTTGGGAAGATTTGGTCTCAAATCAAAGAATTGAAAACCCTTTACGCTGAAGATGTGGTTCGATGCTTCCTCGGCGCCGACGATTTGTTCGCATGGATCTTGTTTGTAGATGGGTGTGCTTCACTTCATGTCATGCACAAAGTGGGTGAGACAGAACCATCACAAGATCTTCTCTTGTTGGAGACGATTGTGCGGCAAGATCTTCCCTTGTTGGAGAACCAGCTTCCATACAAAGTGTTGACGATATTAAGCAAGAATGATGATGACGCCGATTTTGCGCTGTGGAGTTTCATACAACGTTTCATAAATCGTTTCATCGAAACTCGTGGCAGCGAGGGAGAATCTCAAGTACAGATCAATCAACCAGCTCATTTGCTGGATGCTCTAATCACGGTCATAGTGAAGAAGGAAGACACAATAACAATAGATATAAAGCAGTCACATTATGACAAGTCATCACATAAAAAGCAAAAGTCATCACGTAGAAAGACTATACAGGAAATTATAACATCTTCAGGGATTGAAATTAAGAAAAACGAAAAGAATCTCACAAGTATCTGTTTTGCAGGTGGTACGCTTTACATTCCACCATTTACAGTGGATGAATTCACAGCTCAAACATTCTTGAACATGATAGCGTATGAGATGTGCCCAGATAATTTCAACACCAACTATGAGATAAGTAGCTATATTTCCTTCCTACATTCCTTGATGAGATGATGTAAAAGCGTTGAGGAATGCTGGGGTTCTGGAGAACCATCTTGGAAGTGATGAAGAAGTGGCTGAAATCTTCAATACTGTAACCACTGACTTAAGGGATACAGGAATCTATGACCAGGTCTGGAAAGATATTGAGAAGCTTTACAAACATCCACACATGGCAAGAATTTGCAAACATAAAGTGAGGATTTGTCTTGATGAGGTTCTAAATGTGAGCAATTGGTTTGTTGAGTTGCAGCGCAATCATTTTAACACCCCATGGAAAATCATAGGCCTAATATCTGCTATTCTTGGGTTTGTTCTCATTCTTGTCACCCTCAAAAAGGAATTAGGTTCAAAGAAAGATTAGCCTTCCTCCTCCATTAAGCCATCCACTAAATATCATATTGGCCTTCGCTAATGATTAGGCAATTACGATTCATTGTGCGTGTGAATATTGAATATTAGTGACCATGAAAAGTGAATAATTTTTGGTTTTATGTGTGTGTAATCCAGCTTCTTATCGTACAATTATGAGTTGATCCGCATCTTCAATTGTACTTGTGACATTTTTCAACATTTTTTTTAAACTAGGGAAAATTAGAGAAGGAGACTTAGTGAGAATGGTATTTATCAAAAAGGCTTTAAAAAGTGTTATGATTTGGAAGCATCAAATACTAGAATCTAAATCTAAAAAATAATAAATTACCCCTAACTAAACCTCCAATATCTCTCTTCTCACCACATCCTATAATTTTCCCATTATTTAATAAATTAATCAAGATTTATTTCATATAATTCAAACTAAATTGAATTTTAAAGAAAAAGTAATGGTAAATAATTAAATTAATAACCAAAATTAATCAATTAATTTCTTATATCATTAGCCTTTTTCTTCTACACTTTCTGGACAATGAGTCGATTAAAATCATGAAGTTTGTTTTTATCGGAAAAAAAGAATCATAAAGTTTGGCCTCATTTTTCTTTATTTATTTCATCCTCTTATTTTATTTCAGGCCACTATAATCCCAATCTTTTGGATCAAATTAAATCCTCTTAAAGTCAATATAATTACAAATATAAGAACAAGATATAATAATAAATAGGCTAAAGTATACTTCTAGTTCTTTAAGTTTACATGAGATATACTTTTGGTCCCTTAACTTTATAAATTATACTTTTAGTCTTATAATTTTAACACCGTTAATTTTGCTAACGAAAAGTGCAAACTCAAGTGATAATGGTGTATATTTAAGTGATGATTATATAATTAAATGCTATTGGGCTTAAATTTATAATATAGGTAAATTAAAGAATATGTAAAACTTGTGTAATTAAATACAATTAGTCATCACTTGAATTCGTTGTGTTAATGTTTTCCATTAGCAACATTAATGGTGTTAGAATTTTAGGACAAAAAGTATACTTTATGAAGTTAAAGGACCAAAAGTATACCTTATGTAAAACTTGAAGGATTAAAAGTATATTTTAACCTAATAAATAATGGGGTTTAAACTTCTCATGTTGCATGAGAAGAAGAAGATTCCTACACACACATGAAATGGTGGGACCCACATATATATATAATGCTAATTGTATATATATGTGGGTCCCACCATTTCATGTGTATATTACATGAGAATATATTTCTCCTACAACATGAGAAGTGTTTTTCCCATAAATAATATGTAAGAAATAAATATGCAGCCAATGTAAAACATAAGAGATACTGATTCTGCTACTTCTTGTTTGCTTTTCCAAGTTACCTCCTCTTCCTTGTACCTCTTTAGCCTTGCTTCCTCTCTTGTCTTGGTAGAAAATGTCAAATCCTAAGAGATATATACATACACACGTGCAGGGGCAGTTTAATATCGATACGTGGTATATATTAATTAATAGCATATTTAATCTTTATCTGACCCTCCCAAACTCTCATGTTTAACTTAGCATTTTAGCTTTGTTTCTTTGACCATACTTTTTATATTGTTTATCCTCATACATAGAAAGTCTCCCCTCATGTAACCCTACACAATTCTGCATTCTAAATCCACTGGGATATCAAATCAAGCCAAAAACATTTCCAACCCCTTTAAAATGGCTTGGTCAAGCGGGGCTAAGAACACAAGTCCATATTTTTAAATTCTATGGTCACCAAATACTTCATGGAAGCTTCGTTCCGTACACTTTATGTGTGTAGTTATCAATTTAGAACCATTGTTTCACTTTTGAGGTAACAAAGCAAAAGCATCTCTTTAAATTTCTTTTTCCCAATGATTCAATTTAGCATAGATGCATTGATACATCTAAAATATAGCAACCCTACACACACACACACACACATATATATATAGGTGCATCAGTTCCTTAAAGATTCAAACAGCACCTCCTTTAAAGCTCTGAAAATTCCCAGCTTCAATGACAATATTTAAGTGATCATTTTAGAGTTTCTAAGCATAGTTCAACCATTTATAATAATCATTCAGCACTTTAAAGAATTCAACAATAAGTTCTAAATCAATTTCTAGCTTTGAAAACAATGCTTAAACCTTCATTTTAAAATCTCTATGCATGGTTGAACCACCAAAAATAATTATCAGCATGCGGAAGTGTTAAGAAGTAACTACTTTCTTATAGATTTTCAGTCTTAAAACCTGAACTTATATACTTCCAACAACATACATACACCCATTCTCATATATCTCACATCTTGTAAAATATACACGTCCTTTATCCTTCAAAAGAGAGTCTCACATAGCCTCTCCTTCATAATCTGGAAATTTTCCAGCTTCTAATGGATCTTAAACCATATCCTAATGACCCGAAATATAATTTAATCATTTGAAGTAGTTAGTAGACATTTACAAGCATTGGACAGCAAACTTTAAGTCATTTTTTCAGCTTCTAATCTCAAACAGCACCACATGGAAGTATTCAATCACATATTGCTTCGAATTATCTCTACAAGCCTTAACTCATGTCTAAATATGCTGGCTTCACCTGAATACAACTTGCAAAGGCATCATGTAATGTACTTTCATTGTAATTTGAGCAGCATCACTTTATAATTAAGAAATTTCAGCTTCAAGAATATTATACAGGTCATTAGTTTGGAAAGTATAAGCATGCTTTAACAATCTAGAATACATATTTAACATTTAAGGCATCAAACATCATGCTCCCGCTAAGGTTCAGCCTTAAAATTCAACTTCCTTAACCCAACCACCAAGAGCAAGCAAGCGCGCACCCATGCATGCACCCCCACACACACACACTCCATCCGGTTCTAATTGTATGACACATTTAACCATTTTTTGAGGGATTAAGGATAAAGGTTAATTAAATTAGTTTATTTTATTCATTTTCCTAGAATGGCCTTATATCAATTTTGCACTTTAACTATCTTATTGATTTCACATAATCCCTCATTCTTATAAATAGGGGTATTTTAGGAAGAAATTTACAAAAATTAGAATGTTGTCCTATAATTAGAACCAAAACAAACTCTTAAATATTGTTTTATAATTAGGACACACACATATATATACACATACACACATTTAAATGCTCTTTTCTCATGCTTCACACGACTTCAATCTGAATTCTGGAAATCTCAAGATTTCGGAAAGCCATCACCCAGATGTCATACAGCATCAACTAATCTTCATATACGTCCAATTTACGTTTCTTTTCACTTGTCTAATATGGAACTGATGCCCCACGCCCTGAAACAAATAACCTCTGGTTTCGTGATCACAACAAGAGAAAATCAGATACATGCAATTGCTTACTAGCACCAATTACGGGGCAATACATCAAACTAATTAACCCTCATTCTGCCAAGCAACTCATAAATAATAAACCACAAGAATCAAATCATGAATTCTCCATTAGATGATTACAAGCTCCATTAAGAGCAACACAACAAAAAGTCAACTCACTTGGGTTTCACAATGATCATCCCACATTTGTGGGTGATTAATTAACCCCACTTGGGGACTCGAGAGACACAAATTATCCTCTGCCTTAACTTAGTGAGGACTCTACATATCCAACGCACTCTTAGCTCTGGACTAAGACCCTTTATATAAAGCTTTTAGGGTAATGTAATAACTAGTGATTAATACTAATCATACTAATTAATTCAATACTCCAACACGCCACATCAAGTTAACACTTCTTATACTAATTAATGAAAGAGCGAACTTGCCAACACATACAAATAGGATGGAGTGAAGTGAATTTGAACTATTCAATTTTAACTTATGAATAAAACTTTCATGAAGACACCCTCCTTTTTGACATTCATGGTGATATCTTCCTTTTGATCTTTCGAATATTGTTCTTTCACACTCCATTCTTCAGCAATAGGAAACACACGAGGGCTTAAACTCTTTGCCTCTCCCATGTGCCTCAACATTGTGCCCATGCTGCCAAAACTGGACCTTTTATGTTCTTCAATTACTCATATATGTAGAACTACAAACCAGCAAATTAAATGGAAGAATTCTAGTGAGGTACATTGCTTTCTTGTACTCCTGGCATCGTCTCAGACCAAATTAATGTAATGAACAGAAGCCCAAAGGGAGAGCCCAATCCCCAAAAGCTAGCCTATGGGGAGGGAGAACCCAATGGACTTATAAACCTTACTCTAAGAGCTTGGCTCCTCGATGTGGGACTCATAACAATTAAGTGCTCAAGTAGTCCTTTAAATTCAGCATACAGGATTAATCAAATGTCTTGCTTGCCTCAGCTTTCTTTTATTGGCAGCCAACTTCAATGTTGCAGCATAATTTATCTCATTGATGGTTCTTAATCCAAGGAAGAGGAAGCTCTGCTTCAAGATATTATTCTTTCCGAACAAGCTTTCAGTACTCAGACCATAGCTTCCAAATATGAAGCATGTAAACCAGGAGCAATGACTCTTCTCATTTGATTTCGAGTATCAAGGCCTATACTCCCTTGTCATAATAAAATACATTCGTGATCCTGAACTTCTTGAATGGGCCTCAATAGTTCTACACTGTTGCTAGCCTTTGATGCCAAGCTCACCACCCATGGCAATTCTAAAGCCCGTTTGATTCAAGATTCCTTATACATTGGTCCCATATTGATGTTCATCAATATAATTCACTGCTTTGGAACTTTAGTAGCCTGGATAGTAGTATGAATTTAATGGAATCACAAGAACTCAAGGAAAGAAGCCAGAATTTTGTAAATAACAGTGTCTAGATACACGAATGATACTGTGTTGTAGAGACTCCAGATTATAAGACGTGAGTGACTGAAGAAATTGTCCCCGATTTCTCCTTAGACAAAAGAAGATTGAGTGCGATAGTAAAGGGGAAAACCTCAACGGCAAACTTCGGCAACCAAACCTGCCAGGTAAAGGCATCATTTTCGTGGAAGAGATCCCTCTCTCACACTGTTCAATCTTGTGATCGTGAAATGAAGAGGAGAGGTGCGGCTGATCGGATTTAATGGGCTGAAAACATCAAAAACATCTCAAAACCCATGGAAGACCCATGGAAGATAATAGGCCTAATTTCTTTTAATATACTTTAATTTACTGAAAACATCAAAAACATCTCAAAACCCATGGAAGATAATAGGCCTAATTTCTTTTTCTTTTTTTTGTAGGCTCAAGTTATCCACGGCTAGCAACGGTGATTAATCCCCTCACACTATAGACTTCTAAAAGGGGTTTTAGTATTGGCCACGAGATCCTCTTGATTGTACCATATTTTTATATGATTTTTAATAATAAAATTTGGGATTCTTAATGCATTTTCTGAGACATTATTACATGATTAGGCACTAATTTGAGTTAGGGACATTTGTATTGAATTAAGTGAAATTATGGGCAAAATGGTCATAATTTGCTAATTTATTCGTACAATTGATTCCTTGGACTTTTGATGCTACATGGTGCTTAATTTTGCTTTGTAGGAATTTAATAAGAAAAGTTGAGATTTCGGAAAATGTCAATTGGGGTGGATTTAATATTTTTGAGGTCAGGGAAAATTACAGAAAAGCTCCCAAGAATTCTTGGAAATTGCAAATTAAGTGAGAAAAGAAGCCATGAAAAATTACAGAAAATTACCCAGCGTTTTTGGAAATTTCATTTATACCCCATAAACATTTAAAATCTCGCATTTTAGTAACTTCTGGAAAGTTTCAATCTTTGCACTTAGGTCCCTGGTCAAAACTCTGCGTTTTGACCACGGACACTTACCTGACCTAGGGCCCGCGAGCTAAGGGGTGGGAGCACAAGACCCGACAGATTAAATGGAACCAGGGAGCACCGCGAATGAAAAGAAAGGAGACCCGGACGGGACCTTCATCGTTCAATCCTTCCTCCACCTTCCTCATCGTCGCCGGCGGTCACTCTCACCTTCATCACGTCGGCGACCTTCCCTCTCCCTCAACCACCATCTTCATCATCGGCAAGAACTAGAGGAACAGAGCATCGTGCTGTGAGAACCAGAGGAGCAGAGATATGAGATATCCACCGTTGACCACCCCTTCTTCACCGTCTTCCTTCACTCTCACTCCCATACTCACTGACTCCCTTCCAACCTCCGTTCACCACCGTGGAGCGTGAGCTTGGGGCTTTCTGAATCTGACCAGACACGACCTTTCTCCACCCTCACCGTCACTCTTTCTTCCATCTCACCACTCCTTCATCATCTTTCATCCACCATCGCAGCACCACACCATCTCCATCGTCCTTCTTCCGTTTTTCACCAAGCCGCAGTCTCCTTCCCTTTTTCTTCCTCCATAGCTCGACCACACCTCATCATTGTCGGCCATATACCTTCTCTTCAACCCAAAGAGATTTCCTCATCAACATCATTTTCCATCCTCACCCGCCACCATTTTTGGTCCTTCACCATCGTTAACTCCCTCTCGATTTCTATTTTTAACGATGACCCATACTTGTTTTACTCAAATATGACAAGCAGCATTCATGACCTATGGATTTTGGGTATTTTGAAGAGTTTGAGAAAGTTGTGGGTGCAATTAAGACGATGAGGGGCTGATTCTTTGCTTTGTGGTGATGAGGATGTGAACTTGAGCTCAACAAACTACATTGGGGAGTTTTTCTAGCTTATTTTTATGCTTATGCTATATATTTGATTTCCTATATTTAAGGTATATCAATTTATAGCTCAGACTTGGGGTACTGTTATGTCTCCATGTGCAATGAATATTTGCATTTGAAATTGAATTGTGTAATGTGAAGATTATATCTATTTTAATTTCTTTGTGGTTACAGATTATGTTAATTAGCGTGATATTGTCTAGTTAATATGATTTATTTGTGCCCTTGATGGGCTAGTTAGCACTCAAATTTGAGAAGACTCATGTTGCATTAATCTAATTTTAATTGCACATAAGGGTTTTAAACAATATCTCTAAGAGGTAGTAGTTAGCTATGTTTGTAGGAGCTACTATTAATTGGAAATATTGGACTCAAGTGGTATCTTGAGGTTTTTCATTAAGACTTAATGAAGATTCGATTCCCATATTTTATTTGAGCGAGGATAGTCACTTTCTTCATTACCAAGAGCATTCATCATTCACACATTTCATACTCCATTCCATTTTTATAAAGAAAATACCAAAAGTAATAGTTTAGCATTTAATTTAATTGCATTCTTATTTTAGTTTGTTAATTTGAAAAGCCAAAACCAATTTTTCCTCTTGTTTTAATTGCTCTTGCATGACATTTAGATTACTTAGGATTCAATAAAAGGCTCCTCGAGAAAGAGAACGATCCTAGGTTTGCCTATACGCAATCCTTGGTTTAATTTTAACTGTGGACCTCAAGGCTAAAGATAAAAAGGACTTCATCACCTCTCCATACACACTACCTAATATCTTTTATTCTAGGGCTAACAACCACTTAAATCATATATATTAATGGATATAAAAGTCAGTAATTTGTGGTTGTTTGTGTATAGTAATCTAGCTTTCTAAGATACAATAATGTTGTTGATCTATATCTTTGTAATAGTGTAACATCTGTCATTTTAACAACTTTAACATGCAACCAGAAGCACTATGGTTCACGTGAATCAATAAATAAGATTAATTAAATAATTAATGATTTCTTATGTCAATAATAGAAAAATATATAATAAGAATAAAAGATAATAAGTTTTTTTAAAAAAATTTCATATCTATATACAAAGTTGTATGCTGATAGTAAAAGAGAGGTTGGAAACTATTAGAGAATTAATCTTGTGCATGTAATATACCTCATATTTTAAATGAATTATTTCTTTTTAATTAGTTATAATAGCAGTGCAACATAAGTAAATGGTTGTCTAGTAGAGCTTGTGTTTGTTATCTTTGTTTGGTTTTTGATTTTGAGTTTTCTTTATGCCAAAGGGCCAATTTCATTTTGTTCTAACAATATAAAATTACTGGAATGCCCAAATTAATCATGTAGCTTAACATATTTCTCATGGGTTTTTAGTATATTCCCAAACAAGCCCTTAGACCTTAATTTTTTTCTCGCATCGGTGTTCATAACAACAAGGGTATAGGGGGAATTTCTTGGCTTTTCTAGAACGTTCTCAACCTTCTTCTCCCTTCAGCATCATGGCTGTGGTATGTGTGAGTGTGTAAGGCGTCTTCCTCCTTGCTGTTTCTTTTGTCATCTCCCACAATCGATCTTCTTCTTTCTTTGTTTTGGGAGTCCCTGTGTGTTGGGTTTGGGTACAGAGCTTTGGCTCTTCTTTTTCCTTTTTGGGGCATCGATGGTGTGTATGGTAAAGTGATTTAGCAAGAAGAGGGAAATAGAGTTCATAATATTATTGCTTAGACCGACACACGATATAAGTATCCTTTATATAGACATAACGAATGATCATTATCAGAATGAATGATCTGAATAGGGGTATTAAACTGAGTGGTCACCGAAGAAATGAAAGAATGAATATAAGGCCGAACTTCAAACTTACTCTTAAGTAAATAAATCCATGTATATTGGGAAAAATCATCAACAATAGTTTAGAAATATTTATGGCAATGTACAGAAGGTAAATGATATGGGCCCCATATATCCATATGAACCAATCCAAAAATTTTATTAGAAGCACTAGTACTGTTAGGGAAAGGCAACTTTCGTTGCTTAGCGAAATGGCAAATGTCACAAGAGTGAAATGAAGAATCAAAAGATATGTCAAGATATTTATTTCTGAATAGTATTTTAAGTATTTTTGGATAAATGGCCTAATCTAAAATGCCAAAGATAAAAAGGGATTGGATTAACAATAGTTGAAACATTATTGACTAAAAGAGAAGGAACTGTATCTGCTTGATTTATGATGTATAGCCCTTAAATGACACTAGCTGAACCAATCATCCTCCATGAAGGAAGGAGTCTGATGTGGCATTGGAGTCTCTAAAATGACACAAAACAAGGAAGAGATTTAGTGAGTTTAGAAACAAAAATTAAATTAAAATGGAAATTCAGGACATATAAAACATCCAAAATCATAAAAACATCGAGAAATGAAAACGCTACTATAAGAAGCCAATACCCGTGTACCATCAGGTAGATTGAAAGAAATTGGTGGAATACACTTATATAATGCAAAGAAAGACAAATTAGCACAAACATGGTCAGAAGTTCTTGAATCAATGATCCAAGAATTAGAAAATGAATGAACAGAACATATAATAAAATGAATACCGATGGTAGAAACATTATTCACAGTGATGGAGGATTTAGAAGCTGAGGGTTGAGTAGAGGAATTATCAATCTGTACAAGAGCTAGCAACTTTTGATATTGCTCAACCGTGAAACCATAAGGAGAATTAGCAATCTGAATAGGTTAAGTGGTGTGTGAACTAATCATATTCTTAGAAGATATTGCATTAACCGTAGAGTTTCTAAATTTGAAACCTAACGGAAATCCATGTTTCTTGTAGCTTATAGTTGTAGTGTGCTTATACTTGCCACAATAGGTACAACGCTTGACTTCGAAAATCTAGGGGAAAGGGGGTCCACAACGAAAAAAGTTAGTTTTCGTGACGGAAAAATCCGTCACAAAATGTGTTTGTGACTCGAATTTCCGTCACAAAAACCTCGTCGCAATTGTGATGGAAATCAAATTTACATTGCAAATCCCAAAATTTGCGACATGATTTTAAAATCCATCACAAATCCGAGGGATTTGCGACGGATTTTATTTCGCCGCAAATTTCTTAGGATTTGGGATAGAAACAAAATCCATCGCAAATTCAAGGGTTTGTGACAAAAAAAAAATCCATAGCAAATCAAATCCATCACAAATTTAAAAATAAAAAATAAAAAAAATTAAATTTTTAAACAAAAATTACATAAAAATAAAATAAATAAAAAAGTTATATATCATGAAAATATATAATAACAATCATAAAGAGTTTACACAGAGAAACACAAAATATAAATAATAATGTTGTAAAGAACATGTACTAAATAGTAGTCTAAACAATAGCATTGTGATCATCATCATCATCACCAACATGGTCATCATCACCAGGAGCCGACCCCATACCCTTGCCTCTCATTAGGGACAAGAGTTGAAACTGCATCTGCCTCATCATCTCCTGTGCCTGGTGGAGCTCATTTGCTTGCTGACTTATCTGCTGCTATGTCTCGCTAAGTTTATTTGTTGTTTGACTCTAGAGGTGCTTTGTCTAGCTTAGCTCGCTTGCTTGCCGACTCATCTCGCACTACCTACTCCTACACCAACGCCTTCATCTTTTTATCTCATGCAAAAACATTAGGAAGTACATTTATTTTTTATACATCATTTAAATGGACCAGGGGGAATGAAAATGTACGCTCATTATCAAATGTATTACGTTTACTTGTAAAAACACCTTTGATCCGAATGAGGAGCGCTTTGTTTGCCTCGGTTCGGGCGGGAGGCACCATATCCAAAGATCTTGCCTTTGTTGTTAAATCGCCGCAAACTGAATGAATAGACTCGTTATCATTTGACCTGAAAAGATGCGGTGGTCGTTCCCACTCTACGAATGTCTTTCCCGCACGCTTCCCGATAGGTTTCCTATAAGCACAAAAATACATCCTAAATAATGCAATGTGAAATGAAATAAATATGTTGGTGTTTGAAACAAAGAATAAATGCAATAAATGTCTGACCGCTTTTTGTTGTGCCTTACGGTTAATTCAGCACCTCTCACTCCCTTCAGACTGCTAGGAATAGGTCCGCTCAAAGGTAGTTCAATCAACTGATTCTGCAGGAACTGCCCCAGACGCTGCCTACAAACATTAATGATGATCATTATTGTTCAAGACATACTGGGCATGCAAGCTTTCCTGACGTTTGCTAGCCACTCAACATCCCATATGCAGGGAAATCATTTATCATCCACATTAACACAACCCGCATAGTGAAATTCTGGCTCAACGATACATCGTACGTAAGAACCCCTTCACTCCACAATATCTTCAACTCATCTATGAAAGGCCTGAGGTACACATCTATCTTCTTCTTTGGGTTGGATGGCCAAGGGATTAATGTGTTAAGGAACAAAAACTCTCTTCTCATGCACATGGAAGGTGGGAGGTTGTACAGAGTCACAATCATAGGCCAACAGGAATAATTCCTACTCGTATTGTTGAAAGGAGAAAACCCATCAGAACATAGACCAAGACAGACATTACCGGGATTCCTTGCAAACAAAGGGTTCACCTTGTCAAATTTAAGGCAAGCTTCAGCATCTGATGGATGCGTCACAAATTTTTCATCCTTGCGATGCTCCCCGTGCCATCTCATATGAGTAGCTGTTTGTTCTAATGAATAAAGTCTCTAAAGTCTGGGCACGAGAGAAAAGTACCACATCTTGCTTAATGCTTGACGGGTCGTTTTCCTTCCATTCCTCACAACTTTGTATCTGTCACGTTCACGGAATTTACAATTGGTCACTCAAAGATCATCCTTCTAATACAAGATACATCCTCTCGGGGGGCAATGAATTTTTCACATCTAAGCCCGAGCTCTTTTTTGTTAGCTCGTGTATTTTTGATGATTATGAAGGTGGAATATCACCTACAGGGGGGTGAATAGATGATCACGGATAATTCTTTTTCGGTATGACAATGAAACAAGTAAAAATAGTAAAGCAATAAAGATAAATGACATGGGGATTTATCTTGGTTCGGTCCAACTTATTCACCTACGTCCAAGCACGGACTTTTGGGATTTTTCACTAACTCACAAATACAATTACACACTCTGTATACAGGATGATCCTCTTTCTCCAGGAACCACTCCCCCTTACAAGTCGTAATCGTACAGCCACCCTCAAGATACCACTACCTCTAGTTTTTGTATGAATGTGAATACAATTGATAAATCTCTCTCATAGAGTAAAGTAATAAACACTGAAACACGATTATATCCGAAGATATGAACAGAATAAGAATTGATCACTTTGAATACTTTTCTCTGTGTATGCGTTCATTTGTCCAGATGAATTCAGTCCTTCGTGAATTTATAATGGTTGGAAAGAAAGAGCCGTTGTAGGATCGATTTTGTCTCGTTTGAATATGATCGTTGTTAGCAATTAACCATTCGCGCCAATCTCGCCTTAATTGGGTTTAATGCATTGTCTCTGTTCGTCTTTGTTTTACGAAACCATTTTTGTCTGTTGATTCATCAAAATTTGGCCGTTGCTAAATCATCTAAAAATCACCCATCATTATGATTAATGATATTATAATAAATAATGAATGAGAATTAAAGATTAGAACAACATTACGTAAGATCGTGTTTGCCGATAAAAGATATGTTCGTCAATGCTCAAGTAATAGAGTTCAATACTTGGGTATCTTCACATACTCGAGTATTGCAATTCACATACTCGAGTATCTACTGCTTTATCCTGAAACAGATGAACTCAGAGAAGCAAATCAGTAAGCATACTTTGAGTATTCAATTCACATGCGGAGTATCATGTTACCCATACTCGAGTATTGTACATCCAGAGTAGATATCATATTTAAGCTTAGCATACTCGAGTAGGAACCTGCCAGTACTCAAGTATCTTGCCAATATTCAAGTATCACTTCATCAATACTAGAGTATTATTTTGGTATGCAGAAAGTATTGTCAGCCAAGAAGTCACATACTCGAGTATTCAAGAATTGATACTCGAGTATCATATTAGAGGTATTCTGCACAAGTTGAAACATTAGACCAATACTCGAGTATCTAAAATTCCATACTCGAGTATCATATTAGAATTTGTTTGCGGTGGTGAACTATCAAGTCAATACTCGAGTATCAGCTTACACATACTCGAGTATTATACTGCAGAACCCAGTAATGCTTTTACCCGTTAAATCAATACTCGAGTATTTCTAATTCATACTTAAGTATTGTTGCACGAAATGCTTAAACACTTGTATTAGCTCAATTCATACTTAGTATCATATGAGTGCATATGATCAAACTTGATTCAAAACCTCAAATGATTTCAAGTCTTGTTTTCATCAAAACCTTGAGAACTAACAGATTACAATTTCTAAATTATTGAATTAAATAATGTTCTTGAAATATGGTTGCTCAATCTGTGTTTAATGATTCCATCTGATAAGATTGTGTTTCATAGAAGCTTGCTCGAGCAGAGCATAGAGTCATGCTCGAGCAACATCGGGCGCAGGCAAATTCTCTCTGATTGAAACTTCTTGCTCAAGCACCATATAAAGGTTTTCCCGAGCATCATCGTGTCTAAGCATAAAGAGATTTATCTAACCTTGCTTGAGTAGGACATGTTACATGCTCGAGCATCAACGAGCTTAGTGAGAAAATGCAAGACTAATGAGTCTTGCTCGAGCACCATGCTCGAGCAGAAGAGTAGGTTGCTCGAGCAACTTCGTTCCTTCCCCCATCTCATAGGCTTTGAACAAGCTTTTTGCGAGCATGATTTTATCATGCTCGAGCACTATGCTCGACTTCTGCTTTCTCACTTCGACTAAGCCTTTACTTGAGCATACCTTATGGCCTCGCTCGAGCATGGGTGATCTCTTGTCTAAGCATAAAGACTCACATGCCTCATTCTTGCCTCGATCCCTAGGACTTGCCCGAGCATGAGCGACATAGATCATTTTCCTAACATGATCAAGATAAGCTTGCTCGAGCAAGCTTGGATTGTTACTCGAGCAGAGTCATCCCTGTTTTTGAAATCTCCGACACTAGAAATCTTAAATCCTGTTATATCATTTTATTACTTCAGATTATTACACATTGCTATTACCAAAATGCTATTAATGAGTTTGTTCCTGAGTTTCAGATTATTTAACCATAGATTAACAACAAATTCGAATAAAGCAAATCGTGTGTCAGAAGCATTACATGCAGATTACCTAAACCGGTGATAATCAAGGAAACCAATACTTTGATCAAAGTAAAGCACTCACTGATATTCCGACTATGCATTAAATGCTATTTCACAACAGGCAAAACAAAAGGAATGAAGAGAATGTCGTCGTTGCAAAATCCACTTGGAATATTCAAACGGCGAAAGTCTTAACAGAATCCTCGTCTGTCTAACGGATACATTCAAGACTCTCAACGGCTATCCTTAAAGCCTCATCAACAGTCATTAATTACAACCTCTATAAGTAGTTGAAGCATTGAATTCACCAACTACCGAAACGTTGTGCAATCAATTTGAGCTTATTGCATTTTGTTATTTCAACTATCTTGTTAATATCTTAGGATATTTATTGTGCTTCAGTGTTCATTAATCATTTACTCGTGAGGAGTTATTTAAACACTTATTCCATTTACAGTTTGAAAGCTTAAGGTTGAGGGACCTTAAGTGTGGGTGTACTATTACAACTTGTAAGGGGGCGTGAGTCTGAGTGATAGGATCATCCTAAGTTACAGAGTGTGTAATCGTGCCTACTCATAAAGTTTTACTGGAAATCCTAAGGTGTGCTTGGGGACTGGATGTAGGTCAAAGAATTAGACCGAACCAGTATAAATCACTCTGTGTCCATTCTCTTTCTTTGTTTTGATTTGTCTGCTATTGTGTGTACATCACGAAAAATTTTGAGATCACCTATTCACCCCCTCTAGGTGATATTACGTGTTCATTTGGTATCAGAGCAAGGTTACTCCGTTGGGCTTAACATCCCTAGTTAGATCATGGACGTAATACTGCCAGATGGTGCTTCAATCAATCGACCTCCAGGGTTTAATGGTCAACATTATTCATTCTGGAAAAACAAGTTCAAAGTCTTTGTTATGGCTACTGAATTCGGTCTATAGAGAGTCTTCGAAAGAGATGACTATGCTCGTCGGTGCTTGAAGATGGACTCGAATTCCAAAGGAAGAAGACTACGATGAGATGACCGAAGAAACGTCACGCTTAACAGAAAATCCATTCTCATGCTCCAAAGTGGTCTCAATCAGCAAGAATACTTCTATGTTTGCAATCTAGCAACTGCAAGAGAAATGTGGAACGCCTTGGAGATCGCCTATGAAGGAACAATCGGTATTAAGGAGAATTGAGTCAATACGTTGACTACTGAGTATGATCTTCTTCACATGAAGACCGACGAATCCATCGAAGAATTTCAACTTCGCTTTACTCACATTCGATCAACCAATTGGCGCTCTCGGTAAAATGTATGAACAAAATTCTCAAGTTAGGAAAATACTTAATGTCGTGACAAAAGACTAGGAAGACAAAGTCACCGCAATTGAAGAAGCTCGTGGAGAATCAATGACTTCAGTTGCTGCTGTATTCGGAAGTTTATCTGAATATGAAAGCAAATTGAAATTCAAGAAGCGTTTAAATGAAGTTAACACTAGTAAGAGCAAGGGTATTGCTCTTAACGCTATGAAGGAAAAAGAAGATAAAGACAAAGAAGATGATGAGATGGCCATGTTGGTGCGAAGATTCAAGAAGTTTTATAGAAATGATCAAGGTTTTAGAAACAGATTCCATAAAAAAGGCTCGAGTAACAGACATGAACTCAAAGATAAAGATCAAGTCATCTATTACGAGTGCGAGAAGTTGGGTCATTACAAGTCTGAGTGTCCTTAGCTAAAAGGCAACGAAAAGGACAAAAGAAGAAATTCAACAACTTCAAGAAAAAGGCATATGTGTCCGTATATGGGAGACGGATCCTCGTAAGAAGAAAGCGAGGAAGAAGAGGAAACCGCCAATATTTGTCTGGTGACAAAAGAAGAGCAACTAGACAAAGACGATGAGATATATGACTTACAACCTACATATGATGAATTGTTTGATGAGTACAATGAAATACAATTTGAATTTGAAAAGGTTGTTGAGGAATGTATAGCCTTGAAAAAGGAGAACATAACTCTTAAACAGTGAGTTGAAAATCTTTCTTGTGAAAACCTTGCCTGTGATGAATGCCTGGATTTAGGAAGAGAAATGTATATCTCAAAAAAATGCTTGAGAAATTCACTAGAGGAAGTGAAATGCTCAACGTAATTTTAAAAGCTCAAAGATTTGCAAATGATCAATTAGGCATCGGATACAATCCTATTTTTGACGAAAAGAAAGGCAAGAAGAAAACCGGTGGAAAGCCTTATCTGAAATATTTTTAGAAAACCGTTCATACGTCAAATCCTTTTGCTGTTTGTAATTCTTCGCAACTCGAAAGGGACACAAGTACCTCATCTTGTTTTCATAAAAAGGATAGAAGAGATAAGCTGTCGATAATTACCGTGGTTACCTAAGGGAACCTATGTCCCTAAGGCCGAACTAACTCCAAAGGACCTAAGAAAAATGGGTACCTAAAACTTAATCTTCCTCGATCTTGCAGTACGTCGAGAGCATCAAGAATCAACAAGTGGTACATTGATAGTGGATGCTCCGGACACATGACGAGATGCAGACAAGTTTGTTGCAATGAGATCAAAAGATGGCGATAAAGTCTCCTTTGGAGGAAATCAATATGGGAAAATCACTGGCATTGGTGAAATCGATGTAAAGGATGGACCTCAAATTAAAGACGTATATTTTGTGGAATGTCTCTGCCACAACCTTCTGAGCGTGAGCCAAAGTACTGACAAGAACAACTAGATTATCTTTGACTCAGAAAAATGTCTCATTGTCAAGAAAGATGATCTCCTAATCGATAAAGGTAAACTTAAGGTATTATTCAAAGCTCCTTGTGAAGGAAACTGTTATACTTTGGATTTTCCTAAAGTAAACTCTGAAAAATGTTTTGTTAGCAACTTAGATGAGAGTTGGCTATGGCATAAGCGTCTAGCTCATGTCAACATGTTTCAAATGGATAAGTTAAGAAAAGATTTAGTGATTGATCTACCCAAACTTCATTTTAAAAATGACATGATTTGTGACTCATGTCAACGGGGTAAACAAACCAAATCATCTTTCAAAAATAAACCTAAAATCTTGACAAATCGACCTCTTCAACTGCTCCATATGGACTTGGTTAGACCCGCAAGGGTAAAGAGTCTTGGTGGAAACTTATATACTCTAGTCATTGTCGATGATTTCTCGTGTTTCACCTGGACTATTTTCTTATCTTCTAAGGATGAAACATTTGATGTGTTTGTTGTGTTTGCCAATAAGGTGCAAAATGAGAAAGGTATTTGCATTACAGCCATTCAAACAAATCATGAAGGTGCATTTGAGAATCAAGCGTTCAGAGAATTTTGTGATGCTCATGGAATCGATCATAATTTCCTAGCTCCAAGAACACCACAACAGAATGGTGTGGTGGAAAGGAAAAATTGTGTGCTAACTGAAATGGATCATGCTATGCTGAATAAAAATTAGACTTCACAAGTCTTCTGGGAAGATGCAATGAGCACGGCCAGCTATATCGCCAATCGAGCGTATCTCCAAAAGAAGCTCAACAAGACTTCTTATGAACTTTACAAAGGAAGGAAACCAAATTTGGCTCACCTTCATATCTTTGGCTGTAAGTGCTTCATACATAACAATGGTAAGGACAATCTGGGAAAATTTGATCCAAAACCGATGAAGGTATATTTCTTGGCTATTCAAATAAGAGTAAGGCATATAGAGTTTTTAACAAGCGTACTCGTGTAGTTGAAGAATCAATACATGTTGTGTTCTGTGAATCTAAGTCTGATGAACCTCTGGATGATGATAAGGAAGCTTCTTATAAAAATCAATTCTTTTCAAAAACAACTCTTGACTCTCTTGAAAACCCGAGAAAATATTTTTGAAAATGATTCTCAAAATATCTTTGAAAATCTTGATCAATCTCATTTTAGAGCTTGGAAGTTCATTAGGAATCATCCTTTAGACCAAGTAATAGGAGATGTAAATCAAAGGGTAAGAACCAGAAAAACTACTTTAAATGAGGTTACATTTTCTACCTTCATATCGAGATTGAACCCTCTAACATTGACGAAACCCTATCAGACAATGATTGGCTGATAGCAATGCAAGAGGAATTACACCAATTTGATAGAAATCAAGTTTGGGACTTAGTACCTAGGCCTAAAGACCATCCGATCATTGGCACTAAATAGGTATTCAAAAACAAATGCCATGAATCTACAATTATAGTCAGTAACAAGGCTAGATTAGTTGCCAAAGGCTATAATCAGGAAGAAGGAATTGATTACGAGGAAATGTATGCTCCAGTGCCTAGATTGGAAGCTATACGTGTACTCTTAGCCTTTGCTTGTATCAAAGGATTCAAGCTTTATCAAATGGATGTGAAAAGTGCTTTCCTAAATGGATTTATTCAGGAGGAAGTGTATGTCGAACAACTTCCTTGCTTTGTAAATAATCATCATCCAGATCATGTTTATCATCCGGAAGCTTTATCATCCAGATGAATCTGCAATCATAGTCCTAGTAACAAGGCTAGATTAGTTGCCAAAGGCTATAATCAAGAAGAAGGAATTGATTACAAGGAAACTTATGCTCCGTGGCTAGATTGGAAGCTATACGCGTACTCTTAGCCTTTGCTTGTATCAAAGGATTCAAGCTTTATTAAATGGATGTGAAAAGTGCTTTCCTAAATGGATTTATTCAGGAGGAAGTGTATGTTGAACAACTTCCTTGCTTTGTAAATAATCATCATCCAGATCATGTTTATCACCTCAAGAAAGTTTTATATGGCCTTAAACAAGCTCCTAGAGCTTGGTATGAATGCCTAAGTAAATTTATTTTAGATCAAGGCTTTGTTAGAGGAAAAGCAGACACAACACTTTTCATCAAAACTAATAGTCTTAATGAACTTTTAATTGGAGGAATATATGTAGATGACATAATACTTGATGCTACTAATGATTCTCTCTGTGAGGAATTTTCCAAGAAAATGCAGGGAGAGTTCAAGATGTCAATGATGGGAGAGCTTAACTACTTTCTCGGATTGCAAATCAAACAACGGAAGAATCGGATATTCATTTCACAAACGAAGTATCTCCGTGATTTGCTCAAGAAGTTTGGATTGGAGCATTGCAATAGTGGAGACACCCCAATGAGTTCAACAAGTTCGCTAGTGTAATACCCTATATTTAATACCTAACTCATATTTAAATCATAAAGGACCGTGAAGAATTATCAAAACACTTGAAACAATTAAGGGGCAATTACCAACAATTAATGAGCAATTAAAATTACACTAATGGAATATTTAGGTAATTCTTTACAATTAATGTTAATAGTCACCAATTAAAGATACATTAGGATAATTAAAGGTCAAGGACCAATGAGGGGTTAGGATTAGCATAAAGATGATTATTAATGATCATGATTAGCAACCAATCAAATAAATTTAATAACACCTAAAACACCATTTTAGGATTTATGACCAAAGATTAAAGCTAATTAAAGACTAAACTTAAGTGGTAATTCATGAAGCAAACAAAGGTTGGTGTGTGGATAATTTTAGACCATGGAAAACAAAGCAAGATAGCATAGGGGAGAGGGGTGCCACGTTTTTTAGTGTGGGTGTTTTTGTGTATGTAGTAAATGAATGAAATAGCCTTGTTGGCTCAATGTGAATGTAGTAAATAAAGGAAATAGCCTTGTTGGCTCAATGTGAATCAAGTATTCCATAAGCAAAAATCTCAAGCCAATTAAAGTGAAGTAAAATTTGCCTAAATAAACACTAATCCTCATGATAAGTCCATAAGTCAATTAATTCCTCAATTAAGTATTATCAAAGACAATTAAGGGATTTTAATCCTAGATTAAATATAAGCAATAATTCAAGACAAGAACACAAATTTGGCTTAGGATGAATTAATTGTTACCTAACAAATACAATAAATTCTAAAATGATAAAAGGGTAATTAAATGCTTCTAATTAAGCCATAATATTCAAGAATCATAAGACTAATGAGGGAATTTGATTAAACTACAAACTAAATCCTAAGAGCATTTTTGCTTGATTGCTAACCAACCACCAAAGTCATCTAGTTACAACTATACTTAGAGTAACTAGGAAATTAAAGCACCAAGTTGGGAAATGCATGAAGGTGGAGAGGCCACCAATGCATGTTTGAAGAATGCTTGATGGTGGAAAGGCCACCAAAGCACTCTTGGGGCCAAAAGCTTTACACATGGGGACAATTTTGACACCAAGGCAAGAGGCTTTGGTGAAAAATTAAAGGAGGAAGAGTGGGGGGAGGTAGGCCACGTTTTTTTGGCCTTGTAGGAAGAGGTATTCAGATTTAAACCCATGGCCACAAATGAAAGATGTGTAGGTTAGAGAATTACAAGTGTGACATAGCTTTTTCCTATAAATAAAGCACCAACCTCTTCAAAAATTTCACACCAAAGCAAGCTTAGTAAATCTGATATAGAGAGTGAAAGTGAGAGTGAGGAGTCTTGAATAAGGAGGAGCAAGGTTCTTGGTAAGTTCCCTAGCTCTAGCTTTGAGTTCTTTAGTTTTTAGTCTTTAAATTCTTAGATAGAAGTATCTTAGATCTTAAAATTGCTAGAGTAATTTTATTTACAAGTTTTTATGGTCAAAATTGGCTTTATCTTGAAAAATTGGTGAGGGAGGTTGTATAGCAAAATTTCTGAAAGAAAATCATCAAAGTAACGAAGTTCGCGAAATTTCATCGGTTTTGGAATTTCTGGAGGCGTGATGAAAACACCAGAATTTCATAACGAAACCATGATCAAAAAATTCTGAGAAAATTCATGGTTAAAGTAGACATATAGGGATTTTTAAATATGTCAAGAACATGTTAAAATGATTTTTTTACAGTGAGATAAAAATCCTCAAAGTTAGGCTACGAATTTCTGGAAAAATTCTGGGCAGAGACTCCAAACTTTAAACCTGGGAATGATACGTAGAATCTGGGCAAAGGTGATTATTTTGACTTGCAAATAGACATCCTGAGGATTCCAGGGAATTTTACGGATCCTCATTTCAATTTTTTCTAGAATTAGTTATGATTTTTCAAAGTTAGACAGAAATCTGCCAAATTGGCACCAACGTTGTTCTACGAATTTTGAGGAAATAAGGTGAAAAATAAATACGGTAAGGGTAAAAAGGTCATTAGGGACTAGGATATCTTCTAGGATATTATTTGTAAATTAATAAATGTGATATTACCATTATAGGATAAACGTGATCACCATCCGACCAACGACGCATCGAAATCGCCGACGAAGGTACGGACGCGTCATCGTAACACTAACTCGATGTTTACCGTATACCTATATGTGATAGATATGTTTATAAACTGTGACTCTATTTTTAAAAAGAATTGTTCATACACGTACAGCTTTATACGGGTTATAGTCATGATAACGCCGTTGAGTTTTCCTAGCGCTGAGGACATGATAGGCCATCGTGGCACTGGTGAATAGTGCAGACTGTAATAACATTCATATGTGGTGGCTGCGTTGTTATTACTTTTTATATGTGAACATAGCTGTGATGTCATGAGATAACTGTCATACATAACTGTACATGAACATGAAGTTAACCGTTACCTGAGGTTCAATGGGTATTGAACCTCAGCTCTTACCATAGCTTCAGGATCCGGAGTGAACAGGATCGAAGACAGGGGTAAGCAGCAGATATAGGAACCAGCTGGAGGAAGCCCTTTTTGTACTTACTGATGATGTCATTTGGAAACTTTTTGTAACGTCGTTATGACTAACACATACATTACAGTGGCTACTTATCAGTTACTTTTTCAATACTATTTACTTCCGATGCTCTACTCTGATCACGATACCGTGAAAACACTTTCAAAAATTGGGATGTTAAATTTTGGTATTAGAGCAGACATCCTGGCACGAATTTAACTATGCTACTCCAAACACCGGGTGTCTAGAAAGGGTTTTATGGTTGTCAATCAGTCATTGTTAACCTCATGAGGCTTCCATAAATACACCGCCTGGCGATTGTTTGAGTAACTGAGTTAGGTTCGGAGCTTTTCAACTAAGAGCATTTTACCGGCAAGAACCTGGCTCGCTTATAGTAAACCATTGGTGCCGAAGGGTGGCTAGTCTATGTGGGTCAGTCATTTAGTCGCCGTAAAGTCGGTGAGACCCCCATGATAGACACCTACCTGGCCAATCGGTTGATTAACTAAGTTGGGCTCTAAGCCATTATCTTAGAGCATCTTTTGAAAACAAGTACTGATAAAACCCTGGTGTTGTTGTAGTGATAAACAGATGAGTTTCCCTACCTAGATTATTATGGGAGAAGGAGACGTATAGCACGTCGGTCAGTAGTCTCTGGAAACGTAAAAGTAAGATCGAACTCGGAACCAACAAATCCACCCCTATGCCTATGCTCGAACCGGAACCATATTTCCCGCTCCAAAATACCATTTAGACCACGAGTATATGTCAACTACCCCGATGATGAACAGAGCGAATACCACCCCGAACAACATGCCCCAATAAATGAGCCCGAACCTGTAGCTGATCCGGAACCCAAGTACCATTTCAAACCAGAGTATTTTGATGAATCCTACAACCCTAGACCAGTGTATCATTTCGAACTAGTATATTAATCCAAACCAGTGTATCACCTTGAGTCGGTAGATCATCCAAACCCTGAAAAACCCCTTGTACCCATTCATAACGATAAACCCTCAGAAGTATACCATCCTAAGCTAGTGTACAATCCTGAACATGTACTTCAACCTGATCAGTTATACCCCACTCTAGAACTTAACCTTGAGCTAATACATCTTTCTGCTCCTGAATATGATATTGCTCCGATAATTGATCCCGAACCTGAATACCTCTGATCCGGAATGACCTTACGAAACCATATATGACCATGGACCTTTTCATTCAAGTATCCCCGAACATAGTGTACCTTTAACCAATGCCTAGTATACCCTCGAGCGTAAAAGACCTATAGGATCAGACCATTCATCCGTCGATGATAACCGTGCGTATTTCTAGCTGATAAGCTACCAAGATGATTCCGAAAGTGAATCTTTTTATAAACCCAAATACCCTGCGGCGTGTCTTGAGTACACACAAAGAGCTCATAAATGCTCTACGAACGAACTTCTAAAGGCAGAACATTTTAGGCAACATGTAAACGAGTAGTCATTAGTACGACAATACAGAAATGTTAAATATGACTGCAGGTATTAAAGCCAGTTAGCTGTTATGGCAGGTATATTACCTTATGTGGAGTATATGTTTGTTTAGAAAATTAAATTATTCCTTAATGTGTGTCATTAATGTTTGTCATTCTTAAAGATAAGATGGCAAATTTGCAAGGAACTGGAGTTCCTAGAGGCCGAGGTGGAGGTAGAGATAGAGTTAGACAACTACGAGTGATAAGGCCACGAAACTTGGGCCAAGTAATAACACTGAACAAGTGAGAGGACGGAAAATCCCCAGGAGGTCCAAGGGACTATCTCTCAATAGGAATCTACTCTAGGCATTATATGATTCGAGTGCTAATCACTCGTTTATTTCATATTTATGTATAAGACGTTTAGGGGCACATACCTATAGATTACCTTATAGTGGCTACACCACTAGGTGTGAAATCTTTTGTTTTTAAAACATGTCTGAATCGAATTACGTATATGAACAGACGTGAATATATTATAGACCTTATCTGATTATCCTTTCATGACATTGATGTCATTCTTGATTTTGATTAACTAACGGCGAGCCATGCAAATGATCAATGGTAGTAATGAGAAGATACCTTGTTCTCACAATTACAAGCAGATAGATAGAAATAGGTGTAAAGGTAGAAATAGACAACCGCAAATAAAACCAATACCTAGAGCAATGTTTTTCATTGGGGTCTTGATTATCGTTATGAACCCGGCATAATCATAATCAAGGCATCATTGAGGGCCATATAGGTGGTCTATTTTGCTCTACCCCTCTAAGTCAGTTTATTTTCATAGATAGTACGAGATATCTTAATGATAAGGGGCAGGTTAGCTAGTATTGAAAGACTCTTTATGAAGTATGTACTCAAGGAAGAAAAAGAATTAGTGGACTAGTACCTAAGTGTATGTTAGGAGACAAGTCTAGAAAACGGTTAGTTCTGTTAACCTGTTGGTATCCATACTTGGTGTTTAAATAAAAACTTGAAAGTACGTAAGAGGGAAGTGAAGTTTATGTGGTATATGATATTGAGTTTGGTTTTCCTTATATGCATGAGTGATTTTGTTTTTAAATGTTTTACATATATCTTGCCAAAACTCAAAAATCCCTTTCTTTATGTTGTTGTGAAAAAAAAAATATATATCTTATTGAATAGAATTTAAGCATCATCATGAAGTTTATGATAAATCAAGTAATGCCTTGTATGAACTCTCTCTTATCATCTGGACCATTTGCATGATTAGAATATGGTGTTCTCTAGTTTGACATTAAAAACCTTTTGTGATCATATGCTTACTGCTAAACATGTTTTACATGAGATTGCATTGGATAATTGCGCTTTAAGGTTGTTGTTAGGACTTGAAACTTGTAGGAGTTAATATATTAAGTATGTTACACATATGTTTAGACGCTTACTTTATTTCTAAAAATTCCCAACCAAATATAACTCATAGACAAAGATGTTCACCAATTGTTTGTTCACTTAGAAATCTAACCTGAGCATTTCACTTAAATTTTCCCAACTAAGCTAGTATGAAACTATGCTTTTGAAAGTGATTCTCCTTGTTAAAATGCATATTGTTGCGGTGTTTCATTAAATCTTGAGTATGTAATTACTTTAATTCCAACCAGCCTAGTTGTAAGAACTCTAAATGGTGACGCTTGCATAGTCATATGTTGGAAGTAACACTTAAATAGTTAGTTAAAAATCTAAGTGTTTTGTGTTAACCTATTCTAAAAAGAGTTTCCATGTCTAATGATGCTATGATTTGTACATTCTTGTGATATTGCTTGCTTCATTTAATTATATTGACAAATCTGAGTTTGGAAATTTTACTTCATTATACCAGAAAATGTTTAACGAATTAAATTAATAAAAGTGGCTTAGAGTATACCGTATTAAGTTCCATCTTAAGTATATGCATTACCACTCTGCCAATTTTTGTGAAATTTGAACCAATAGATATTATAGGTATCATTTTCCTCAAATTATCCGATCATTCATTGTTCTTGATCTCTTGTTGTAAGCTTGATTGTTAGTCATTGATGTGTTAAAACAGGATTAGCTTCGAATGATGCATGTTAGAGTTAAAGGAAACCTGATGAATAAACTAGTCTTAAAAGGGTACTTGGTGGCATGCATTACATAGGAACCCTGTCTTGAAATACATTGTAGCCTTGACCCATTGAAATTAAGATTTCTTATCACTTTATCATAATGAGATAACCATACATTATATATCCTTGTCTCATTTTGAAATTTTTAAACACGAACTTTTTGACTCAAAAGTTTTGAAGGCTATCTATTGCATTTGGAAACCATAGGGATTAGATCCCTGGACGTTAAGAAATAAAACTCTAAAATGAGATTTTGAGTATGCACTTCAGTAAATCTTGAACATCTATTTAAATGAAGAGTGAGTATGTTTGTTGTTGATACTCCTACAACCCTACTTTAGTACACCGCCGTACTAATATGTTTGTATTGAACTCCTGTCCAAACCATTAGATTTCAGGTATATAAAACATAAATTGGAGTTTGTAGGTTACTGTAGTAACTGAATTTGAATTTTTGTCTTCTTATTATTTGCATCTGTTGATAAGTATTGAACATGGAATTTATAGTATCATGTGAAATTCATGGAAACTAAATGGTACTTAAAAGTTGTTTTGGAAGTTCGCGAAACGATTTTTTTGGTTACTTTGAGCATAGTACATTAACTTTTCTCCTAATAAAAATGTTAAAAATTTAACTCCTCATCTTATGATTAGGAATTTGGCGTAGTAATTACCTTAGCAAAGAAAAGATTTGCCGTTGTAATCAATATTTCTTGTATAGAAACTAGTATTAAGCTTCTAATATAGTCTAAGAGTTAAACTTGGGAGAGGTTTATATAAAATAGACGAGTAGATGCTCAAAATCTAGGTGTACAAATATACACGGGACAAGTGTCCCCTATGCCTTAAGACAGTGGTACTTATCACTGTGTGAAATGTGAATTGTTATAGTGACTTTAGACTAGTATGTCTACAAGTACGTCTTGAATCTAGCAAAATATTTACTATACCAGGTAGTAGGGCTGAGGTCCCTAGTGTTGTGGTAATGAATTGAGCCGGAAGGCCAATATGTGTTAAGCCGAGAGGCTGAATGGGTCAGGCAGTAAGGCCTGCGTAACCAAGCACGATGAGGAAGGACGAGAAGGTCCTATGTGTGAATACTATACCTAAGTACAAAAATGAATAAGATTATTATTTGAATATTAGAGTGCACGCTAAGTAAGCATGCATAGTAGGGAAATAGACTAGATGTCTAGAGTTTTTTGAATTTATACGATTAAATGTCAAGGGCGAACGTATCAGTCACCGTTATCTGAGCAGAAATTGCTTGGACCAGATCTGATTGACCAGACCTCCAAACAAATCACGGTGAGCACGAGACAACCCCTAGTAGCACAAAGCAGACAGAGGAGCTACGCTGACAAGAGAGGAAGACCTCTAAAGTTCAAAGTCGACGATCATATATTAACCCCAGTAACCAGGGTCGATAGAACACTAGAAAGGCAAAATTAGGACCGGGATACGTAGGACCATTCGGAGTTTTAACTAAACATGAACCAGTCAGATATGCCTTACCCTCGAACTTGATTAATCTCTACAACGTATTTCGTATTCCTCAGTACACCAACCAAACCATAATCGTGTCATAGAAATATGAAGTATCTTTTGTTGCCACACGGTATGTAGACGCCACGGAGACATTTGTGTAGCAGGATGTCAAAATACGACGTGGCAATACCTTTGTAGTCGAGCCGAAGCAAATTCTTGATCACTGAGAGAAACGGCTTAAACATAAAAGTGATCCAACAGAGTAAAGATCCAGAGTGTATGGTCCGAAGTCTAATTAGTATAAGAGTAAGTTTCCGAAATTATAGTTCAAGGTCTAATTACTATAGAGCAAATTTCGAGGGCGAAATTTTATTTAATCGGGGGAGAAATGTAATACCCTATATTTAATACCTAACTCATATTTAAATCATAAAGGACCGTGAAGAATTATCAAAACACTTGAAACAATTAAGGGGCAATTACCAACAATTAATGAGCAATTAAAATTACACTAATGGAATATTTAGGTAATTCTTTACAATTAATGTTAATAGTCACCAATTAAAGATATATTAGGATAATTAAAGGTCAAGGACCAATGAGGGGTTAGGATTAGCATAAAGATGATTATTAATGATCATGATTAGCAACCAATCAAATAAATTTAATAACACCTAAAACACCATTTTAGGATTTATGACCAAAGATTAAAGCTAATTAAAGACTAAACTTAAGTGGTAATTCATGAAGCAAACAAAGGTTGGTGTGTGGATAATTTTAGACCATGGAAAACAAAGCAAGAGAGCATAGGGGAGAGGGGTGCCACGTTTTTTAGTGTGGGTGTTTTTGTGTATGTAGTAAATGAATGAAATAGCCTTGTTGGCTCAATGTGAATGTAGTAAATAAAGGAAATAGCCTTGTTGGCTCAATGTGAATCAAGTATTCCATAAGCAAAAATCTCAAGCCAATTAAAGTGAAGTAAAATTTGCCTAAATAAACACTAATCCTCATGATAAGTCCATAAGTCAATTAATTCCTCAATTAAGTATTATCAAAGACAATTAAGGGATTTTAATCCTAGATTAAATATAAGCAATAATTCAAGACAAGAACACAAATTTGGCTTAGGATGAATTAATTGTTACCTAACAAATACAATAAATTCTAAAATGATAAAAGGGTAATTAAATGCTTCTAATTAAGCCATAATATTCAAGAATCATAAGACTAATGAGGGAATTTGATTAAACTACAAACTAAATCCTAAGAGCATTTTTGCTTGATTGCTAACCAACCACCAAAGTCATCTAGTTACAACTATACTTAGAGTAACTAGGAAATTAAAGCACCAAGTTGGGAAATGCATGAAGGTGGAGAGGCCACCAATGCATGTTTGAAGAATACTTGATGGTGGAAAGGCCACCAAAGCACTCTTGGGGCCAAAAGCTTTACACATGGGGACAATTTTGACACCAAGGCAAGAGGCTTTGGTGAAAAATTAAAGGAGGAAGAGTGGGGGGAGGTAGGCCACGTTTTTTTGGCCTTGTAGGAAGAGGTATTCAGATTTAAACCCATGGCCACAAATGAAAGATGTGTAGGTTAGAGAATTACAAGTGTGCCATAGCTTTTTCCTATAAATAGAGCACCAACCTCTTCAAAAATTTCACACCAAAGCAAGCTTAGTAAATCTGATATAGAGAGTGAAAGTGAGAGTGAGGAGTCTTGAATAAGGAGGAGCAAGGTTCTTGGTAAGTTCCCTAGCTCTAGCTTTGAGTTCTTTAGTTTTTAGTCTTTAAATTCTTAGATAGAAGTATCTTAGATCTTAAAATTGCTAGAGTAATTTTATTTACAAGCTTTTATGGTCAAAATTGGATTTATCTTGAAAAATTGGTGAGGGAGGTTGTATAGCAAAATTTCTGAAAGAAAATCATCAAAGTAACGAAGTTCGCGAAATTTCATCGGTTTTGGAATTTCTGGAGGCAGTGATGAAAACACCAGAATTTCATAATGAAACTATGATCAAACAATTCTGAGAAAATTCATGGTTAAAGTAGACATATATGGATTTTTAAATATGTCAAGAACATGTTAAAATGATTTTTGTACAGTGAGATAAAAATCTTCAAAGTCAGGCTACGAATTTCTGGAAAAATTCTGGGCAGAGACTACAAACTTTAAACCTGGGAATGATATGTAGAATATGGGCAAAGGTGATTATTTTTACTTGCAAATAGACATCCTGAGGATTTCATGGAATTTTACGGATCCTCATTTCAATTTTTCTAGAATTAGTTATGATTTTTCAAAGTTAGACAGAAATCTGCCAAATTGGCACCAACGTTGTTCTACGAATTTTGAGGAAATAAGGTGAAAAATAAATACAGCAAGGGTAAAAAGGTCATTAGGGACTAGGATATCTTCTAGGATATTATTTGTAAATTAATAAATGCGATATTACCATTATAGGATAAACGTGATCACCATCCGACCAACGACGTACCCGAAATCGCCGACGAAGGTACGGACGCGTCGTAACACTAACTCGATGTTTCCGTATACCTATATGTGATAGATATGTTTATAAACTGTGACTCTATTTTTAAAAGAATTTTTCATACACGTACAGCTTTATACAGGTTATAGTCATGATAACGCCGTTGAGTTTTCCTAGCGTTGAGGACATGATAGGCCATCGTGGCACTGGTGAATAGTGCGGCATCGTAATAACATTCATATGCGGTGGGCGTGTTGTTATTACTTTTTATATGTGAACATAGCTGTGATGTCATGAGATAACTGTCATACATAACTGTACATGAACATGAGGTTAACCGTTACACGAGGTTCTATGGGTATTGAACCTCGCTCTTACCATAGCTTCAGGATCCGGAGTGAACAGGATCAAAGACAAGGGTAAGCAAACGAGATATAGGAACCTACTTTGGAGGAAGCCCTTTTTGTACTTACTGATGATGTCATTTGGAAACTTTTTGTAACGCTGTTAACAGCTAACACATACATTACAGTGGCTACTTATCAGTTACTTTTTCAATACTATTTACTTCCGATGCTCTACTCTGATCACGATACCGTGAAAACACTTTCAAAAATTGGGATGTTAAAGCTAGACGCCGATGAAGAAAAAGGCAAGGACTTCAATATAACTAAGTACAGAGGAATGGTCGGGTCATTACTCTACTTAACTGTAAGTCGGCCTGATATTCAGTTCAGTGTGGGAATGTGTGTGAGATTCCAATCAGCTCCTAAAGAATCACATGCCAAGCACGTTAAGAGAATCTTTTGGTATCTCTCAGATACGAAGGAATTGGGTCTTTGGTTCCTAAAAGGTCAACAAGAATTCATGGTTGCATATTCAGACTCTGATCACGCTGGTTACAAGACTGATAGAAAAAGCACAAGTGGACAGTGTGAATTCTTCAGAGGTTCACTCATATCGTGGTTTAGTGAGAAGCAAACCACAGTAGCTGTGTTATCCACTGAAGCTGAATATGTTGCCGCATCAAGTTGTTGTGCACAAGTCCTGTGGCTAAAGCAACAATTATCTGACTTGGGAATCCATCTGAAATAAATCTCAATCCTTTGTGACAGCACAAGCACAATAAGCTTAGCGAAAAATCCAGTTCAACATACAAGGACCAAGCATATTGATGTGAGACATCACTTTATCAAAGACCACGTGCAGAAGAAAGATGTCAAAGTGATGTTCATACCCACGCACTTGCAAAGATGTCCTTCAGCCCTACTCGAGCAACAACGAGAAAAAGCAGTAAGGAAGTTAAGTCAAAAGGGAATGCTCGAGCATACTCCTCTATCCTGCTCGAGCAAAAGTTCAAGTAATCAAACTGAAGAACCATGCTCAAGCACACTACACATCAAGCTCGAGCAACAGCGGATATTGTTTTCCTGAATTTAGAGGAGTAATGGTTGCTGCTCGAGCATGCCTGGACGTTTGCCCTAGCAGCAACGAGAAATGTGGAAGTTGCATAACAAAAGATGAACAATGCTCGAGCAACATTTTTGAATCTGCCCAAGCACGCCAAGCTAATGGATATTTTTTTAAACAAAGCAACGTGAATCTCAATGTCCCTCTGTTCCAATGTTATGTATAAGTCAAGTGTTCACAGTACACACTTGAAGGGAGGTTAGATCTAGTTATTTCAGTTTCATTTCATTTGAAATTAAATCCTTGTACTCATCCATGCTCGAGCAAGACAAGAGATCTGCTCGAGCAAGACCCCTGCTCGAGCAACATCGGTTGTCAGGGTTTCAAAATGCGTGTGTCGTTTCATTTCAACGGATAATCACCTTTTCCCTGTTTATTGCCGTCGAAACCCTAGACTCCCTTTCTTCTCATATTCTCTTAAACCGTTACGATCATTTGCAAATCATTACTTGAAACTGCACCGTTACAACTGTTCATTCAAGTGGATTAACCTCTGTAACCGATTCACTTCTTCAAATTTCATTGTCTCCTTCCAAATCCGCTCACCCCCTCGTCGGACCCATCAGTATTTATCTCCCTCAAATTTCTTCTCTTTTGACTCAATCGATGGATGGTTCAAGTGATAAACCCTCTTCTACTCAATCTCCCATGAAGAAATCAAGGCATTATTGTACCAAAGTCGACGCTTCTGAAAAATCCAAAAAGACCAAAGTCATGACGAAGGCATTGGTTTCCAAATCCTCTAATTCGTCAACAAAGGGTACCAAATCCAAGACCGTTGAGAAGCCAAAGAAAGATGTAATGCTTCAGGAGTCTCCAAAGCCAACGACAAGGTACCAAACCGGTTCTCTTCCTACGAGTAAAGAAAAATGTCGTCGGTCTCCTTCTCCACCACCATCGGGTTCCAACGAGTCTGAGAAAACTATCGATGAATTTCACTCTAAAGAAAAAGAAGATTACTCACAGAAATCTAAGCCATCCATTAGCCAAAAATCTCAAGCCTCTGGGAGCAAGAAGCTAAAAGTCTCATTCTCACTCAAATCACAAGGTTCCGAAAGCAAGAAAGAGCAAGTGTCGACAAGTCATCCTCAAGATGGTCAGTTGCCAGAACCTTCACCAAGTATGATTGTTGGTGACATTGTTGTTGATGATCATCCCTTGTTTGCACGCTCTTATGAGACATGACCATTCTGTCCCATTGTATATGTTGATTTGAAGCACTTCATGGAAAAATGCAATTTGGACTTGACTGAATGGCTTCTTCAGTACATGCCTCTCCTCAGTCTTAGCAAGCCATACTCACCTGAAGTCGTTCGTGTCTTCTATCACAACATGCATCTTCAATAGAAGGCTAACAAAAATGACGACGACGTGTTGGTTACCAAGCTTCGGGATCAAGAGATCAAGATCACCGCTCATGATCTCAATGTCATTATTGGCATTGTTGATCCCCCCGAGGATACTCCAAAGCTTTCTTCTACTGAGTGCCACTAGATTTTGCTTCCCTATGTACCATTGGAGCCCGATAAGAAGATTAATGTCACTCCTACTATGATGAAGGATGAATACAGGGTGCTATGGTATGTGTATAGTCGGAGTTTAGTGCAGAAAGGACAAAGCTTTACTCACTTCATCCTGAGAGATTTTGAGCGCTTTGCTTCCTTAGTTGCCAAGGAACCTAGAAATCTTGGCAATAGGATTATGGAAGAAATGGTTTCCTTCATTTCTGAGGCACAAGTCAAGCTTCGGGCCTTTCTCATATTTTGGAAGTTAACAACATATGGTTCCTCTCGGATGACAAGGAAGCATATCCACCTTGTTTTGGGAAAGAACAATGATAAGGCTGCAGATATCCTTCACTGAGGTGTCGTCCAAAAAGCAGAAGGGTAAAGCACTAATAAAATCTTTTTAGCCATCTACTTCCAAGCCAACTGTTTCGCATCCTCCTGATGATGCCGAGTCCTCCAAAGCAGGTCCTTCTTCTTCTGCACCTGCACCATCTTTTTCCCAAGCGGCCATCCAGACTATTGTTGAGGCTTCCATTTAGAAAGCTATGGCACCTGTCTTGTGATCTATGGAAGTCTATTAGACTCTCACAACTAAAATGATCAAGGCCTTCTCCGAAGAAATGGTGAATCTAAAGACTAATCTTGGCATACAAATGGATACAGACTTGCAAGACTTCAAGTCAGAATTGGACACACGCTTCTCTATCATATTTGATCAACAACAAGCCATTCGAAGGAACTTCGGTGTCTTGCTAGCCAACAATATGGTGTTCACAAGGCAGTTCAGAATTTTGACTACACACTTGACAACTTTATGACTAGCTTTGGCCTTGATGGTCCCGTGGACTTACCTACCCTCGCTTCCGCCTCTCCTGTTCCATCTGCCTCATATCTTTTCGTTGCTCCTCCTCCTCCCACTCATCCTTCCACTGTCCCACTTCCTTCCTCATCATCTTCTGATTTCCCTGATAGTGCTCCTCCTTCTCCATCTCTTCGGGGTCCCCTTTTACCGATGACAAAGGGGGAGAGTAGTAGTTAATGTTTACTTGTGGTTAACTTATGTGTGTTTGGTTGTAATATTTCTTTTCGTGTTCGATTGTAATCAACTAAGTTCAAGTCAATATGAATTTGATTTCAGTTTATACATATTGCCTTAATCTCAGATTATCAAGTTAATATTTATTCAATTCAATAATCTCTCATCTCTTTTTGAATTATCATCATGAAAAGGGGAGAATGTTAGCTCCTATATTTTTTATGATTACAATTTATGAATTATTAAATTAAATATTGTGCTTGAAATATGGTTGCTCGATCTGTGTTTAATGCTTCCATCTGATAAGATTGTGTTTTAGAGAATCTTGCTTGAGCAACATTGGGCTCAGGCAAATTCTCTCTCATTGAAACTCCTTGCCCGAGCACCATATAAAGGTTTGCCTGAGTATCATCATGTCTCAGCAGAAAGAGATTTATCTGACCTTGCTTGAGCGGGACATGTTACATGCTCGAGCATCAACGAGCTTAGTGAAAAAATGCAAGACTGATGAGTCTTTCTCAAGCACCATGCTCGAGCAGAAGAATAAGGCTGCTCGAGCAACATCGTTCCTTCCCCCATCTCATAGGCTCTAAACGAGCTTTGCTCGAGCATGATTTTATCATGCTCGAGCACTATGCTCAACTCTGCTTTCTCACTTCTGACTAAGCCTTTTGGTCGAGCATACCTTATGGCCTACTCGAGCATGGGCGATCTACTGTCTAAGCATAAAGACTCACATGCCTCATTCTTGCCTTAGTCTATGACTTGCCCGAGCATGAACATATTCATGATGCTCGAGCAAATAAATTTCCATGCTCGAGCATTGATAGTTGAATATTTCATACACTTCTTTTTATCTCTTGATTAATAATTTTAGACTCCTTAGTTAATAAATAATGACTTTTATACTTATTTGGGTCTTGGGCCTTTGATTATATTTTAGCCATTTTTAATAATAAATTCTAGTTTTACATTATTTCACTATTTTTACCATAACTCTTGAACCAAACATTGGATTTGCCTCATTTTTGTCTCATATTTCAGATGATTCAGAGAGCTACAATTATTTTGAAGACATGAAGGGCAAATTTGGACAAGATGGTAGTCAATTTTGGAGCCGAAGTCAAATGTATATTTCTGAATTTTATTTGGGCTCGAATTTTGTAATTAAAGCCACTTTTATTTTATTTCTGTTTTGGGCTAAACCATTGGGGCTCATTTCCATTTTAGGTTAACTTTAAGTCAGATGGTTACAACACATTCCCATTCACATTTTTATCATTTGGTGGATCAAAATAGAAGTTTTGAAATTCTCTCAAATGTTCTTCGCATTCTTCGTCTGTTCTTCATTTTTCCCAGCCATGTTCAGCTAAACTTCTGTGATTAACCCAACGTTGATGATTCCATGATTCATCTAGAGAGCTTGTACTTAATCGGTAACTTCACTCGTTTTTGTTTTCATCTTATCAGGTTTGATTTCTGGAAATAGTTTGAATATTAGATTTAATATTCAGTTTGGTTCATCCTAAGGACCGAGTTCAAACTAGGTTTCGGTGTTCTTTGTGCGATCACACGGTGAGACACCACTGTTTAGACAGATGCTAGGCGATCGTCTAGTCGAGGATTTTCTAGACGAACGCAAAGATTTTAGTTCGCCCAGAACCAAACACGAGTTTGTTCATATTTCGTTCAATGATGGAAGTTTCTGGAACCTAAATGTTGGGTTGATCGTTGTTAATATGTTTCTGCATATTTCGTTTTGTTTCAGTTTATTTTCGTTTTTAACTGTTTGAATAAAAAACCCCCATTTTTATAGTTACTATTTTATTGCTGTTCGAATTGAACCGATTGTGAATTCATTGGGAAACGACCCACATTCCATTATACTACAAATCCTTTTCAAATCTGGTTATTTTGGGAGATTACGGCAAATCTCTGTCAAAATATGGCACCACTGCCGGGGAATTTGCATCGGTTTGATTAGTAACAGTAGTGTAAATAGTGTTGTTTAGGTGGTTCGGGTGGTTTGGACAGAAATTTTTCGACCTAGATCACTCAAACCAGGTCTTATTCACAAGGAATTGGGCATTCTAAGCGAGAGTCGGTTCCTTAAAAGGAAGTGAGGTCTCACCTATTTTCCCCAAATTCCAACGTTTAGACCACTTTTTTGCTATTTTAAGTTTCAATTTTCTGATTTCTACTAGGGTAATTTTTTTGGAGTATCTCTGATTTGGTTGAAATTTGGTACAATGATAGAGAATGGCCTAAATCGCAGGACACATGCTTTGCCATGTGGTCTTGAGATATAAGCCAAATTCCATCGTTTAAACCACTTTTTCAATTTTTGAAGATTTTTTATTCCATTTTTGGGTTCCCCAATGGTCTAAGAGTTGCCCTGTCCAAGTCCCATACATTTTAAAAATCATTTGATAGTGTTTTACGGACTTGTTTTGGTCAATTTCTAACATAGGTTTTTGCTTTTGTGATTTTGCTTTTGTGTTGTCTTAGTGTTAGTGTTTTTATACTTTTTACCACTTTTAGTGGCATTTTTGTAATTCTCGGGTATCGCAAATTTCCGCCTTGTGTTTATGTTGCATGAGTACTAGGAGTACTACTAATCCGAAGACTTGTTGCCATTTGATCCCGAAATAGAAAGAACAATTCTTCCGCTAGAAGAGTTGTTAAGCTAAGTCATGGGATTAATACTGAATTTGAGATTGAACTTAAGTCTGATTGTGTCCATTCCGTTGATATTTCGATTCTCGTTTTCGATAGTACTTCGCTAGTCTTGTTGTTTTCACGATTCTAGTAGCAATCTTGCTAACTCGGATATTATGGCGTAACAAGCAGATCGTCCTACTTTGAAAGAATTAGCTACCCCTGATGTGGGCAATCAAAATTTGTGTATTTGATATCTTGAACTTGCTGCTAACTTTGAACTAAAATATGGTCTTATCCATTTGTTGCCCAAGTTTCATGGTCTTGCAGGTGAATGTCCACACAAGCATCTAAAGGAGTTCCATGTGGTGTGCAGCACGATGAAACCTCATGCAATCGATCTGGACCACATTAAGCTGAGAGCTTTTCCATTTTCTCTAGATGGTGTGGCTAAGGATTGGCTATACAATTTGCAACCCACATCTATTGGGAGTTGGGATGATATGCAGAAGTTATTCCTAGTGAGGTTCTTTCCTTCCTCAAAAGCCATTGCTATTCAGAAGGAGATCACTAGTGTTAAACAAATCAATGGGCAGACCATGTATGAGTATTAGGAGAGGTTCAAGTGACTGTGTGCTAGCTGTCCACACCACCAGATTTCAGACCAACTCCTAATTACATATTTCTATTCTGGTTTGTTAACGATGGATAAAAGTTTTATGGATGCATCCAGTGGTGGGGCCTTAGATAGCAAGACACCTGAAGAGGCCTGAGAGTTGATATCTACTATAGCTGCTAATTCTCAGCAATTTGGCACTAGTGCCAATAGTAATCCTGTTTACCAAATTCAAACACCTCCAGTCTAGTACGATTCTCAGAGATTAGAGACTATACTTGATGATCTGACCTCCCTTGTGAGGCGGTTAGCGTGTTTCGACACGTACGACGTCTTCTCCTGTGGGTTTTGTTCTGTCCCTTATCACTCTACTGACTCTTGTCCTACCTTGCATGATCCTACTTATCAAGACCAGTCAGTAGCTTTAGTGGGTGTTTTTCCAGGAAAGCCACAATACCAGCAGAATAATGCCTTCTCCAATACCTACAATCCTGGTTGGAGAAATCACCCCAATTTCCGTTGGAACCAGAATTAGAACCAGAGTAACCAATATCAGCAGAATTCTAGGAATTACCGTAGAGAGCGCGCATGACCACGAGAATTTCCAACAACGGTCTGTACCTCCTTTGCCGCCACCACCTCCTCGACAGCCATATGTGCACCTCCACAAAGCGGCACAACAAAGACGAGCTAGTAGTGGTGGTTCCTCATTGAAGGATATGATGAAGTAATTTTCCATAAACACTATGCAGTTCCAACAGCAAACTGAAACTTACATTCGAGTTTGCAAACTCGGATTGGCCAATTGGCAACATCATCGAACCGAACCTACAACCTCGGGATCCAACACTCTCCCTTCACAAACCATTCCCAATCCTAAGGGGAATGTGAGTGCTATCTCACTACGGTCGGCAAACAATTGGAGGAACCTAAACCAAATTTGCATATGTGACTTCCACATCAGGAAAAGAGTTAGACAATGCGAAGATTGACTCTAAAAATAAAAAAGTAATGCAGCAAGGTGAAGAGGAAGACATCCCCATTCCTCTTCCTTTCCCTCGAGAGCGAGTTCACCCAAGAAGTTGGCAGAAAAAACATAAGAGAAGGATATACTTGAGACATTCAGAAGAGTAGAGATCAACATTCCTCTCTTAGATGCGGTCACACAGATTCCAAAGTATGCCAAGTTTCTGAAGGAGTTGTGCACCAATAAGAGGCAACTGAAAGGGAGTAAACGAGTGAATTTGAACCAGAATGTATCAGCACTCATCTGGCCTACCATGCCTCGCAAGTGCAAGGATCCAGGGACGTTTTCTATCCCTTGCATTATTGGTAACTATAGATTTGATGATTGCATGCTAGATTTAGGTGCTTCTATTAATGTCATGCCTGCATCTATTTATCAATCTCTTGGTCTTAGCTTGGTCCTTTACTTCCTACTGGTGTTGTTGTTCAGTTAGCTAATAGGAGTAATACTCATCCTTCTGGTGTAGTTGAAGATGTATTAGTCAAAGCTAATGAATTGATATTCCCTGCTGATTTTTACATCTTAGATATGGAGGATGAGTCTTCTAGTAGTAGGTCACCAATCATTCTAGGGAGGCCTTCATGAAAACAGCTAGGACTAAGATAGATGTGCATTCTGGTACTCTTTCCATGGAGTTTGGTGATATATCTATGAATTTGAATATCTTTGATGCCATGAAACATCCTAGGGAAGAGCATTCTATTTTCTGCATTGATGTTATTGATGCAGTTGTGGATGATGTTCTTGCTTATTGGTGTTCCGATTATCCTGATTTTTCATCTGAGAGTGATTCTGCCATTTGTGCTTGTGCTGATAATGAATGGAGCTCTGTTTGCACTAACTTGGTTAATGCTGCATTATTTGGTGATTCTGACTTGCTTGGTGATTCTGCATTACATGTGGATTTTGATATTGATTCTGAGTTTGAGCTCCATCCTGATCCTAATCTGCATCCTAATTCTGATTTTGATGTGCTGACTCTGATGTTAACATTGAGCTGTATAGACATAGTTCTTCTGCTTCTTTGAATGTGGTTTCAGGTATTTCTAGTGTGATGACATCAGAATTGTTGCAACAACCACCCAAGCTTCTACCCTCCACTGAGCAACCACCGTTGAAATCCCTTCCACATCACTTGAAGTATGCATTTCTGGAGGTGGATGAATAGTTGCCAGTCATTGTGGCCAACAATCTTCTTCCTGACCAAGAAGAGAAGCTGCTAAGCTTATTGAGGGCGAACAAGAAAGCCATTGGGTGGACATTAGCTGATATTGTAGGCATCAGTCCTTCCATGTGTATGCATCGAATTCTGTTAGAAGAGGACTCTAAGCTGGTGAGGCAACCCCAAAGACGCCTTAATCCTCTTATCCTTGATGTGGTGAAGAAGGAGGTCACTAAGCTTCTACAAGCTGGTATCATCTATCCCATTTCTGAGAGCCAGTAGGTTAGCCCGGTCCAGGTGGTTCCTAAGAAACCTGGAGTCACTGTGATAGTCAATCAGAAGAATAAACTCATTCCTACTCGAGTTTAGAATAGTTGGAGAGTTTGCATCGACTATAAGAGACTTAACCAAACCACTCGTAAGGATCATTACCCTCTATCTTTCATTGATTAGATGTTAGAGCGGTTGGCTTGTAAGTCTCATTACTGCTTCCTGGATGGCTACTCTGGATACTTCTAGATCCATATTGCTCCTGAGGACTAGGAGAAGACGACCTTCACATGCCTCTTTGGAACATATGTCTACCGAAGGATGCCTTTTGGCCTCTACAACGCACCTGGCACCTTTCAGCGTTGTATGGTAAGCATTTTCTTTGAGTTTCTAGAGGACTGCATAAAGGTTTTTATGGATGATTCCACTGTATATGGGTCTGATTTTGATGCATGATTTGCTAATTTGTCTAAAGTTCTGCATAGGTGCATTGAGTCTAATCTTGTGTTGAATTATGAGAAGTGTCACTTCATGGTTGAGTCGGGTATAGTCTTGGGACACATAGTGCCTAGGAAAGGGATTGAGGTAGACCCTGCTAAGATAGATGTAATCACTGCTTTGCCTTACCCCGCATTTGTGTAGGAAGTTCGCTCTTTTCTTGGTTATGTAGGTTTCTATCGGCGTTTCATTCGGGATTTCAACAAGACTGCTCGACCCTTGTCCAACCTTCTGTATAAGAACACAGACTTTGTATTTGATGACGAGTGCAAGGCAGCCTTCGATCACTTGAAGCATTGCCTGACTACAGCTCCAGTGATCCAGCCCCCTGATTGGTGCCTCCCCTTTGAGTTGATGTGTGATGCTTCCAACTATGCGGTTGGTGCTATATTGGCAAAGCGGGTTGACAGAGCATCTCATGTCATTGCATATGCCTCTAAGACTTTGGATCCTGCCCAGTCTAATTACACCACTACTGTTGGTCGATTTCCTTGATGGCAAGTGAACCAGTCGAACAAGTAATAAAGTGTAAGTAGAGTATCGTCCCACAGAGACTGAGATACCAAGAGATGACGCGCAATTGCTATGACAGTTGTGAAAGCAGAAAGTAAATATAATCAGGTTGAGGGGTTTTGCAATTATGCTACAAGCAAATGTAAAAAAAATAACTTTAAAACGGGAGAAGATATCAGTAAGAGGTTAGGCTGGACTCAGAATTATCCTTAAGGGCTTCAATCCCCCAGTTGCTCTACCCAATGCTATAGCATCTATATCGTGCGGACTTAAAGTAATTGCTAGAGCATAGCTACCATCTACAAAGCTATTTGGTTAACCCACCTCTATAGTCTACCGAAGCTTCCGCGTTCGGTACTTATGATGCTAACTATACTCTTTCCATATTCCTATGGCAACTTTCTAGTCAGAAGATCCACGCTACGCTTAGGGTGTTATGGTTATGAGAGGTAAACCCATTTCTGAAGCCTACAATAATAGGTCAAGCCATGCACGGGCTGCCTAGCAAACACTATTTTTTAGAGGTCTAACCCCAACTCCTTGCCAGTAAGTTGAGGCCACAAATCTAGCCCTTAACTTCCGTTAACGGACTAGTAATTAAAACACCGATACGCAAACCAAATTTATTGAATTAAGAACTTGCAACTGGGTTCATTCAACACTTAAAGACTCATCCTCGTCCAGCCATATAAAGTTCAGTTCATGACTGACGAGGGACACACAAAACAGACACTAACAGGATGACCCATGATCGAGAAAACAAAGATAAAAAGAAAGGTAAATAAAAAGCTTGATGGAATTTCCGACGGCGTGGTCGAGGTCCTGTCACGTCACCACTCCACATCTTCTTCGTTCCATCGTACTATAGGGAAGGATGCTAGGTTGTCTGGAAATCTCGTGCTCTTGTGAAATCTCTCACTCTTCTCTTGAGTCTACCGAAAGTTAGAATCTGGTTCTAGGGCTCTCCGACTCTCTTAGGGTTGGCGCTGCTGTTTCCTTTTATAATCAGGCTTTTTCTTGCGGCATAAGTTACAGCGAGCTGGGCCTTTCCTGATCCGTCGGGATCTATCAAATCTTCTGATTTGAGTAGATTGCTTCTGTTGATTCTACGGGATTCTTTAAATCTTTTAGTTTCGATCCTTCGCATCTTCTATTCCGTCACGTCAGCAACCTATCTGTTAATATCACCCTTTATTTTATTCCTGAAATCATCTGGGTAAAAAGGTCAGCAAACATGTCACATAGCATTGCGTCCTCTACTTTGCTATAGCATTCGGGATGCCTTGTATTGCACTTCGAATCACTGTTAGAATGATATAGCATCGTATCAGCCCTGCTATATGATTTCCCTTAAAAACAAAGTAAATTGTTCCATTTTTAGCACATGCAAATGATTTCTACTCTTTAGTCCCTATATCATGAATGTATGCCTTTTTGCTTAGATTATCGAAGTTAAGCATGTATTTAACATTCAATTCGACAAGTAAGTATAGGGAAAACATGGTACTATTTTTGCTCATCAAATACCGCCACACTTAGCTTTTTGCACTCCTGGGAAAAATAAGATGAAGCGAACAAAAACTCATAGCCGTGGTACTCCTGTCTGTATAACTTTGCTTGCACGCTTGCTTTCAGTTTCCATCCCCTATTCAGCAATCCCACTGCCCAGTGCCAACCACTCATAAAGCGTGGTATTGTTTAGATGAAGAAGTCTCCAGGGGCTCTCAAGTTCAGTGTTTACACTCGCTCACCCAGGGATTTTTGTTTCTCTCTTGTCAAACAGGCCCAGAAATCCATAGCCTTGTCAAATTTCTAAGCGCACTTCCTAGCATTCTTAGTATTCGTTCATCCAAAGGACTTCTTGGGTTATAATGTGAAGATGGCCTAGTGTTTGTGAGGTGGGAAAGGATGGTGGATGCTATAGCAGCTCTGGAAGATAATTCTTTTGGCTTCAGCCAAGCACTTCTCCTTGAACCTTGTACTTCATGCTGTTCTTTACTCCAAGTCTTTTCTTGGGTTCTTCCTTCTTTTTCTTCCTTCTCTTTTTTTTTCTTTTTCTTTTTTTTTAATAAGCAAACCAACAGCTCTTCAGTTCTTTCTGCAGCTTTTCATGGGAGCACTCTGCCGTGACATTTTTCACAGTCTTCTTCAGTTCTCTTATCTACCCTGTTCTGCTATAGCATACTTGTGTGGCTCAAGGGGGTAACAATGTGGAGATGATGATGCAATGGGTTGTGCATGGGAATAATGGATATGACAGAAATGCCTTTATCCTACGAACTTCAAACTCAGATGCCAGATAGTCTATCGAAGAACTAAGACAAATCAAGGATCAAACAGAGGCTACCAGACATCCACACAGAATAAAACAATTAGGCTCAATTCAATCCTTCCATTGGGGGTTCTTCCCTTTGAACTTCCTCATTGCCACTCTACCCCGCATCAGATTGGCTAGCACCGTCAATTTCCCAAGCCAAAGGTTCAGTTCCCTTAGGCTTTTATGCTATGCTCAGTTATACACACATTCATTCCATTGCTACAAGATTCTATTCATGCTCTATCATGCAAAAATTTTCAGTATGTGCAAAAAGCTATATATGGAGTAAAAATAGCAGCAGATTATATCACAAATCGGTCTCAATCCCCCCACACTTGAACGATGCAATGCCCCTATTGCAACTGGCGGCGTGCAAGGGGACATATTTGCGAATACGGCAAGAAAGAAACAATACCCAGCAGGCATCCCAATTTTTTTTTTTTTGGAAAATGATTAAAAACATATTCAAAGTAAAAGTAAAAGTAAAAGCCGAGAAAGAGTCTAGTACCAGAAGTCAAGCAGAAAAACTATAGCTCATCTGAGCTTACCCCTTTCCTGTGGAAGGTCCGGCGGTATGTCCTTGGGAGTTTGACACTTCCTCATCATCAGTGTCGACCGAGTGTGTGTTGGTGGGCTCGCTTTCCTGTGGGCTTTTGCTCCGGTGCCGCTTGCTCGAGCTGGTGCGTTCCTGTTGTGATTGCCCATTGTGCATATCAAAAGTTTCCTCAGGGAAAGCCGGCAGTGGAGTGTATTTTGGGGCATTAGCCACAAGATTAACTGCTAGGCTGTGGTCCCTTTCTGCTACATATTGCCACTACATCTGTTGTTGGAGGAGCAGGGTGCTCACTGAACGCTGCAACGTGGTAACTTGGGCAACCAAAGCGTGAAACGTTGCTGCAAAAATCAATGTGGTGTCGACTGGGGGTTCGATCGAGGAGCTGTTCACGTTGGTCTAGGCGCCCCGCGGCTGACATTTTTGCAGAATGTGCTGCACAGCTGCCACGGTAAGAGGTTGCATAAGTCCTGTTCTCTCTTCGCTAGCGTGAAAGATTACCCTTGCATTTCGACAGAGCTCGGTAATAAGTGTAGGGAACCATAGGTTTCCTATAGTGGTCTTCAAGGATTCAAATAGCTCTCGGTACATGAGTGCGTCGACATCAATGTATTTGCCTTCCAGGATGCAGTAGAGAAGGAACGCGCACTCTCGCGAAATGGTCTGGGTGTGCAGAGTGGGCATTAGTCTGTGGCGGAGGAAGTGGAACCAGATATGTGCTTCAGCTGCCAAGCGGCTACACTTTAAGTTGCATGATCCTTCCTTGGAAATTTTCCACTCAGTGTTTGGCAAACAGAGCCTAGCTACTACTTTAGTGAGGGTCTCAGGGTTTTCCGCTTGCTGGAGAAGCTCGTTGTACTCATCGTCCGTAGGCTCTAGGTCGTAAACCTTGCGGATGGCGCTGGGGCTACATTGTTTTCTTCCCTTGGACTGTGATGAAATAAGGAGAACCCCCTAGATACCCTCACCCCCACACTTAAATGTCAACAAGTAACAAAAAGAAATGGAAGTGAAGAACAACCATCTATAAGTGTAAGGGTAACACCAATTTCAAAGATTTCAAATTTTCACCAATTAAACAGCTCAAGTGCTAACAATCACTCAATAATCATCACAAACAGTCATCACATGCACATCCAACTAAGACCAGCAGTCATTCTCGAGCAATATATCATCAACAATCAAATAGAACAAATCAAAGCAAAGTAGAAGGAAACTCCCCTATTTGTCCTTGACTTGCACTCTCAATCCTTGCTACTAAAGTGGAACACCTCATCAGGAGCTTTCAACAGTCGTACAAAATCAAACAAAGCATCAACTAAAACTTTGGGTTGCCTCCCAAGAAGCACTTGGGTTATAGTCCTCAGCCTAACTATACCAGCAATCTAAGTAGGTGATGACAAACGGTGAACCATTTTTTGCCGGTTCACTTCATCACCATGGTAATGCTTCAATCTTTGTCCATTCACTTTAAAGCAATCTCCTATTCTCTCATCTTTAACTTCAATTGCACCTTTTGATGACACTAAAACCACTCTAAAAGGACCAGACCACCTTGACTTAAGCTTCCCAGGAAACAATTGAAGTCTTGAGTTGAAGAGAAGCACCAACTGCCCTAACTCAAAAGAGCGCTTCAAATATGACTGTTATGCCATTTCTTTGTTCTTTCTTTATATAGTCGTGCACTATCATATGCTTGAAGTCTGAATTCTTCCTACTCATTCAGTTGAAACAACCTTTTAGCTCTTGCTTGATGGTGGTCTAGATTTAGCTTCTTGATTGCCGACCATGCTTTATATTTCAATTCAAGTGGTAAATGACACACTTTTCCAAAAACCAAACAGTATGGTGACATGCCAATTGGAGTACAAAAAGTTGTCCTATAAGCCCATAAAGCATCATCAAGCTTGTCAGACCAATCTTTTATAGTTGGACCCACAGTCTTCTTAAGAATCCTCTTAATTTCCCTGTTAGTCAACTCACATAAACCATTAGTTTGTGGATGGTATGCAAGTGACATCTAGTGGTGCACTCTATATTTTTCAAAGAGAGCCTTGAAATTATTGTTGTTGAAGTGAGTCCCTTCATCAGTAATGATTGCTCTTGGGGTGCCAAATCTTGTCAAGATATACTTCTTCAAGAATCGAATCACTGTGTTAGCATCATTAGCTTGGCAAGTGACAGAGATTTGCCATAATCTCCCAAAATAACCAGATTAGAAAAGGATTTGCAGTATAATGTAACCTGGGTCGTTTCCCAATGAATTCACAATCGGTTTAATTTGAACAACAATAAAATAGAAGCAGTAAAATCGAGGGTTTTTGATTCAGAAGAGATTGAAAATGGAAATATGCAGAAACAAAAGAAATAACCAGATTAAATAGAAAACAGAGGATTAAAGGATTAACCCAGGATTCGGATTCCACCACTTCCCTTCCTCGGACGAAAACAGATTTATAACCGAACTCGTGATCGACTCTGGACAAACCGAAATCTCTGCGTTTGTCCAGAAATTCCCTTAACTGAACAATCGTTCAGAATTTGTTCGAATCAGTGGCGCACCTCTGTACGATCGCACAGTGATACTTTAACCTAGTCCGAACTACGTCCTTGGGAAATGTCGATCCGGGTTTTTAATAAAAAACCCAATCCAAATCCAAAAATCGAATCCAATTAAAGAATGCGAAACGAGTTAGATGGTTACCGATTAAGCGTGAATCCTCCTCGGATAGTGGATGGAATCCTTATCGTTGGGTTAATCTCAGAAATTTAGCCGAACATAATTAAGAAAGACGAAAAAAACAGATGAAGAACACGAAGAACATTGCGTAGAATTTGAAAACTACTATTTTGATCCACTGAAATCTAAAAATGTGAATGAGAATGTGTTTGTGGCTGCTGCCTCACTTAACCTAAAATGGCAAAACGAAATGGGGCTCCAATCCACAATTCAGGCCCAAAACGAAAATAAAATAAAATGGGCTTTAATTACAAAATTCGAGCCCAAAAATACATATGACTTCGGCTCCAAAATCGACTGCCCTCTTGTCTGAATTTTCTCTTCATGTCTTCATAACAATTGTAGCTCTCTGAATCATCTGAAATATGAGAGAAAAATGAGGCAAATTCGATGTCTAGTTCAAGAGTTATGGTAAAAATGGTGAAGCAATGTAAAACTGGAATTTATTATTAAATAATGGCTAAAATATAATAAAAGGCCCGAGGCCCAAATAAGTATAAAAGCCATTATTTATTAGCTAAAGAGTCCTAAATTATAAATCAAGAGACAAAAAGTAGTGTATGAAATATTCAATTATCAGCAAGCCATAGCTTCAGCCGATTTACTCACATATTCCACAAGAACAAGGATGTACTTGTTTCTCTTGAAGATGGGAAAGGACCCATGAAATCCATCCCCCAAACATCGAACAACTCCACCTCAAGGATTCCAGATTGAGACATCTCATGTCTCTTATAAATATTACCTGTTCTTTGACATCTATTACACTTGGTAACAAATTGGTGAGCATCTTTAAACAAAGCAGGTCAATAAAAACCAGATTCAAGCACCTTTGATGCAGTTCTCTGCCCCCCATAATGTCCCCCATATGCTGATGCATGACATGCATTCAAAATTTCCTCTTGTTCTACCTCAGGCACACATTTTCTAATAATCAAATTAGCACATCTCTTAAAAAGGAATGGTTCTTCCCAAATATAGTAGGCAACATCATGCAAAAACTTCTTTCTTTGATATAAACTCAAATCAGGAGGTAATACTTCACACACAAGATAGTTCACAATATCAAGATACCATGGCAAACCACAACTACTTACAACAAACAATTGCTCATCGGAAAACATTCATTCACCAACAAATCATTCACATGATCAGAAGGGTTCACAATTCTAGACAAATGATCAGCAACTTGATTTTTAGCTCCTTTTCTATCAACTATATGGACATCAAATTCTTGTAGCAACAAGACCCATATAATAAGTCTAGGTTTAGACTCTTTCTTCCCTAACAAATATTTAATGGCAAAGATGATCGTATGAACTATAACCTTAGCACCCATCAAGTATACCCTAAACTTTTTTAAAAGCAAACACTATAGCAAGCATTTCTTTTTCGTAGTAGAGTAATTTACCTAAGCCGCTATTAGTGGTCCCGTCGTATAGTAGATAGGATGAAAGATCTTCACACGCCTCTATCCAACACAGCTCCAACAGCATAGTCACTCGCATCACACATTACTTCAAAAGGTAGTGACCAATCAGGAGCTACAATGATAGGAGCTGAAGTCAATCTTCTCTTCAATTCTTCAAAAGCCTTCATACACTCGTCATTAAACTGAAAAGGAGTATCTTTCTCCAATAACTGTGAAAGGGGCTTTGAAATCTTGGAAAAATCTTTAATGAATCAACTATAGAAAGCAGCATGGCCCAAGAAGCTTCTTACAGCTTTGACATTAGAAGGATGAGGAAGTTGTTCAGTCACAGAAATCTTGGCTCTCTCAACCTCTAAACCATTTTTAGAAACTTTATGACCCAAAACTATGCCTTCAGTACCATGAAATGACACTTCTCCCAGTTGAGCACTAAGTTTGTCTCCTCACATCACTTCAACACCTTTTCTAGATTGATCAAGCACTCTTCAAATGATTCTCCAAATATCGAGAAATCATCCATGAATACTTCCATTATCTCTTCTATCATATCAGAGAATATACTCATCATACATCTCTGAAAAATGGCAGGAACATTGCATAAACCAAATGGCATTCTTCTAAAGGCAAAAGTGCCATAAGGACAGGTAAATGTTGTCTTCTCTTGATCTTCGGAAGGAACCACAATTTGATTATACCCTGAATACCCATCCAAGAAACAGAAGAATTCCTTACCAGCCAATCAGTCCAACATCTAGTCAATAAAAGGAAGTGGGAAATGATCTTTCCTTGTAGCATCATTCAACTTTTTATAATCCATGCAAATACGCCAACCAGTAATTATGTGAGTGGGGATAATCTCATCTTGTTCATTAGTAATCACTGTCATACCCCCTTTTTTAGGAACACATTGCACTGGGCTGACCCATGAGCTATCAGAAATGGGGTAAATGATCCCAGCATCTAGCCATTTAATAATTTCCTTCTTGACCACTTCTTTCATCATAAGATTTAATCTTCTCGATTCCGGATAGATTTCTTGTGATCATCTTCCAAGAGTATCTTGTGCATTATAATGGATGGGCTTGTACCTTTTATGTTTGCAATTGTCCAACCTAAAGCACCTTTGTGGCCCTTGAGAACTTTCAACAACCGTTCTTTTTTATCTTCAGATAAGGAAGAAGAGATGATAATAGGTAGTGTCTCAGAGTCACCCAAGTATGCATATTCAAGATGTGATGGTAAGGGTTTAAGCTCTAGAATTGGTGCTTGCTCAATAGAAGGCTTCAAAGAAGTAGTTGTCTTGATTCCATCTCTAACAACTCAAACTATTGTGATGATTTCCTGTAATAAGGAGAGGCTTCAAGTAACTTTTTACATTCAACTATATGCTCTTCTTCAATTTCATCAGTCCCAAGTAAAACAGATGCTAACGGTTCTTTTATAGAAAATGACTCTAAATTCTCTTGAATCATCTCATCAAACATGTCAACCCCGAAGCAACTGTAACATCCCTAGGATACTTCAATGCCTTGTTCATGTTGAATATAACTTCTTCATCATTCACCCTAAACTTGATCTCTCCATTTTCAACATCAATCAGTGTTCGAGCTGTAGCAAGGAAAGGTCTTCCCACAATGAGCGGTAGATCTCTATCTTCATCATAGTCCAAGACAATAAAGTCAGCAGGGAAAATAAACTTGTCAACTTTAACCAAAACATCTTCAATGATACCCTTTGGAAAAGCTAAACTTCGATCGCCTAGTGAAGTGTCACGAAGTTGGTTGAGCTTCACCCTGCTTGCAATTTTCTCGAACACGAGATAGTGGCATCAAGTTGACACTTGATCCTAGATCACATAAGGTTCTTCCCTGAAATTTTTCTCCAATTATGCAAGGTATAGAAAAGCTACCTGGATCTTTCTGTTTAAGGGGTAGCTTATTGAGAAGAATAGCACTACACTCTTCAGTTAAGGCTACGGTTTCATAGTCACCGAAATGGGATGTTAATGTGTAGTTGCTTGAATGCTTCAAGGATAGAGATGTTAATGTGTAGTTGCTTGAAAATCCCCAAAAACTTCTTATATTGCTCCTCTAAAGCTTTCTTCTGAAATCTCTGAGGGAATGGTAAAGGAGGTACCCATTTAAGAATCTCCTGGTTTGCCTTCTTTTTCACTTCACCCTCTTTAGACTCAATCTCAACTTTCTCTTCATTGACTTTTCCATTCACCTTCGTGTAACCTCTTCATCATCCTCTATAGTAACCGTAAGATTTGTTTGATCATTGGAAACTGAAGGTTTCTTGGTTGTATGCGTCTCGGTAATTCTTTTCCACTTCTCAATGTAAGAGCTTTGCATTCATCTTTCTCATCTCTACGAGGATTAGGCATGGTATTACTTGGTAATTCTCTCTGTTGTAAAACATTCACAGCATTTGCAATTTGTCCCACTTGTACCTCAAGATTCTTGATAAAGGAATTTACTCCTGCAATAGATGAATCTACTCTTGTATTAATAGAAGCTTGCTCTTGAGCATTCTTTAATTGAAAACATGCAAGCTGAGATATCACTGCCTCCAGATCAGATTTAGGTTCTTGGGTAGGAATAACTTCCTTTTCAAATTGATAGAACCCAGGAGGTTGCACTTGTTTCGTAGTAGAGGTTGATGCTTCATTAAGAGTCACACCATATTTCCAAGAGAGGTTGGGATTTTTACGCCACCCAGAATTGTATGTATTTGAGTATGGATTGTTCTGGTTATTGCCTCGATAGTTTCCTGCATAGTTGACTGGCTCCAGCTGTTGAGATATGAGACATTGTCCATTATCATGGCCATTTCCACAATAATCACAAGAAGCATGAATAGCATTAACTCCCATCTGTCTACCATTAGATTGGTTTACTTGAGCTTCTAAGTGATCAAACCTCTTATTGATTGTATTCAACATTGCCATCAACTGTGAAAAAGGTTCCTCAATAACTTTATCAACCGATTTCACCGGCCTTCTTTCATTGTTGTTCTGTATAAAGTCGTTGATAAGTCATCCAAGCATTTCCGACATGATTCACCGGTTGCTTTGTAATTCCCTCATTAGTGACATTTAATTCCGATTTAGATTCGAAGTTAACCGAGATCGAAGATTTGAAGTAAGACCTACTTCTCTAGATTGTGACCAGGACTCTGCCTAACAAGCAACTTGAACCTCTCCCAGGCTTCATACAGATGTTCCCCAAATTGTTGACAAAAATTAGTAAGAGATGCTCTTGCATCCACCATCTTGTTATGTGGGAAAAATTGTGATCTGAATTGTTCTTCCAATGTCTCCCAAGAGGTTATGCTGCCCTCTTTTAAATTGTTGAGCCATTCTTTGGCTTTCCCTTGTAGAGAGTAAGGAAAAATTCGAAGACGGATCACATCATTAGGAACGCCATTCCGCTTGAATGAGTTGCAAACATCAAGGAATTGTATCGATGCCGATTTGGATCCTCCGAATCGTTTCGAACGCCGACCTCGTAGTTCAAGCATCTTAAGCATAGTCCGCTTGATTTCAAAATTGTTGGCTTGAAAATCAGGCACTCGATTCTTGATCGATAGCCCCGAGATTGTCTTCCCATAAAATCATTGATACACAAATTATCATTCTCATCCTCACCATGTCTTCGTTTCGTATGTATTACTTCCTCCTCTTGGATCCGAGGTGTTGTAGCTTCCAAAAGCTCTTGGATACTCTTTGTTTTTCGTGGTGTTTTAGTAGCTTTGGCTCTACGAGTCATATATCAAAGTACCCGCAAAACCAAACAAATATCAAAGTATCAAACGAACACCAAAAGCTAAAAATAAACAAATAAAATAAAATAAAATAACTCAAACTAAAAATATTAAAGAATTTCTAATACTAATCACCAATTGCCCCGAGTCCCGCAACGACGCCAATCGAATTGTACGGTCGTGAAAATAGTGAGTGGCAAATCAAGGTCATCCCACGAGACTCAATCAAACTAGTGATTAGGTATTAAATTTCCTTTTTTCATTTAAGTTGAGCAAATCGAATTGTTTCCAATAATAATAAAAAGAATTTTAATAAACAAAAACAAGAACTTTCAACGAGAGAGGATTCAAATATCAAGGAAAGCAACTTAGAGATACTAATCCCTTATTTGTTTCTTAGATTTTATTCCCACTAAATTAATTCTAACTTAACATAATTAGCTAATCTAGAGTATCAATGTATATAAATGCATGTCGGTCCATTTATATACCTATCTCAATTAATTATACAATGTCTCATATAATTAATTAAGATGCAATTCAAATTGGGCTCACTCTAATTTGATTATGCGGAGCTTCTAGGTATATGTCTATCCTAGACGCAAATTAGAATAAAATCTAATTCCACATTATTTAATCCAAGGTCAATTTAAGATTTCCTTCGTCAAGTTAATCCTAAATCCCTAAAACATGTTTAATGGTGGTCAATCACTAAACAATGAATAATCAAAACAAGATTAAATAAACTGAATTAATGTTAAGCAAAACTAACTAGTGGGAACAATTTCTAAGTCTCAGACAAGTTCATAATACTCTAAGTTGCAAATGAAAAGTTAGCCACACATGGCTTTAATCAACATCACAGCAGCAAAGAAAAATTCAGAGTTCAATAACATACTGGGAAAGACTAAGAAGCTAGAATCAGAGTCAAGTGAGATAACAAAACCAAGAACAAGAACAAGAATCAGCAACAACTTCTGCGTTCTTTGCTATTGCTCTCAAGGAAGAAGAGAATGAAGACCCAGTCCTGTAATGCCTCTCTTCCAACTAGCTCAATCGAACTCGCCTCTCAAAAGACAAAACAGAAGCATCGTTCACCTCTAATGTCTCCCAAAACCACCGCAGCTCCTCTCGCTCAAGTCCCCCAAAAAGAAAACAATCGAATCATGCTTCTGTTCCCAGCGAGAGTCATCCTAATTATGCCGCCTCGGTCCTTTTGTTCAATTAGCTTTAGGTCTTTTTTTTTCTTGCCAAAAATGGTGCGTCCTCTCTTTTTTTTTCACGAAGAAATGACTCTGCCTTTTTTTAATTGCCGCCTCTGTTCCTTTTTGTTCACCTCGTGGCTGCTGTGTGTTTCTTTTCTTTTAGGTTAATATCCCTTTCAATTCAAACTCTTGCCATCCCTTTTGAATTGGTGGGCCCCAACTGTCACGCCCTGAACCTAAAGGGTGACCTCAAGACGAATATGAGTGGACTCACATTCTTTAAGCCTTACACTTATAAATATACAATTTAGAATACATGGATCCTACCTATAAATTACATGGAGCATCATCTAACTTTAAAGAATAATACAAAAGTCTAGGGATATGATTACATCAACTAATACCACTACCAGATGGACCGACGAACTTTATACCCTTAAGGAGACCCTTCATTGGTCTGCATAGGAGGTACACCTGGTCGGCAATGCTATCCGATCCAAACAAATTTTCTAGTGAATAACGTCTCATTCTTATAATTTAATAAAATACAAGAGTAAATAATTTAAACATTTTTATCTTCTAATAAAAACAATATGACAATAATTTCAATCTCTATATTAAAAACAAAACTCTATATATATAGGATCATCAAATTCAATTACCTCGTAATATGTAATAAATTAATTTGTTTGACAAAATCAGTTTAAAATAGTAAATCATAAATAAAATAGATAATTTCATGTACGTAGTAAAACCTTTAATCTAGTATAATCAATTTAAAACAAAATTCTCAAAACCACATCTTTCCATAGAACTTCTTACAGAACGAATGACAAGCGTGGCCACACAGTCCATGAGGGTAACTAACCAAGCATGACACAAGGCCATGAAACAAGCATGGACAGACAGTCCATGAGGTAAACTAACCAAGCATGACACGAGGCCATGAAACAAGCATGGACACACAGTCCATGAAACAAGCATGAGAACAAATCCCATGAACATCAAGCGAGCTCGAGGTTAACAATGGTGCACCAAGGACTAACGATGCTTGTTGTTAGTAACCAGGCTTCGTATTCGGTCTCTCCAAAACATTTTCAAGCATGCTTGGGGTCAATTTATCAAGGTAATAAAAATTCTTCTTTCAAGATAATATCAACTCTATCTCATATTTCATAATCAAATTCCCCAGCATGAAATTTTACAAACAATATTTCAAAACTTTCCTTCAAATTCATTCTATCGATAAAATCCTTTTAAAACATCAAGAATTTGCGTAAAAACATTCCATTTTAAATAATAAATTCTAGCTTATAAACTTTCCAAAATCAAAAATCATTTCAATATAAAATTTATGAAAAATATCTCAAAAGTCTCATTTCGATTTAACCGCATAATCATGAATTATGCTTTGAAACGATTGGAAGAAAATACATAATAACAAATAAAATCACCATTTTTTTCTTACTCATATACTTTCAACAAATATTCTTTCACAAAATCATACGTTTAAATATGAAAAAAAACATAAGATTTCAACAATAAAAATACCATTTATAAAAATTAGGGACGCTATTCACTCACTGTTGCTCCTTTTGAAACTATACCAAAATCCTTTGGGTTCACTTTTCTCTCTCTTGAGCTCAAGAAATTTGTCAATTCCTATAAATTTGGAAATTCATAGAGATACGTCATCATTGATGACCTTTTACATCTATACTCACCAAGACATAAATTAATACCTATTATCCTACCCGAAACCCAACTCAACAAGCTCATCTCAGTTTCCTTTAATCTAAATTTATTTTCTTAACCACCGATTCCCAAATATATTCTTATAATGTAAGATACTCCTTAGTACTTAGACGCACCAAACAGTAAAACTTGGGTTCTGTAACTAATTAACAGCATTTTACTTTAATGCTCAAAATATTCAAATAGTAGAACATCCTCAAGTTTCAAAAATCATCATCCTCAAGCAATAACAGAACTTGCAGTCACTTGTTTAGCATTTAGGCACTCATATATCGCTGGTTTCATACACTACTAACAATTATATTCTTTTTAACTCTTTCATTAGGGAACCCGACACCTACACATATAAATAGGGACCAATGATTCAGCAAATCATAGAGTAGCAACGCACAGAGAACCTTCTGCCACAACCACACACATGCAAAACAATTGATCATCGTTAATATAGTGTTAGGTACTACTACAACCCTTAATCGTTGTTTCCCTTTCTTGGAGCCTGAATCCGAACACCCCACTTTAACAGAAACCACCCAATCACAAAAATAAAAGACTCAGAGAGGCTTAGGTGGCTTACCTGTATGGTTCTAGTGTTGCATGTGACTTCCCTCAACTCCTCCTTCCTCTTCTTCTTCTTCCTTCCATCACCGTCTCACCTCTCGGTTTCTCTCCCTCTCCTTCATGTTTTCGGGCCGAGGAGAATGAAATGAGAATGAGGAATTAACCATTTGGTGCATTCTAGCCGATTGAGAAAGGGAGGGCTATTGACCAAAATATTAATTGGAGAAATGAGGGGATAGTACAGTGACGTGTCAAGAGATGGAGTAAAAATGAACATGTGTCGTTAGAGGGAGGAGGAGGCGTGGATGGGTGTGTGTTGGTGGGGTCTTGACTGAATGAGAATGTGAAACGGTGAGTGTTGTGTTATGGGACCCACTCCAAAGTTATCCCTCTTGATCTTCTTCCAAACCCTTATTTACAACTTGGTCCTTTTAATCATTTAGTTGCAAATATTGGATAAGTGCTAGAATTAAATCCTTAATTCCACGTGATTTTTTTTTTCCTTCCTCAATTAGCTTCTCTAAGCCATAAAATATCAACTCTAAAATTGTCGGCCACAATTTATCCTCTAACTATTTTTCCTTGAATTTTTGGGAAAGTAGGTCCTAAATTCCAAATAATGGCTTTAAGACTATTTAAGCCAATATTTCATAATTAAACCCCTAATAATGGTTCTATATCTTCAAAATAATATTTCATATTTTTTTCCCTTTCAAGGTCCAAAATTATTTTTGTTTAACCTTTTCCTCAACATAAGCTTAAGACTATCGACTCCTACTCGCTTAGCAGCCTACTCATCTTAATCTTATTCCTAAATTCCTTGTCCCAAAATTTGGGATGTTACACCAACTCCATTTAATCTCCAAATGGTGCCAAAAACCCAAACTGTCCAAAGCGTAAGAAAATAATGCTCCCCTGGTCCTTCAAATCATCATCCACAATCAATTCTTCTTTTCCCACGTACACGTGCAGACATGCTAGGTATCCTTGATTTTCAATTGATGGGCCCAATTCCATAAATGATGCATATTAATCTGTGGGTTTCCCTGCCAAAAAATATCCATCCATTTAATGAACATATATAATAATAATAAAAGTGATTTTTATTTTTTTTATTTTTAAATTTCTCATTACTTTATTTATTTCCTAAACTCAAAAACTTTTATTTTAAATTGAAATCCCACTGATGATGTATCCATATTGATATCTCTTAAAATCTCAATAAAATCTCTTCAAATTAGTAATGATGACTTCTTAAATATATCAAAATACATCTCAAATCTATTAAAAATGAGAAGTCATTAGCAATCAAGTAACATCCTTAGGATACTTCAATGCCTTGTTCATGTTGAATATAACTTCTTCATCATTCACCCTCAACTTGATCTCTCCTATTGGTTATGATTAGTTTTGATGATGTCTTATATAGATATCATTATTAAGAGCAAAAAGTTTGCATACTACATTTATCTTCTACTTTGACAAAGTCTTATATTTAATGTAGATGTGAAGTTCAATATTGAAGAATGATCAAGAAAGTAGATTGAAGAAAGAAGTTCGTGCACACAATATAATGGGAATATCATAATGTCAATGAAGCAAGAACTTATCAATGGATTTTGGGGGATAATCAAAAGAAGAGAAGATTTTGAAGAAGGTAGAACTTGTTGAGAATGATGAGTCCAAGTTTAATGAGAGAGAATGATCAAGAGAAGAGAAGAAAGAAAGATTTGAATTGTGGAAAATGATCAAGAGAAGAAGAAAGAAAGGAAGAACTTGCTGAATGGAATGAAGATATAATTATTCAAGTTCTTATATTGAAGCTAAAAGCCTCCAAGATCATATGGAAGTTGGAATGACTCAATTCAGAGTTAAAGTCAGCAAAAATCAGCTTCAGGATGAGAAAAATCAAGTTCACAACTCAAAACTCGAGTTTCCTGCTTCGCTACAATGATTTGCTCCTTTGGTATGAGAAAACTCGAGTTTAGGACTCAAAACTCGAGTTTAGGAATCAAAACTCGGGTCAACCATCACAAATTCGAGTTAACAAGTGTCTTCAGCATCTCTGGCATCTCTAGACTAGGAAAACTTGAGTTTCCAAGTCAAAACTCGAGTTTCCAAAGTGGTCATTAGCTCTTGACTCCACTCATTTCACGTTCAAGACCGGCGACATCTGGTAATTTGATGATATCTCCTAAACCAGATATTAGATTGAGGTGAAACCAATTTTGTGTGAAACAACACTTCCAATGCGTCATTTTGATATAAAATTCAATCCCAAAGGAGTTCAGACAAGGAGATATGAATTGTGGAAGTTGAAAGAAAAACCCACGCCACACAGCAAACCAAACTTCAATGGTTTGTGTGTATCTCACAAACTACAAATCCCATTGAGCTGAAATCGGTGGTATAAGAAAGTAGACTCATAGAGCTTTCTATCAAGAGTTGAACAGACCAAAACGGAGTTCAGACCAGGGAGATATGACCTTCAAAAATTGATAGTTAGTTCAAGAAGGCTCAACAAAGTCAAAACTCGAGTTTGTAAGTACAAAACTCGAGTTTTCGGGTTACAGAGAGAAACCAAGTCCAGAACTTCATCCAAACTCGAGTTTTATTAGTGGAAACTCGAGTTTCCATCGATAGAGAAGCAAACTTCAAAGCATCTTCCAAACTCGAGTTTGTGAAACCAAAACTCGAGTTTTGATCGAGACAGAGAGAGGAATGGAGTAAAAGCCACCAAATCAAATCAAATATTTGGACACACAACCTTGCTCTCCTGGTCCTTACGTCTATGACAAAGAAAAGGAAATATATCATACTAATAGTAATAACAAAACTGAATTTATTTAAAACTTCTCATTGCTATTATTTATTTCCTAAACTCCAAAACTTTTATTTTAAAATCTCAACAAATTCTCTTCAATTTGGCATTGATGACTCCCTAAATATATCAAAATATTTCTCAAATCAATGAAAAATAGGAAGTCATCAAGAACCGATGGTGGATCAAGAGCAACACCGGAGGGAGAGAGAGAGGGAAATTGTAGAAGAGATGAAGAGGGAAATCGTAGAAGGAGAGTGAACATCGAATGAAAATAGGTGGTGGGGTGCTTAAAACCAAGTTGCGACAGACTTTCCTTACGGGGCTTGTTATGGAATACACCTCCATCGCAATCTGGCGGAGTTTCTCCACCAAATTGCGATGGATCCTAGTATCCGTCGCAGCATTTGTGGTGCATTTAGAAATCCATCACAAATTTATGGACTTTTGCAACAGAATTCTAATTTCATCACAAAAAACCCTTAAATTTACGGACTGTCGCAAATTCCGTCGCAATTTGATCATTTTCTAGTAGTGACCGTTGGTTAATAGACTTAGAAAGCGGAGTAGTTGCGTCACCAATCGGAAATCCCATTTCACGTTCTTGTCGCTAGACTGAAGCAAAAACTCAATGAATCTGAGGTAATGGATCGATGAGCATAATTTGTGATTTAACTAAAGTAAATCAATCACTCAAGCCTTTCAAAAATCGGATGACATAATCTTGGTCTAAGTGTTTCTTGTATGTTTCCAGGACTCCACAGCACATTTAGATGCACAAGAACATTAAAAAACATGTCTATATATGAGATACTCATCCCGTAGGATCTTAAGTTTTGTAAAATAATCACTCACAGTGAGGTCTCCTTGGCATAAATTCTGAATATCTTCATGTAAATCTGCTAGGCAAAACACATTATTTTGGGAAAAACAAGCCTGAAGATCATCCCATACATCACTCGTCCGATCAATCTAGAGAACACTCTAAGCAAGGGATGGCAAAACCAAACAAGTAATCCAAGAAAGGACAATCATATTACAGCGTTACCATGCTTGATGCATCGTATCTGAAGCTTGTGGAACAAGAATCGACCAATCGATGAATTGCAGCTTGTTCTTTAACAATAAAGCCATTCTCATAACCCTAGCCCACGAATGGTAATTTCCATTAGAGAGAATCGGAGACACAAGAATCAACGATGGATTCTTGTTAGGGTGAAGGTAAAATGGATTAGAGATATCCCTGGAGTGGATTAATCGTTCAAGAGCGACACCGTAGGGTTCATTGGATTCTCGATTCGAGTCATGGCCATCGAAGAGTAAAGCAGAGATGAAACAAAGTAAAGGTTAGATGAATAAAGTCAAGAGACACATGAAATTGCTAGACAAAACAAGACAAGCGTGGGCTTCAAGGACCATGTGAAATGGCAAGTAAAGGGATGAATATTCTATCAATTGTCAGAGATGAATAATGGTGGAATCAAGAATAAAAGAAAAAAATTGAGAAGAAACACAGGATGTCAAATACTATCCCACTTTGATACCATAAAGTGATTTAGCAAGAAGAAGAAAATAGAATTCAAAATATTATTGCTTAAACTGATACATGATACAAGTATCCTTTATATAGACACAATAAGTAATCTATACATAGTCTCATCCATTTTAGGGAACTCAAAACAAGAGGAAAACCAAGATTTAAGGAGCTCACTTTAGGTAGGTATCTTTACTTTAATGGCTTTAGTTGCTATAAGATGGAGATGGGTTTAGGTCATGTCTCCTTGAATTTTAAATTGATTCTAGGTAAAACTTGGGAAGGATAACTTGTATGTGTGTGTGTATTGAAGCTTGGAAGTGTATTGTTGATTGATTATGAAATTAGATGTGCTTTATGTGATTGTCTTGAATGCACAACATGTTTGTTGAAATGTTTGAAAGGGAAAAACTCAAGTTTAAGTAATTAGCTAGCTGTGATTAAAGTATCTTAGACCAAAGTATGTTATTTAGGAAGCTTTGAGATATCAATTTGTTGCTTGAAAAGCTATTATGGGTATTTTATGAGAATGATGTGGTTTATGATTTACAGATTTGATTAAACATAATATACTCAAAGAAAATAAAAGTTATTTGATCTTCTATTTTGAAACTTGGTAAAGAATTGAATTTGGGAAATATTATAACTTTATATGTTGATGTTTGGAAATCGTTGGGCAAGAAATTTGAGATAGAAGTTTGATGCAATCGGCTAAATGGCGATGCATGCTTAAAAGGAAGAATAATAGATTTTTATTTTATGCTTTATTTTGTCATTGTTGAACTTGTTAGTTGGATATAATGATTTGTTTGTTTTTAAATTCAAAGTCATATCATCCGAGAGCAAGTTAGGGGGAAAAAAACGTGTTGTCCATGAATCATTCTTTATATTTATTGAATTGCATGAGCTTAAAAGGGTGGGTGAGCTCATTGGGTCATTGAAAGTTTTTACTATATAATTTAGAGAAGTTGGATTGATGCTTGAACATTGGTCATCATAATAACAGGGTGGGTATTGCTAAATAAGTAGCAGTGTGACTTTTATTAAATGAGCTCTTTGAATTTTTATAAAGGTTGTGAGAGGAGAATTATAATAGTTTTGTTTTGGGCGTGTGTAAAGAATGACACCACAAGAAAGTTGCTAATAAAGTGAATTGTAGGTATTTGACATCTTAGCAGGTGAATGAATAGCGTCCAATTATAATTTGTTGAGATAATATTCTCTCTATCAATGACAGTTTTCTGGACTTCCTCATTTTCCCATTGATTTTGTTTATTGGTATTTATTCTTCTTCTATAGTTTATGATCAAGCATGGAATTAACGAGAAAATTTTCAAGATATGCTTTGTAAGCTTTCAATGTTGAGATGATTTACATATTTTGAAACTATTTCTATATGAAAGATTCTTGTAGATTGACAGATGTAATTTGAAGGAAATCTATTAAGATTTTTGTGAACCTTCATGTTGGGGTCTTCTATTATAAAATATTATGAGTTTTTGTTGTTAGAAAAATATCTCTCGTTTAATTATGGTAAATTGTTCCAATGCATGCTTGAAACGTTTTTAAGAGGGCTGAATATAGAACGCTAGTTACTAATGTAGTTTTGTCGGAGTCCTTCATGCCCTATGATTAATCTCGAGCTCGCTTGACATTCATGAGCATAGTACTCACGCTTGATATTCATGGGATTCGTTCTCATGCTTGTTATTCGTAGGTTTTGTACCTGCTCTTGTTTTGTGTCTATATGAATGATACAAAAAAAAAAAAAAAAAAAAAAAAAAAAAAAAAAAAAAAAAATCTACACATCATCCTTACATGAGTGATCTAAATGATATGAAAAATAAAAAATTACAAACAATGTGGAAGCGGTAGCTGCTTTGGTCCCAAGCTGAAAGTGGAGGGAGAAAAGCAAGCGAAGAAGTAGAAGTAGCATTAGGAGGAGAAGGAGTTAGAGGTTGGTGAGGACGATTCTCCAGCGCGTCGCCTAACCATGATGATGAGGAGAACAGAGGAAGAGGGTGACAAAAACATACAAAATGGAAAATTTAAACAAATTGGCATGCGATGGAACTTGAAGAGGAATCAATCCGCACAATTATTATTTACGTTTTTTTTTTGGTGCCATGAGTTTCATGACGATTGTTTTATAAACAACGTTATTGATCTACGACTTCATGACTTTTGTTTCAAAAGAACAATTAACAGCCGTTATTTATTATATTTCTTAATGGTCGTTTTATAATAACTGTGAGAAATGTTTTATATATTTTTTTACAATAGTTCATTTAAAACATTAAAATGTAAAATACATAATAGTGGCTAATTCATCAGGCTACTCATCACCAGAGGATCATGGCTAAGATTATTGCAGGATCATGGCCAACTCATACTCATCACGACATGTTCAATGTGAGATTCGTCTTCCTGTTCATACTCGAGAGGTATAAAGAAAGCTTCCTCACGGCATGTTCGTGTGTTCGCATGCCGTTGCATTGCGTCCAATTCTAGAATCATAAGATGTAGAGGTAGGAGGGGTGGAGTCGATGCGACGATGGCCAATGTTGGTGAGGAGAAGTAGGAGGTGGAGGATGGGAATGAGGATGATGCCGATAGCTTTCGGCAATTGTTCCACACATTGTTTCATCTTTGCGATTGAGAGAACAAAAAAAGAAGAGGATAACGAATAAAACGTAGGAATAACAAATGAAAATGGGGAGTTTAAATCAGCGTCTAGAACTATGGAAGGGATGGAAAGGATCCATCATTGTACATGTTGGAATTTGAACAAGAAATAATGAAAGGGTACCTAGTGTTCTTAGCGATCATTAGGTAACAAGGAGGCACCCAAAGTCAATCAGTGCAGGGAAGAACACAGGTTTCAAAAGCTATAATCTACGTTTATTAAGTTAGAACCGTTAAGTATGTTGGTTCTTTGAAACCAAGGTAAAAGAATACTTTACAGTTTTTAATTAATTATTGTGAAGTATAAAGTTGTTTTTTTAAACTTATTTTTAAAATATTTTAAAAATACAATTGTGTTGTTCAAATATCACCACCACGACTGTCGTCATCCTCCTCCTCATCATCCTCTTTATTCTCATCATCACAAGAAGGAAACAAAGGGTCAAATTGTAAGTCATATCCAACCTCATTGTGATGAAGTATGCGGTTCAACTTCCTTGTTAGCTTATTGGCATATGCCATGAGATGCCTTGTATGGCGGTTAATACCTGCCAACAGCTGCATTGGAGCCTCCATTTCAAGAGGCTTAGGAGGAGAGGTGGTAGTTGGCGTGGGGGTGGCGGAGGAGCTCCCTAGGATGTTAACATGATGTAGAGAAGAAGGAGATCAATAAATAAAAGTAGTAAGAATCACAAGGAATAAGTAAGTTTAAATAGAGGTTTAACAGATATTATGAAGGATTATGACTTATGAAGACCTGACGATGTTACAAATGTTTATGACCAAGGAACTGGTACTTGGGGAAGACGTACAGATTGTTTGAAAGTGTTACATAACAGTTGTTTCTAAAGACCATTATGTTTTGTCTTCATTCTTTTTTGTCACTAAATAAATTACGGTTATTAACTACAATTGTTATTTTTATATTTTTACGAATTCAATCTTGCAATACATGATGGTGTGTATAATCAACCATTACGTTTATATGTTATATATCTTTGTGTGAATTCCACCTCGCAAAAAAATGGTGCACATAATTTTTGTAATTCCAGGCATAATTTGCAAAATAATCTTTATTTGCCCATAAATTTCATAAATTTCGTTGTTGCCCAAACCCAAGACGGTCTGCATACAAAGTTACTTGGCAAGTCTAGTATTTTATTTGGCATTTGGCTAATCTTTAATTTCTCATGCACGTTTATCCTTTATTTGAGAAGGCTAAATGTTACAAAATCCCTAAGAATCACTCTATCTTTCAGGAGTTTTTTTTTTTTTTTTTTTTTTTTTTTTTCAATTGGGCTTGGTAGCCTATTTAATTTGTACTAGGGTGAAGGTGCAAATTTGCCAAACAACTATTACCCAAAAAGCGCCTGGGGCCAAATAACTATTGAAGAGACCAAAATTGCCAATCAACAATTAAAAAGTGAAAAAAAAAACCAAATAACTATTAAAAGTGGAAAAAAAAAACACCAAATAACTATTAGAAAAAAAAACTATCACAATTAAGTTAAAATGTGAGACACTGGGTGTAGGACGGTGGCGTAAAACGCATTTGTCGAAAAGAGCGGTTAAGCCTTCTTGTTGGAAAAGGAAAACACCAACGAGAGATGGGACCCATGGGAGCATGCATTGCGGCAACGGCGGTTCTTTGTCGCTTGTGGCATCGGAGGGATGGAACCAGGGTGTAAGGTGTGTGCCAGTCGAACGTTGTGGACTACTGGATGAGTTCAAGAGGGTAAGTGGAACATCCAGCAACAATAGAAGCTTTGGAAATGCCGACGTCATTGACACTATGACAGTCAATGGAAGACGGAGACACCAAGACAGTGACGGGGTAATAGTTCGTTGGCGAATTTGCTCCAAATTGTGTTTTTTCCACTTTTTAATTGTTGATTGGCAATTTTGGTCCCCTCAATAGTTATTTGGCCCAGACGCATTTCCTTGGGTAATAGTTGTTTGGCAAATCTGCACCTTGACCCTTTGTACTAATTCTTAAACTTTTAGGCCCAAATTCTGGGATATGACAAATTGTGATATATTTCAAAAATTATTTATTTCTAAGTCGGTGATTTAATTTGTTTTTCGTGAGAAATAAAATTAAGGAATTTTTTTTTTTTTTATTTTCAGAAAGAACCAATAATTTCTCATGATATTGAAAGTCAAATTCTTCTTTTATAATATAGTTAAGCTTCTGATTTAATTAATGAATGCCTCACAAGAGTCAAGACTACTATTTTCATGATAAATTGTCATTGAATTTAAAACAGTGAGAAGCATCCCTTTTTGCAAGGTTAGATTTAATTAATGAATGATTCTTACGGATTCCTCTTTTTTCACGTATTTTTTTAATAAAATTATAATAATATTTTTATGAAATATTAAATTTGGGTTATTAGATCTTCATCCAAAGGTGATGAAGGAGGGAAAGGAGGGGAAAATGATGCGAAGATAAATGAGAGTATGCGAATGACTCATTACTGTTAAAAAGGTTTTTCATGAGAGTTATAGAAGGGGCCGGTTAAAAACAAGCGACGTCGTCGTTTGTTTCAAAATTTTACGTCGGTCATATAAGAAATATATTGTAAAATGTACTTTCTACATTGGTTAAAAGACTTTGATTTTTTTTAAAAATAAAATAATAAAATCATATTTTTCCAGCCTCATCTTTCATTAGCACAAGCACCAAAATGAAATTGATGATGAATAACCAGTTAGGCATTTGGGATCGATAAGGTTTAGGTGGATCATAAATTGAAGTCATACACTACCACTGGTTCTTGATTTATAAAAGTCCATTGACTTTTTTCTTTTATTTTTCTAGAGGTTAAAAAAGAAAAATAAATTACTTAATCATAACATATATTGAGTATTATTACATTATATATTAGTTTATAAATAAGAAAAATAGTTTGAAGACGAATAATAAATATTAATATTTCAATCTAACTTATGTAGCTTCTGTAATTTCTCTAACAAAAATCAATTAACTCTTATATTAAAGGCCAAACGAAATATCAAAATATGTATTTAAACATTGGATTACTATTCCTTTAGTATTTTCATATTATTTTTATCCTTTAAAAACTTATAACTAATTCTAGACAAACAGTATGAAAGTGATCTAAAAGTATTTAGAAATCCCTTGATGTTCTTAATATGAAAAATAGTATAATTTTTGCCATAAATTTTTGAAAAATTATTATTTATTGTTCTCCTTTATTTCTTTAAAATTTCAGTCAAAAGTAGATTTTCTTGGTCAAATAAATATTTTTTGAGGCATTTCTGTTTTTAAATAAAATCATTAGCCTCAAATGTGCCTTTTAAAAAACTATTTCTACTTTTCGGGATTTTCCCATAATTATCATTCTCCTTTCTTGCTTATTAAACTAGTACTCAAAACTAGATGTTAGATGACTTCGAATGAGTAGTTTCCAACGCAAACGAATAAAAATGTCTTTTAGGAAAGCCAACACACTTTTTTTTTTTTTTTAATAAATAACTAACCTAAATATTTTTTTTTTTTTTAAAATTTCAGTAAATTAGTTATCTGGCTCATAATAATTAGGAACTAATGGAGTAACAAATAACAAGAGTAATGCCTTGAAGAAATGCTTGGCGGGAAAAGTAAGCAAAGCTAGTAGCAATGGTAAAGTTACGAAACTCCTGCTTTTAATGGGCGAAGTATCTATGCTTGGTTGAGTTGGTTCCTCGCTTCGAGTGCTAATAAAGTAAAGCTTCGCTCACAAAGCTTGGTTCCCATTTATTCTATTTAATTTCATTATTTATTATTTTTGGAGTGATCAGTGTTATGATTATAAAGTTATTTGATCTTCTATTTTAAAACTTGGTAAAGAATTGAATTTGGGAAATATTATAACTTTATATGTTGATGTTTGGAAATCGTTGGGCAAGAGATTTGAAATAGAAGTTTGATGCAATTGGCTAAATGGCGATGCATGCTTAAAAGGAAGAATAATAGATTTTTATTTTATGCTTTATTTTGTCATTGTTGAACTTGTTAGTTGGATATAATGATTTGTTTGTTTTTAAATTCAAAGTCATATCCTACGAGAGCAAGTTAGGGGGAAAACGTGTTGTCCGTGAATCATTCTTTATATTTATTGAATTGCATGAGCTTAAAAGTGTGGGGTGCTCATTGGGTCATTGAAAGTGTTTACTAAATAATTTAGAGAAGTTGGATTGATGCTTGAACAGTGGTCATCATAATAACAGGATGGGTATTGCTAAATAAGTAGCAGTGTGACTTTTATTAAATGAGCACTTTGAATTTTTATAAAGGTTGTGAGAGGAGAATTATAATAGTTTTGTTTTGGGCATGTGTAAAGAATGACCCCACAAGAAAGCTGCTAATAAAGCGAATTGTAGGTATTTGATATCTTAGCAGGTGAATGAATAGTGTCCAATTATAATTTTTTGAGATAATATTCTTACTACTTGTTATATTTTTATAGTAATTACAATAGTTTCTAAGCTTGATAACATCAAGACAGTTTCTGGACTTACTCATTTTCCCATTGATTTTATTTATTGGTATTTATTCTTCTTCTATAGTTTATGATCAAGCATGGAATTAACGAGAAAATTTTCAAGATATGCTTTGTAAGCTTTCAATGTTGAGATGATTTACATATTTTGAAACTGTTTCTATATGAAAGATTCTTGTAGATTGATAGATGTAATTTGAAGGAAATCTATTAAGATTTTTGTGAACCTTCATGTTGGGGTCTTCTATTATAAAATATTATGAGTTTTTGTTGTTAAAAAAAGATCTCTGTTTAATGATGGTAAATTGTCCCAATGCATGCTTGAAACGTTTTGAAGAGGACTGAATATAGAACCCTAGTTACTAACAGTAGTTTTGTCAGTCCTTAGCGCCCTATGATTAATCTCGAGCTCGCTTGACATTCATCAGCACAGTACTCATGCTTGATATTCGTGGGATTCGTTCTCATGCTTGTTATTCGTAGGTTTTGTACCTGCGCTTGTTTTGTGTCTATATGAATGATACAAAAATAAATAAAATCTACACATCATCCTTAGAGGAGTGATCTAAATGATATTGGGAAAAAAATTATGAATGACGCGGAAGCTGTCACTGCTCTAGTCGCAAGTCGAAGGCGGAGGGAGAAAAGCAAGCGAAGAAGTAGGTTGGGAAAGAGGAGCATGTGGACGTCGTGGAGGTTTGGTGGGAGGAGGAATCGAAGCATGCGAGGGTGAAGGAGGAGGATCAAGTTGGGAAAGAGGAGGAAGAGAAGCAAGCAAAGGAGGAGGAGGTAGGGAAGGAGGAACACGAGGAGGGTGTAGAGGTCGGGTGGGAGGAAGAAGACACTACTACAAAATACTTAAAAGACGACCTAAAAAAGACCCAATTAACGTCCTTATTTTAAGGGACGTTGGGGAGAGCGTAGTAGTATAGTCCCATATGAGGCGACCTGAAATGGGTTCAGGTCGCCTCATTGCCTCATATGAGGCGACCTGAAATGGTTTCAGGTCGCCTATTTTTCATTTCTGCCTCATTTCTGAATTTTAGGCGACCTTATTATCTATTCCGGTCGTCTCTTATGATCCAAAGACGCCCGAATTGTTTTTGTCGCCTTAAAGTATTTTTTTTTAAAAAAAATGTGCTTGCTGTTTTGTTTGGCCAATTTCGCAAATGCTTCACAAAATAATTAAGCGTATATCGACTATAATATATTATGACCGTATGAATTATATGTATGTGCATTCCATCAAAAGAAGGTGAAATAACAATGAATACAGTGGTTCAATAAGAAAATTGTAAAAGTGACTTCAACAAAAGAATTGGCTACACATACAAGATCATACAAGAGAATGACAATATATATGTTCTAATCAGGTCAACAAAATCAATCAAATTCACAACTTAGCTTCCAACATAACCATGAGGATGCAAGAATATCAACAACTCCAAAGAGAAAACTTCAACATGCAGAGACTAAGAAGGCAAGTTCAGGAAAGTCACCTAAGAAGGCGATCGAAACTTTCAAAGAACTTCAACAACGAGAAAAGAAAGAATGTATGACCTAGATTTTGGTTACTAAAACTAGACCAAAACAACAAACAAAGCACCACTATGACAACAAATTTTTCTCACATTTGGAGGCAATTAATCTCCAAAATTTCACAACAGCTTTCACAATTTAATGCAGCAATTAGATAACATCAACATTCCCTTCAATTGGCAAATAACACTGATATGCGACAAGAGGCAAATATATATAGCAAAGCAATGACTTTTGAACACGAAGATTAACAGAATTTCAAGGTTTCAAAGATAGAATTTAGCTCAACTCTAATGCTAAAGTGAATGAGAGCCACCTAGTAATAATCACAGTACCACACAAGCAAATCAAACACCTCCCAAGCAAGAAGCACACATAAAACTTTCAAAGCAAATCAGTTATGATGGTATGATTCAACAAAATTCTCAAGTCTTGGTTATTGGAAAATCAAATGCAAAGTAAGGTATAATGGCAAAATCAAACCTCATATGACAGCGGTGATCTATTTTCGAGAATTAAACAAGTGATCTAACCTCATATTCACAAAGCAATTAAAGTGGCAAATTCAAAGAGCAAAGCACCAATAATTTACTAGAAACCGATGTCAAGACGGACTTAATAAGTTTCACAATGACAATCACCCTAACAAGTAATGACTTGCCTATATATTCACATTGAGCCATGTTCAAGAAGATATCTAGCCATCATGTCTCGAATCGAATCGATGTCATCCGTGAGTACGGATCCTCGGTTTAAAAAAAGCGTAAATTGGAAAACAAGGTATAATTAACAACTGAAGTACCACAACAAAAAATATCATCATTTGAGGATCACGGAGCATTACGTACGTTTTGCAAGCGGTAGTACGTCCGCGGAAACGATAGATTGCATCCAATTGATAACGTAGTATCCGCACACTCGGTGTTCCCTGGTTGGTGATGGCACTATAAATAAAAAACAAATTGTTAAACGAAAGCTACGTGTCTCGAAAAAAACTTGAATTGAAACTACTTACCTTCGGATAAAACCACTTCGGTCCACCTCGCTCTCGTGCTCCAAAGCAATCTGTCTATATGTCCTAAGACCACTATCATTAAAATGGAAATTAACGAGACATGAAAACAATTCATTTAAAAAAAGAATCGATGATTTAGACAAAAATTTACTTACTCGGCAAACATGTTTTTGATATCCTCGGTTGGCCGCCACCTATGGAATCGAACCAATAACATGCGTTCTTAGTGGGACAAACAATGCAGGGTCCAATGAGCACTACAACATATACATATTAATATTAAACTAAGATAAAAAAGCATTTTTTCCTTAAAAATCTTATATAGACAAAAAAAATACGCACCCTTCATGTATTGGCGCTAGATAACAAGACGATTTTATGTCGCCCATTGTTAAACCAACATAAATGGCCCTCCTGGCTAAGATATTGCGAGCCGAAGCTGTGGATCCAGGACATAAGAATCCATACGAATCCAATAGGTCTCCCTTTTTGCAGATGTCATGGCAGACACTACGATCGAAATAAAATGATAAGTGTTGTTGAATATATTAAACAAAAAAAGAGTATTGACATAATTAAAGGGTAAAAAAAACTTACAAGATTGCAAGTTGAAGCCACTGTATATCTAAACGGTCCATATGCATAAACTCTGTCAAATCTTTCTGTCAATTGATATCGGATATGTCTTGTTTGCACCGACAATGCCCGGAGGCATCTGCAAGCCGATAGAGACGATGTCTGGTAGAGCTCTCGCAGCGTTGATAAGTATGGAAATCTGCCCGCAGCTTGTTCATGCTATGAAAACATAATAAACAAATTATGAGTGGGTTAGCAATGAAAATCAATCTTAAACCCTACTCATCGTCAATCAGTAATGTATTTCTTACCATTGGAGGTGTTGTCCCCACCTCAATAAGATGATGCGGCCAAAGGATGAACGATGTGGTGGCGGCGTCTAGCGTGGGAACCTCCTCATCAACAATCGGGATGGCTGTCTTTTCTTCCCCTCTCGCACACTTGTCGAGTCACCCTACGTTGGTCTTGTGGAATTTGCATATTGTGGTGTGTGGTTTGTTACGGGTAAACAAGACCATCTGCAACAATACGCGGTGTGGGTCATCCAAATATAGGCGGCGGGGTTGTCCCCCCGTGGAGTGTGAGAAGGCTCGCCGGGCTCGTCAATAAGTACATCGGAGAGTGATGAGAAGGTTCGCCAATAGGTACATCGGAGCGTGAAAACTTTCCTTTGCTTGGGAAGGCCGGGGATTCCTGGTTTGAAGGTTGCGTATTTACCTTCCCTTGTATCATCTCCCTCATTTCACCCTGTAGTTGTGCCATAACCTCATCTACAAAGGACGCTCGAATTTTGGCTACAAGCTGAGGACTAGGGTTGTCATCGTCATGCGAACAACTCGAACGCCGTCCAAAGTATTTCGCGACACTAACCCCCTCGGCTCCCCACGAACAAAGCATCAAGGTAATCAGGCTTCCCAATCGCCGTGGACAAAATGTCCATCCGTGTACCCGCGTGAATGAACCTTGGCGCTTTCTTTGCTCAAGCACATCGTATCATAGGATTTTTCATAAATATTAACTAATTAAACTCTAAAAATATGAAACAACTGAAGCTATTTAATACTTCTAATTTAACTACTTACAATCTTTGAAGCAACCTCGACCCACATCTTCATTTATGTATTTCTCGCCCTTCATCCTCGCATGCCTATCCATTTTTTGTGGCGAGGAGGACGCTCGAGGGCCTGGATAACGGTGGAAGGATCGGATTGAGCAGCTTCCTTCATTTTCTCGCAACTCTTCTTCCATCGCCTCCGTTCAAGCTTCTTATAGCCACCCCTAAACATGCAATGCGGATACTTATTTCTCGCTTGCCTCTCTCTATTGGCGACTTTTTCCCGTGACACGAAAACAAATAAAAGCGAGCCTTCGATGTCAAATAGATTCAACTAAAAGATAAGATATGAAAGAAATTTTACAAGAAATTCAGGATTACGGCGTGACGCCACAAACTCCCTCCAATCCTCGGACTAATGTAATCATAGTCCTGACATGGGTCCTTGTCCCTCTTTGCCCCTCGAATATACTTTCTAGTGAGCTTGTTCTTAAAGTCTTTCCAACGTATACGAACCTCGCCCATCCAATGCTTGTTCATGGCCTTATTGTTAGGCACATCATACTTTTTTTTGCAAGGTAAAAGAGAAGATATGAAAGAAATCAAGTGATAAAACTAAAGATACAAATGCATAAGATATCGAAAGTGAGATACCAAAAGTTGTGCCCAGATCAACTCCTTCGTTTTAGGAGGAACCAACTTCCAATGAGAGAATACAATGCGAACTTTGCTTCGAGCGGATAGCCTACGTAGCTAATGAAATTGTCTTCCTCTGGACCAATTGGTTTCATATTGGCATCGAACTCCACATGCAGCCTCTTTTTTCGACCGCCACGACGTGCAATTAACGCACCCATATGTGTGCTACCTCTACCCCTTCTCACCACCGGTACATCATTCCCACCATCACCCGATGACTCGTCGAGCTAGACATATTCCTGTTCATCAAAGACAAATGAATAATGTTAGATAGGGTTATTATTAAATAATAAACGAATGAATAAAATGAACTAACATGTTAAACCCGTACAAAAATAACATAGGACTTTCTCATAACTTAAGATCTTACTTTATATGGTTTCCCATATTCCTTCGAATGATCCTTCCTTGGAGCATATTCTTCATCATCTACCAATTCTACTTCACGTGTTGTCGGTGGATTTGTTGTGAAAGGGAGTGTATCGTCCAGGTTCAAGGATTCTTCACCATACGTCTGTTTTTTACTTTGAAGTACAATGGACATTTTGTTATTTGCGTGGTCTCGTAACATAAAACACTTGTTTCGCCTGGCTTGCTAGAATGAATGGCTCGCCTCTATGACCAAGTCTTTGAAGATCAACGAGACAAATCCAAATTTAGGATCTATTACAACAAAGCATTATTGTTAACCCACTTACATTTAAATAAAGCAACTTTGAACTTGGTGTAGCTCATCTCCCATATTTCTTCAATAACTCCATAATAGGCCATAGATGCTAACACCGGGTTTTTGTCTTTCGAACTCGAAAAGTGCATGGATTCAGCTTCAACCATCACCCCACTATTTTGCACAGAACTCCTGTCATCTTGGTCTTTTGTGTAGAAAGAATATCCGTTGATATCATAACCTGTCCAAGTGATGACCCGATAAGAAGGCCCCAGGCTAACCACTCGATTGTAGCCGACACACCGGTCTCGTGCAATACCTTCTCCGGAACCACTTTATAAATGTCTTCTTTTGCTCATTAGCTATCTCGCATGTCATTCTTCCTTGGATTCATATTCTTCAAACTCTTTTCGTGTTCATCAATGTATGGTTGAACTTCTTCCGTATTATTCAAGATGTACGGGTGTGCTTGCAACACCTCCGCACGAAGCATATTCTTCAGTTTGATTCCTCGAGTTCCCTCACTTATCCCCTTATCATGCCGAGATTGTAACGTCGCCCCCGATAGATAATCTTTACGTAACTCCATAGCCTCTTCCACTATATATCTCTCAACGATTGAGGCTTCCGGTCGATAAGGATTTTTAGAATACCCTTTTAAGATCTTCATGTATCGCTCGAAAGGGTACATCCACCTTAGGTAAAATGGACCGCAGAGCCTTACCTCCCTTACCAAGTGCGCTATCAGGTGCACCATTATATCGAAAAATGCAGGAGGAAAATGCATCTCTAGTTGGGACAAAATAATATAACCCTCATTTTCCAATTCATCCAACTTTTCAATGTCAATGACTTTGTTACATATAGCATTAAAGAAAATACACAATTTTGTTATAGTGGTCCGCACTTCATCTTTCATAATGCCCCTAATAATAGCTACCGGTAATAGTTGTTGCATCAACACATGATAATCATGAGACTTCATTCCCACTAACTTCAAATCGTCCATTGAAACACACCTTCTCAAATTTGAAGAATATCCTTGTGGAACCTTAATGTCATATAGACACCCACACAAACTTTTTTCTCCGCTTTTGATAGTGTATGAGCTGCTTGGCTCCATGTATGCCCTCTTACCATCTTCCGTTACTCGTGGATGTAACCGTTCTCTTATTCCCATATCAACCAGGTCTAGTCTCGCACTAATTCCATCCTTAGTCTTCCCTGGTATGTGCAAAAGAGTCTCGACAAGGCTATCGCAAACATTTTTTTCCACATGCATCACATCAAGATTTGTGTCTCACATCAAGACTACGCCAATATGGAAGATCAAAGAAAATTGATCTCTTCTTCCATATATTCTTCTCACCCGCAATCCTTTTCTGTTTACCCAATGTGACATTGATATGCATCACCCGACTATAGACTTCCTCTCCGGTTAATGCCTTTGGAGCCGTTCTATGCTCCGGTAAGCCGTTAAAACGCTTTCTTAACTTACGATATGGGTGGAACCGATCAAGAAACCTCCTATGACCGAGGTAGACCATTTTTTCCATGCTTTAATTTTGGAAGTTTGTGTCACTTCACATATTGGACATGCTTTATGCCCCTTCACACTTGTACCCGGACAAATTTCCGTATGCGGGAAAGTCGTTGATCGTGGTAAAAATCATTGCACGCAACTTGAAGGACTCCTTCTTATATGCATCAAACACATCTATGCCTTCCTCCCACAACTTCTTCAAATCCTCAACCAAAGGCGCCAAGTACACATCGATATTGTTACCAGTTTGTTTTGGTCCGAAATCATCATAGAAAGCATCACATACTTGCGTTTCATACATAGCCAGGGAGGTAAGTTGTATATTACAAGGAGAACCGGCCATGCACTATGGGTACTGCTAAGAGTTCGATACGGATTGAAGCCATCATACAAAGCCCCAGTAGAAGGTTTCTTGGCTCAATGCCAAATTGCGGGAACATTTCGTCTATTTTCTTCCATTGGAGAGAGTCACCGGGTGCCGTAGATATTTTCCATCGGATATTCTCTCATCGAATGCCATCTCAACTTCTTTTTTGTTGCTTCACTAGTAAACGACGCTTAAACCGAGGAATTATGGGAAGATACCACAAGGCCTTCAAAGGTTGCCTTTTTTTGTGTGATCTCCAAGAACCACCACCTTTCTTCACTTTGTATCGTGAAGTTTTACACTTCGGACAATTACTAAGGCCTTCATACTCATTTTCGTACAATATGCAGTCATTAGGGCAACTTTGTGTATCTTTTTATACTCCATACCCATCGTAGATAAGATTTTCTTGGCCTCATACATACGATTTGGAAGTACATTATTATCGGCAACATATCACACAACAATTCAAGCAACGACGTGAAAGCGCTATCGGTCCACCCACATGTTGCCTTTAAGTTGACCAAATGTAAGGTCCCGAGTCAACCGTGTATACTTAGTACACCCAGGGAACAAAGGTGTCTCTCGCATCACTCCGCATGCTATCATATTCATGCGGTTGTGCAAAGGATTCGACCTCAACATCATGAATCATTCTCTCCATTCCATCATCATCTACCTCAACTTCATTTTCGTAGGATGCTTTCGGGAGTTACCTCCTCACCATGCCATATCCACGTTGTGTATCGAAGGTTTATTCCATCACAAATTAGGTGGTCCCTTATATCAGCAATATCCCTTCGAACCCCATTTAAACAATTAACACATGGACAATAGTACATCCCATTTTTTGTAGCCACATTCCTTCTAGCAAATTCAATAAACTCTTCCACCCCATTCTCATATTCTTCACTAGTTCTCAAAGCATTCATCCAACTATGACCCATTTTCTTATCACCTAAGACATTTCCAACAAAAGTCAAGTTCATAACAATTTCAATAACGACATGGTTTTTTCTCAATCTTGTAAAAAAAATTCGGCAGCATTTCCCCTCAACAGTGAGACATCCCAAAATTTCAACAACAAACCATTTCAACTTAATTCAACAAAACTTACTAACTAAGGCAATTTAGAAAATATCAGCTATTAAATCCAATAATTTCATCAATACAAAAAACTAAAATATATCTAAGTTGTCTAAGTCATAAACTATAAATTATGGACATCTAAGCATCATTATCCATACTACAAAGATTACCTAGTTCAATGCACATCAACAACAAAACAATATTTAACTATAATTACCTCAACTTTAAATTCCTCTCCTTGAAATTTATTTGCTCTAGTCAACCTAAAGACAACAACAATAAAGACAACATTAGAATTATTCAAACTAACATTGAACTTAGGATATAACATATGAGAGGGAATAATTGTATGACAAAAGCAACATGATTAAAAATACCTACCCTAGGACCCCTCAAGCTCTTGTGGGTTGTTGTCGTGGCCAAGTCACAAACAAGTAGTCGGTATAAGATCAATATTTATCAACTAAATCCCCCAACACCGATTTGTTCCATTTCCTAGCAATAAAACAACCATTACAAAAGCATGAGAAGAAAGCATGGATATGGCATGGTGAGGAAGTAACAAGTCTATTATTGAAGTAACAAGTCTACCAAATTAAAGTGGTGTGTTTTGAAACTAAAAGCAACATGAACACAAATAAAACTAAATACTATGTAGACTTACCCTAATTTTGCAAGACTCATAGACCCTTTTTATTTTTAAGAAAAATTGGTGTGTTTTGAAAAAGAGGGAAGATTTAATGTAATTGCAACAATACAAGAATGCACCATCAAAATCCTTTTTTTTCAGCCGCTTGCTATAGCTTCTCTCGCCATGTGATATATGTAATCTCTCTGCGAGGGGGCTTTCTAGTAAATAATAGTAGGGAATTGCTCGAGTTAGTTAGAAGAAAGAGAAATTAGTAGTGACGTGGCATAGGCGGGGAATTATACATACCGTAATGTGACCATTGCATGTTTTTCGTGAATGAATTCAGTCCTTTTTCCTCTTCAAGTACTATCACAATGTGAGATTTTTATTCTAAGAATTTGTGGAGAATGACACACTTGACACATGTCAAAAAACATAATCCTCTTGGTCCAGGGAAATCCACCACATAGAGCCACAATTCAAATCTTCGACTTGCATTGGTTTGACTATCATGCATTAATCATACACACCACATATCATTTAAAAAAAAAAATTCCAAATTCACTTCATCAAATGGGATCACGACGGGCTTCAAACATCCATGAAGCACTATAACTTGGAATCCTTATAACAAATAGACATTTAAATTTACAATAATCATACACACCACATGCACGTCATAAAATACCATTGTACAAGGTTGCTTCAAGTTTCATTACAATTATAATTATAATTAGGCGTGAAGCAGTTCTTTTGCATGCAGTGTGTTATATTCAGGCCTTATCAAGATATCCTTTGCCATAGAAAATGGCCCAAGCAAGGAGACAAAATTTTCCGTACAATCAATTGCTCTTCATAATCAACACTTGAAGCTAATAAAATATTGAAGAACTCATTCCAGTAACACGAAAAATGTAAATTTAAAGTTTAAATTATACGAGCCACACGAGCTAATTCAATATATTTCTTCTAACAACAGAGGAAAAGAAGAAAGCATAGCAAAGAAAGGAAAAAAGATTATGAAAACATAACAAATTGCCTCGAAGAACAAAAGCATAAGCGTCGAGAACATCGATGTGTTTTGCACTTTCTATTTATTTTTCACATTTCATCTAAAACTAAGAAACATAAACTCATGAACAAGAATATGACTATTTCAGTCCTAGACTCCTTCCTAGTTCACCAGATTTCAAAATTTCTCTGAAAACATACCTATTGAACACATCAAATCAAAAAGTAGTCATGAAGGAAATAATTGTAAACAAGGACATCAAAGAATAGATTAGCCTGTAACACAGGAGAAATAGGCACAAGGAAAGAGCAATAGACCAGGACCAACCTACAAAAATGAAACGGTCCCTTCGTAACTTGAGTCATCCATAATATCAAATAAATCATTTTCATCTTTGGTAAATTTACCAAGAGCTATAGTCATAGTGATCCTCCTTATCCCATGTTTTAGATGTTCAACAGCAGCAAAATAAAAAAAGAAAAGAAAAGAATTACGAGCGTACCGTAGAGATCGTCGTGAGAAGGTGGGTCGGACGCTTGCGGAAACAGAGGTCGACACCGACGGACGCCGAGAAGAGAGAAGACGGAGGAAACGACGGATAGTCGCGATCGAGTCGATAGGGTTCGCCGGCGATGAGGGAAGATGACGGAAATAGCCTAGATATCAACCGTGTTTTTGACGGCGACGAGGGAAGCAGAGGAGTCGAAACTTCAAAAATAAAAGAGAATACCTTCGCGGGTTGGCAAAATAAGGGTTATGGGAGATTTTAGGCGACCTGATTGGGCTTCAGGTCGCCCAAAATCCAATATAAGCGACTTTGATGGGCTTCAGTCGCCTATATTTGAAAATAGGCGACTTGATCCAATTTCAGTCGCCTATTTTTTCATTAATTTTTGAAAATGGATCGTCGCTTTGTTTTCAAATATAGGCTACCGAAGCCCATTCGGGTTGCCTATTTTTTACAATTTTTAAATTTTTTTTTTTAAAAAACAACATGTCCCTTCAATGCTCGGTTTTGGTTTATGGCAAATTTTTTTTTTTTTAATTGGCACATATATAGGCGACTGAAATTGTATCAGGTCGCTTGTTTTTGGAAAATGGCGACCTGATTATTGTTCAGGTTGCCTATTTTTTTCAATGCTTGGTAATTTTCCGCGCGCAAACAAAATATCCCTCTGGCGCCAAATTTTTTGGCAGATTTCAGTCGTCTTGAAACATTATCAGGTCGCCTATTTTAGACAATTTTTTAACAATTTTTTTTATAAAAAAAACCCTATGTCCCTTCAATGCTCCGTCTCTGGTTTAAGGCAATTTTCTTTTTTGTAATAGATATATAGGCGACGAAATATTTTTCAGTCGCCTATTGTCCTACTTTTTACACATATGGCGCGCAAACAAAATATTCTTCCATATTTCCTACGGCGCCAAATTTTTTAGCGATTTCAGCGTCTTGAAAAATTATCGTCGCCAAAATTGATTTTTTTTCAAAAAAAAAAGTACATACCATGGCGCCAAAGGCAATTAAAGCGTCCTTAAAAAAATTTAGGATGTCAAAAATTAATTTTAGAAGTCTTGAACAATTATTCAGAATGTTGAAGGCTCATTTTCCTTGTATATAATTACAAGATTGCCATTGGCCTCATTTGTTACTACCTATTTCTTATTTAGGACGTATCTGGGGGAAGTAATATCACATTTTTGTAGTAGTGAGAGAAGGAGTGGGGAGGAGATTCTCCAACATTTCCCCAGCGCATCGCCTAACCATGATGATGAGGAGAACAAACGAAGAGGGTGACGAAAACATGTAAAAATGGAGAATTTAAACATATTGTAAGTGAAGCATGCGATGGAAGTTGAAGAGGAATCAATCGGCACAATTATTATTTATGTTTTTTTTTTTTTTTTTTTGGTGCCATGAGTTTCATGACGATTGTTTTATAAACAACATTATTTATCTACAACTTCATGACTTTTGTTTCAAAAGAACAGTTAACAACCGTTATTTATTATATATATAATGGTCGTTTTCTAATAATTATGAGAAATGTTCTATATTTTTCTTACAATAGTTCATTTAAAACATTAAAATGTTTTACATAATAGTGGCTAATTCATGAAGCTACTCATCACCAGAGGATCATGGCTTAGATTATTGTCAGGATCATGGCCAACTCATACTCATCACGACATGTTCAATGTGAGATTCGTCTTCCTGTTCATACTCGAGAGGTATAAAGAAAGCTTCCTCACGGCATGGTCAGTGTGTTCTGCATGTCGTTGCATTGTGTCCAGTTCTAGAATCATAGGATGTAGAGGCAGAGGAGGTGGAGGCAGATGCGCCAATGACCAATGTTGGCGAGGAGAAGTAGGAGGTGGAGGACGGAAAGGAGGATGATATCGATAGCTTTATGGCAATTGTTCCGCACATTGTTTCATCTTTGTGATTGAAAGAACAAAAAAGGAGGATAATGAATAAAACATATGAATAACAAATGAAAATGGGGAGTTTAAATCAACGTCTAGAACTATGGGAGGGATGGAAAGGATCCATCACTGCACGTGTTGGAAGTTGAACAAGAAATAATGAAAGGTACCTGGTGTTCTTGGCGATCATTAGGTAACAAGGAGGTACCCAAAATCAATCAGTGCAGGGAAGAGCAAAGGTTTCAAAAGCTGTAATCTAATTTTATTAAGTTAGAACCGTTAAGTATGTTGGTTGTTTGAAACCAAGGTAAAAGAATACTTTACAATTTTTAATTAATTATTGTGAAGTATAAAGTTGTTTTTTTTTAACTTATTTTTTAAAATATTTTTAAAATACAATAGTGTTGTTTAGTCATCACCACCACTACTGTCGTCATCCTCCTCCTCTTCATCCTCTTTATTCTCATCATCAGAGGAAGGAAATAAAGGATCAAATTGCAAGTCATATCCAACCTCATTGTCATGAAGTATGCAGTTCAACTTCTCTGTTAGCTTATTAGCATATGCCATGAGATGCCTTGTGTGGCGGTTAATACCTGCCAATAGTTGCATTAGAGCCTCCATTTCAAAAGGCTAAGGAGGAGAGGTGGTAGTGGGTGTGGGGGTGGTAGTGGTGGTAGAGGAGCTCCCTGGGATGTTAACATGATGTAGAGAAGAATGACTTATAAAGACTTGACGATGTTACAAATGGTTATGACCAATGAACTTGTACTTGGGGAAGATGTAAAAATTGTTTGAAAGTGTTACATGACGGTTGTTTCTAAAGACCATTATGTTTTGTCTTCGTTCATTTTTGTCAATAAAAAAATGACGGTTATTAAGTACAACTGTTTTTTTTTTCACGAATTCAGTCTCGCAATACATGATGGTGTGTATAATCAACCATTAAGTCTCTGTAAAAAAATGGTGCGCATAAGAAATGAGAGTATGCGAATGACTCGTTACTGTTAAAAAGGTTTTTTGTGAGAGTTATAGAAGGGGGCTAAAAACAAGCGACGACGTCGTCGTTTGTTTCAAAATTTTACGTCGGTCACATAAGAAATATAATGTAAAATGTACTTTCTACATTGGTTAAAAGACTTTGATTTTTTTAAAAAAACAAAACAAAAAAAATCATACTTTTCCAGCCTCATCTTTCATTAGCACAAGCACCAAAATGAAATTGATGATGAATAACCAGTTAGGCATTTGGGATCGATAAGGTTTAGGTGAATCATAAATTGAAGTCGTATACTACCAGTGGTTCTTGATATATAAAAGTCCACTGACTTTTTTTTTAAGAGGTTAAAAAAACAAAATAAATTACTTAATCATAACATATATTGAGTATTATTATATTATATATTAGTTTATAAATTAAAAAATAGTTTGAAGAAAAATAATAAATATAAATATTTTAATCTAATTTATGTAGCTTCTTTAATCTCTCTAACAAAAATCAATTAGCTCTTATATTAAGGACAAAGGAAATATTAAAATATGTATTTAATCATTGGATTACTCTTCCTTTAGTATTTTCATATTATTTTTATCCTTTAAAAACTTATAACTACTTGTAGACAAATTGTATGAAGGTGATCTAAAATTATTTAGAAATTCCTTGTTGTTCTTAATATGAAAAATAATATAATTTTTGCCATAAATTTTTGAAAAATTATAATTTATTTTTCTCCTTTATTTCTTTAAAATTTCACTCAAAAGTAGATTTTCTTGGTCAAATAAATATTTTTTGAGGCATTTCTGTTTTTAAATAAAATCATTAGCCTCAAATGTGCCTTTAAAAAAGCTATTTCTACTTTTCGGGATTTTCCCATAATTATCATTCTCCTTTCTTGCTTATTAAACCGGTACTCAAAACCAGATGTTAGATGAGTTCCAATGAGTAGTTCCCAACGCAAATGAATAAAAATGTATTTTAGGAAAACCAACACACATTTTTTTTTTTTTACAAATAACTAACCTAAATTTTTTTTTTTATTCAGTAAATTAGTTACTAGCTCATGATAATTAGGAACTAATGGAGTAACAAATAATAAGAGTAATGGTTTGAAGAAATGCTTGGCGGGAACAGTAAGCAAAGCTAGTAGCAATGGTAAAGTTACAGAAACTCCTCCTTTTAAAAGGCGAAGTATCTATGCTTGGTTGAGTTGGTTCCTAGCTTCAAGTGCTAATAAAGTAAAGCTTCGCTCAAAAAGCTTGGTTCCCATTTATTCTATTTAATTTAATTATTGATTATTTTTGGAGTGATCAATGTTATGATTGTAAAAGAATTCAAATTGATATATGGCGGCTTAGAGGAATTATCAAAAATTCTTAGTTTCTAAAGGTAAGCTAATACCAAATGTAGCAAGAGTTATGTCACAAAAAGTCCTCTCTTTCTACTTGAAATTAGAAATGTCCAACTCACACTATTTTTTCTCTATTATTTTTTGGGATAAGTACCATTTTTGCCATGAAAGTTTAGCCTAAGGAGCACTAGTCACCTGAAAGTTTTTTTGGGATCTTTTTTTCTCAGGAAGTCTATAAAACGTAGTGTATTTGCCCAATCGTCTCGTAGCATCAACAAACGTTTGCCACGTGGAGAAAAATCGTTGGTCCACCGTGATGTTAGGGTGAATATGCTACGTTTTATAGACTTCCAGAGCAAAAATAATTTTTTTTTTTAAACCTTTTGGATAACCGCTGCTCCTTAGATTAAACTTTCATGATAAAAATGATACTTATTCCTTAATTTTTTATAATTAACTTCCAAAGCTTACGTACTATATAGATTGTGTGTGTGTGTGTGTAACGGAGCGGATGCCATCTATGGATAGGATTTGCGTTTCAAATTCAGGTGAGTTAAGTATCTGTGCTTGGTTCTAAACTAGTAGTTTTAAAAACTCAAATCTTCATAGTTACCCCAGTAACATGTTGCTTGCTTATCTCAGCATGTTGATTCCAACGAGACTAGTTTTTTAGTATAAATTCAGGGGCACTTGAAATCATTGAACACACCTACACTCGAAATTCTCATCTCTTGTGATCGCTTAAACCCATCACCTTTAATTGCCTTCATTATTTCATGGAATCCTTATCATCCACAATGAAACATGAAATACATTGTTTACTAAATCCGCTTCAGCAGACGCAGACGCAGTCTTCTTCTCCTGGTAACCAGGCCAAGATACAAAAGGTTCTGTTTTATTTCTAGAGATCTCTTACACACTGACACTCACAAACACATATAATGGCTTTGTTGTACACAACTCTTCCAAACTACTCATTCCTTTCTGAAATGTACGTAAGGGCTAGTAGAGAGGTTAGTTTTAGTTTTAAATGTAAGACATCAATCCTTTCTGTCCCCAAATTTACATTGTGTTTCCTCAACTCTTGTTATTGATTGCAGATATCAAAAGAGTTTTACACCAAATGAGTAGTTTCCAATTTGAATAATTAAAATAGGCACTTTTAGGAATCTAACGCACATTTGTACAACAGTGTCACCGCCTACGTTTTAACGTCTATATTTTTTAAAACGGACGTTAAAAGTAAAGAAAAAATTACAACAGTGCCACTGCCTACGTTTTAACATCTACATTTTTTAAAATGGACATTAATTGGGAGACATTAAATTCCTATTTTTTAGTAGTGTGTTACAAATAACCTATTTAACTAATTTTTTTTATGTTAAGGAATTATTAGTCATCTAACTCTTGTATTTAAGAGTACTTGAGGCAGTGCGTGTGAGAGAGAGAGTGAGAGAGAGAGACCTGTTAGTGATTAATGAGAGTGATTGACTGTATATATTCATGCCTATAACAGGTTCCACCATATCTTCGAGAGCGACCTATGGAGTTCGCGAAGCATTACTTGCCTAAGGTGGTATCCATTGGTCCCATTCATCATCCCAAAGGAGAGGAGTTCAAGAAAATGTGGGCATCAAATTACCTAAAATATAAGGTAGGCCAGAACCAAGATGATGCTGAGCAACTATTTGGGAAGATTCGGTCTCAAATCAAAGAATTGAAAAGCCTTTACGCTGAAGATGCGATTCGATCCTTACACAGCGATGACGATAAGCTCGCATTGATCTTGTTTGTAGATGGGTGTGCTTCACTTCATGTCATGCGCAAAATAGTTGAGAACAAACCATCAAAATCTAAAGCCCTGGACACGATTGCGCAGCAAGATCTTCTCTTGTTGGAGAACCAGCTTCCATACGAAGTGTTGAAGATATTAAGTAACAATGACGATGACGCATTGCGGAGTTTCATAAAACATTTCAAAAATCGTTTCATCGAAACTCGTGGCAGCGAGGAAGATTCTCACGTACAGATCAATCAACCAGCTCATTTGCTGGATGCTCTAATCGAGGTCATAGTGACGAAGGAACACACAGAGGAACACACAGAGGAACACATAGAGGAACACACAGAGCAACACATAGAGGAACACACAAAGGAACACACCATACCAATACATGGTAAGCGAAAGGATACAAAGTTTCCAACTCATAGGAACATACAGGACCTTAGAACATCAGGGATTAAAATAAAGAAGAACGCAGGAAAAAGCCTCACAAGCATCTCTTTTAGATGTTGTACGCTCTCCATGCCGTCATTAATGGTGGACGATTTCACGGTTCAAACATTCATGAACATGATGGCGTATGAGATGTGTCCAGATTTCAAGAGCGATTATGAAATAAGTAACTATGTTTCCCTCCTAAATTCCCTGATTGATCATGCAGATGATGTCAAAGTGTAACATCCCAATTTTTGAAAGCGTTTTCACGGTATCTTGATCGAGTTGAGCATCGGAAGTAAATAGTATTGAAAAGTAATCGATAAATATCCACCGTAATGTATGTGCTTCTAACAGCGTTACAATTTTTTTCAAATGTCGATATCGTAAAGTACATGTCAATAGGACTTTCTCCAGCCAGGTTCCTACATCTGCTGCTTACCCTTGTCTTTGATCCTGTTTACTCCGGATCCTGAAGCTATGGTAAGAGCTGAGGTTCAATACCCATTGAACCTCAGGTAACGGTTAACCTCATGTTCATGTACAGTTATGTATGACAGTTATCTCATGACATCACAGCTATATTCACATATAAAAAGCAATAACAACACAGCCACCGCATATGAATGTTATTACAGTCTGCACTATTCACCGGTGCCACGGTGTACATCCGTGTCCTCGCGCTAGGAAAACTCAACGGCGTTATCATGACTATAACCCGTATAAAGCTGTATGTGTATGAACAATTCTTTTAAAAACAGAGTCACAGTCTATGAACATATCTATCACATATAGATATACAGTAAACATCAGAGTTAGTGTTACAGTACGCGTCTGTACCTTCGTCGGTGTTGTCGGTACGTTGACGGTCAGGCGGTGATCACGCGTATCCTATAATGGTAATATCGTATTTATTAATTTACAAATAATATCCTAAGGGATATTCTGTCCACTAATGACTATTTTTCCCTTGCAACATTTATTTTCCACTTTGTTTCCTCAAAATTCGTAGAACAACGCTGGTACCAATTTGGCAGCTTTTCGTCTATCTTTGAAAAATCATAACTAAATCTAGAAAAATTGAAATGAGGATCCGTAAAATTCTCCAGACTCCTTAGGATGTCTATTTTCAATTAAAAATAATCAAACTTTCCCAGATTACACGAATAACTCCCAGTTTTAAAGTTTTTAGCCTCTGCCCAGAAATTTTCCAGAAATTCATAGCCCAACTTTGAGAAATTTTATCTCCTTATACAGAACTCATTTTGACATGTTCTTGACATATTTAAAAATCCCTATATGTATATTTTAACCATGAATTTTCTAAGAATATTTTGACCATAGATTCAATATGAAATTCTGGCGTTTTCATCACTGCCTCCAGAAATTCCCAAACCGATGAAATTTCGCCAGAACTTCGTTACTTTGATGATTTTCTTCCAGAAATTTTTCTATATGAACTCCCCCATCATTTTTTCGAAATAAAGCCAATTTTGACCATAAAAACATGTAAATAAAATTATCCTAGCATATTTAGGATCTAAGCTACTTCTATCTAAGAATTTAAGAACTAAAACTCAAAGAACTTAAAGCTAGAGCTAGAGAACTTACCAAGAACTTTGCTCCTTCTTTCCTCAAGGCTCTCACTCTCACTTTCTCTCTATATTTCAGATGTTGCTTTGTGAATTGGTGAGGAATTATGAAGACCCCAACCCTCTATTTATAGTAAAATTCCATGACACTATTCACACCTTTTCATCTTGGATATACACCCTTGGATTTAAGTTAATTGGAAGCACAAATCCTAGCCCTCCAAGCTCTCAAATCTGACCCCCCTCTCTCTCCTTAATCCTCTTCCATTTCCATTAATTGTTCTATCCCAAAGTACCATATCCTCTTCCAAACACTTTTGCAAAATATCCTACTACTTCTTGGCTTTCTCTAGAATTTCCTACCACTTCTATTGCTAGAATCACTAGATAAAAATTCATTTGGGGACCTTAATGAAGTTTGATTCCAATTCCCTTTTTGGTTTTGAACTCTTGAGATTTTTGGCTTTAATTAGAGACCATAATCTCTCATTTTCTCAATTGGACATAATCCTCAAAAGTTGAGGAAATGACTTTGATTATAGTCAATCTCAAGCTTGAATTTTGCTTGTTAATAATCACTTCTTACATTTGATTTTTGATCAATGGATCTCAAGATACAATTTATTTTGTATAGATTTCCCTTTGATTAAGTCTTGATTTAATCCTATTGATTAATCTAATTGGATATCAATTTGACTTTCTTTCTTGATTTTTCTCCCACCAATTTATCCTCTTCCATGGTCATTAAGTCTCTTAATTAAAAGTACATTATCCTCTTCCATTATTTATGACTTGCATGTGCTCAACTATCCTGAGTAATTCTTTTAATTGATTACTTCAATTTCTTTATTCAGTTTTTTGTGTGTAAAAACTGTGCACCTCCCTCTTTTCTCTTCAAATTTTGTGTTTTAATTACTTTATACTCATCTAGAAAGAATTCTCTCATTGGTTAATTTTTACTTCACAAGGATTACACTTTATGATACTTAATTAGGGCCTTAGGATTTATCTTTATGCTAGTCTTGGGTTTTTATTAGCCTTTGATCACTAATTAATCTCATACATTTCTTAATTATGCCTTTTTAATTTCATTATTAATTAATTACGAAAATTAGCATAAATATTTTAATGTTTGCAAATTTAATTGCAAATAACTACCCAAATATTCTTCTAGTGTAATTTTAATTGCCCACTAATTATTGGTAATTGCCTCTTAATTGTCCAAGTGTTTTGATAATTCTTTATGGCCTTTTATGAATTAAATATGAACTAGGTATTAATCATAAGTTATTAGAGAACTTAGTCTCTTAACAAATTATGAAAATTGGTGCTTAAGCCCCTTTGATTAATTGTGAAGTCTTGCACAATTTATTTAATTTAGTGAAGATTTAGTTGGTCTTTAATTGCCATTGATTTCTCTAAATTTATTTAGGTGTTTTCACAACACTTTCTTGCTCCTTTAAATCCTACATGAACCATAGCTTAATATGGTATTTATTATATTTTATGGTATTTTATGATGCCTAACAAGATAAATTAAATCATTGGTTATCCTATTCCTAAGGAAAAATTACCTAGAAAAATAGAATAAACACATCTCAAAAATTTGAGACCACATATTCACCTATTTTAAATAGGATCTATTTGTATTTAAGACAAATAAGAAATTTTGGGTATTACACAAAGTGTTGAGGAAAGCTGGGGTTATAAACAACTATCTTGGCTGTGATGAAGAAGTGGCGCACATCTTCAACACTGCAAGCACTGATTTTGTGCTTGATACAGGAATTTATAAAGATGTTCGTGAAGGAATTGAGGTCGTGTACAAACGCACGGTGTGGAATTGGTTGGTTGAGTTGCTGCGAAGTCATTTTAACACCCCATGGAAAATCATAGGCCTAATAACTGCAATTCTCGGGTTTCTTCTCACTGTTGTCACCCTCAAGAAGGAATTAGGCCCAAAGAAGGATTAGCCGTCCTCCCCTATTAAGCCATCCACTAAATATCATATCCTTCACTAATGATTAGGCAATTACGGTTCATTGTGTGCGTGAATATTAAATATTAGTGACCATGTAAAAGTGAATAATTTTTGTTTTTGTGTGTGTGTAATCCAGCTTCATACCGTACAATTAGGAGTTGATCTGCATCTTCAATTGTACTTGTGAATTCGAGGGACGGACCTTGGGATAAATATATTGGGGGCCAAATGTATACTCATATTAAGTAATTAAAAAAATTTATGAACAAATTTTTTTGGGGGCCATGGCCTTAGAATAAATATTTACTTGTGTAAAGATACATTAAATTTTACACTATATTAATTTTTTAAAAAAATATACTGAACAAATTTTTTTTTTTTGGGGGGCCATGGCCCCCATTGTAATGACTAAGGTCCGTCTGTGCTTGTGATGTATTTCAACATTATTATTATTATTATTATTATTATTATTATTATTATTATTATTATTTTACTTGGGAAAATTAGAGGGGGAGACTTAGTGAGAATAATATTTATCAGAAAAGGCTTTAAAAAGTATAATTATTTAGAATCATCAAATACTAAAATCTAAATCTAAAAATAATAAATTACCCCTCTTTCACCACATCCTATAATTTTCCCATTATTTAATAAATTAATCAATATTTATTTCAAATAATTCAAACGAAATTGAATTTTAAAGACAAAAGTAATTGTAAATAATTCAGTGAACAACCGAAATTAATTGATTAATTAATTTGATCATTTTTAATCAATTAAACCTTTTTTTTTTTCTAGGCTTTCTGGATAAGTAGTCTATTAAAATCATAAAGTTTGTTTTTATCCCCGGGCACTACTACAAAAAACATCAAAACGTCCTAAATTTGACCCATATAACGTCCTTTTTTCTAGGGACGTCTCGTGAGGCGTAGTAAAAAAAAATACTTTTGGCGACCTGAATTTAATTCAAGTCGTCTTACATAAAGACGACTGAATTAAATTCGGTCGTCTTACATTAGACGACCTGAATTTAAATTCGGTCGCCTTCGCTTTTTTTTTTTAAAAAAAAACCCCGACGGGGTTGGCCATGGAAAAACAAATCAAAAATCAAATTCCAAAAAATACTTTCTTTTTTATGTTACAAGCAAGAAATTCCAAAACCAAAGCAAGAATAAGAAAAGAACACAAAGAGAGTAATCAAAACAAAGACAACAAGGAAGATACAATGAAAAAAAAAACCTAACAAGTAACTAACGACTCACATTCTAATCCCCTAAAATGGAAGGAATAAGGAACAATAATGCAAAAAACAGAGTAATTTCAGATCTGCAAGAGATTTGGTGTTCATAGTATCGTCTTGGAGCCACGAGGAGATTTCCAGATCTGCAAAAATTGGTGCCCTCTCAGATCTAAAAAATCAACAAGAGTCAGATCTAAAAAAAACACTTACCGGTAGCGTTTTGGATGAAATTGATGGTGACTCTTGTTCCGAAGTGCGAGATTCGCGTCTCATTGCTCGGTCTCTTCGCCCGACGGATCGAAGAGTGTTGAAGGAGTAAGAATAGATCGAAAGAGAAGATGGGATGTAGAGGAGAGAAGAGGAAGGCGTATGTGCAGAACGAAAATGAGAAGAGGAAGGCGTATGTGGGGGAATTAAATGGTGTGCAGAGGAGAGAAGGGATAAATGAAATTAAAAAATTTCATGTTAGGCGACCTAAATTGGTATTTAGGTAGTCTAAAGTCTCAAAAAAAAATTTAGGCGACCTAAATCGGTATTTAGGTAGTCTAAAGTCTCAAAAATGATATCAATTTACAAGAGTTTTTTGGAGCCAAAAAAATCCTAAATGGCGCCAAAAATTTCATTTTAGGCAACTTTTGAATTGGTATTTAGGTAGTCTAAAGTCTCAAAAAAAAATTTAGGCGACCTAAATTGCTATTTAGGTAGTCTAAAGTCTCAAAAATGATATCCATTTTAAAGATTTTTTGGAGCCAAAAAAATCCTAAATGGCGCCAAAAATTTCATTTTAGCGACTTCGAATTGGTATTTAGGTAGTCTAAAGTCTCAATATCAATTTTCAAGATTTTTTGAGCCAAAAAATCCTAAATGGCGCCAAAAAATTTCATTTTAAGCGACACGAATTGGTATTTAGGTAGTCTAAAGTCTCAATATCAATTTTCAAGAACTTTTGGAGCCAAAAAATCCTAAATGGTGCCAAAAATTTCATTTTAGGCGATTGAATTGGTATTTAGGTAGTCTAAAGTCTCAAAAATGATATCAATTTTCAAGAATTTTTTGGAGTCAAAAAATCCGCAAATAATTCATTTTAGGCGACTTGAATGCAATTAAGGTCGCCCAAAATCTGAATTTAGGCGAAAAATCCAAAATTGGCGACTTCGAATTGAATTTAGGTCGCCAATGTTAAAAAAATTAAAAAAACAAACCCACTTACGGCGCCAAACAAATAAATTTTATTCTAAAAAAAAATTATTCCAATTTGGGCGACTCCGAATTAAGTCGGCCGCCCAAGGCTCATTTTCCTTCCATATATTTATAAGAATGCCACTGTCTTCATTTTTTACTTTCTATTTTTTAATAAGGACGTTTTTTAGGGTAGTAATATCCAATTTTTGTAGTAGGGGGAAGGTTCATAATGTTTGAACTCATTTTTCTTCATTTATTTCCTCCTCTTATTTTATTTCAGGCCACTATAATTCCAATATTTTGGATCAAATTAAATCATCTTATAGTCAACATAATTACAAATATAAAAAATTAATATAATAATATATAATATATAAGAATAAATATGCAACCAATGCGCAACATAAAAAATAGTGATTCTGCTACTTCTTGTTTGCTTTTCCGAGTTATCACCTCTTCCTTGTACCTCTTTAGCCTTGCTTCCTCTCTTGTCTAGTAGAAAATGTCGAATCCTATGATATATACACACGTGCAGGGGCAGCTTAACATCCATAAGTGGTATATATTAATTAATACTACCTCCAGTCTTAATTATAGACACACTTTTGTAGTGTAATTTACACTACAAAAGTGTTTCTATAATTATGACCAGAGGGAGTAGCATATTTAATCTTTATCTAACCCCCAAAACTCTCACGTTTAACATAGCATTTTAGCTTTGTTTCTTTGACCATACTTTTTTTCTTGTTTATCCTCTTACTTAGAAAGTCTCCCCTCATATAACTTTACACAATTCTCCATTCTAAATCCATTGGGACATCAAATCAAGCCAAAACATTTCCAACCCCTTCAAAATGCCTTGGTCAAGAAGGGGTAAGAACACAAGTCCATATTTTTAAATTCTATGGTTACCAAATACTTCATGGAAGCTTCGATCTGTACACTTTATGAGTATAGTTATCAATTTAGAATCATTGTTTCACATTTACGGTACCAAAACAGTGGCATATCCTTAAATTTCCTTCTCCCAATGATTCAATTTAACATATATGCATTGATAGCAACCCTATATACAGGTGCATCAGTTCCTTCAAGATTCAAACAGCACCTCCTTTAAAGCTCTGAAAATTTCCAACTTCAATGACGATATTTCCATGATCATTTTAGAGTTTCTAAGCATAGTTTAACCATTTATAATAATCACTCAGCACTTGAAAGAATTAAAAAATAAGTTCTAAATCAATTTCAAGCTTTGAAAACAATGCTTAAACCTTTATTTTAAAATCTCTATGCATGGTTGAACCACCAAAATTATTAGCACGTGGAAGTGTTAAGAATTAACTTTCTTATAGATTTTCAGTCTTAAAACCTGAACTTATATGCTTCCAACAACATACATACACCCGTTCTCATATCTCACATCTTGTAACATATAGACATAATCTATCCTTCAAAATAGAGTCTCACGTAGCCTCTCCTTCATAATCTAGAAAAAAACACGGACCCCTTTTTCGTCCCCAGGGACTAAAATATGACTTTTTATGGACTAAAAATGGGTTTTTGGAAATTTTTGAGTGACCAAAATGAGGTCCGTTTTTTGGAAATTGGTCCTTTTCAGGGACTAAAAAGGGGTTTCGTTGTTTGAGGGACCAAAATGGGGTCCGTGTTTTTTTTTCAGGGACCAAATAAGGTATTTACTCTTTAATGTTCATTGTAATTTGAGCGGCATCACTTTATAATTATGAAATTTCAGCTTCAAGAATATTATACAGGTCATTATTTTGGAATGTTTAAGCATGCTTTAACAATCAAGAATAGTTAAATTGAGTGTTATTATATTATATATCAGTTTATTAGTCAATGACTTATATAACTTCCATAATCTCTCAAATAAAAGTCAATTAGCTCTTATATGAAGAACTAAAGGAAGTATTAAAATATGTATTTTAATCATTGGGTTACTATTCCCTTATTATTTTCATATTATTTTTATCCTTTAAAAAATTATAACTAATTCTAAACAAATAGTATGAAGGTGATCTAAAAGTATTTAGAAATCCTTTGATGTTGTTAATATAAAAAATGATATAATTTTTGCCATAAATTTTTGAAAAATTATAATTTATTTTCTCCTTTATTTCTTTAAAATTTCACTCAAAAGTAGGTTTTCTTGGTCAAATAAATATTTTTTGAGGCATTTATGTTTATAAATAAAATCATTAGCCTCAAATGTGCCTTTAAAAAAACTATGTCTACTCTTCGGGATTTTCGCATAATTATCATTCTCCTTTCTTGCTTACTCAAAACCGGATGTTAGATGAGTTCGAATGAGTAGTTTCCAACGCAAATGAATATAAATGTATTTTAGGAAAACCAACACACTTTTTTTTTTAATAAATAACTAACCTAAATATTTTAAAAAAAAAAAATCAGTAAATCGATTATCTAGCTCATAATAATTAGGAACTAATGGAGTAGGAAATAACAAGAGTAATGGTTTGAAGAAATGCTTGGCGGAACAGTCACTAGTGCAAAAAAAGGCTTTAAGACCGCCTCATTTAGAGCGGACAATGGACACCCGGTCTTAAAGGAATGACCGTGGCAGTTCCGTAAATATAAAGAACTTCTTGCACCGGACAAATTTTTCACCGCTCTTAAAAACATTATTGAGACCGACTAAAATACAACCGGTCTTAAAAATTGAACTGAAATTTCAATTACTTTCTAAATATATCTCATATAGCCGTACTTATATTTTCTCGCGGTAAAACATAATAAGGAAAAATTTAAATATAAAAAGTCTAAAGTTTTAAGACCGAACTTATCAAGAAGACGGTCTTAAAAGTTTTCTTTCAAAACCGGACATAAGATACTTCCCAGACGAAAAAGTTCATTAATATTAAGACCAGGCGTTTTAAAAGGAACGGTCTTAAAGGTTAAACTTTTAAGATCGGACGTTTAATATGATAGGGATTAATGTAAATATTAAGACCGTCTCTTTTTCATCCGGTCTTAAAAATCCACGCAAGTTATACATTTCTTCACGTGAAAGCTTTTGTTACTTCTGTGGAGAACCTGTTCACGTTCGAAACCCTTCTGTTGCATTACCTCTCTTCCTCGCCCACGTACCATCAGCCCCTGTACTACTCTCATTTGCTCGGGCATTCCTCTCTTCTGTCTCGAAAAATGGACGGTGAAAATGAACCTATTCGTGTTCCGAGCAACGCCGTTCACAGTGTGGCGGGTGTGAGTGAGAACGAACCCTCTTCATCTCACAATGAGGCTCGTAATCGCCCCGCACGCCGTGGTAGAAGAGGCACACGAATGATGGATGTGACCTAAGTCGGACTTCGGGTCAAAGCTCGAGATTGGTTTAATGCAAGGTTGGAACCCGTCGGTCCTAATAAAAGCAAATATAATAGTTTTGTGTACATGTCTAGCATGCAAGCAAGGTTAGCATCTTGACGGATGAGTGGAAAAGTGTGGACTCTAAGAATGTAAAGGATCCTATTTGGGAGACTATCAGGGTTACATACACGTCCCCGACCATTGTCGGAAGTTGAAAGACAAGACATTGTCTTATTGTGCTGATCGGTGGAGGAAGTTTAAGACCTTTCTCGCTAACACGTATATTTTCTCCGAGGTTCCCCCGCCAAACATCCTTGGGAAGTTTACACATTTATTGATGAACGAATTTGGCGACAATTTGTTCTTCCGGACCACTCCCGAAGCTCTGGTGAGTTTATATTTAGTTTTGTTTTCCCTTTTGTTTGGTTATTAACTTGTGCGGATATGTGAATGTTATTGTGTTCATGTAATCTGTTAGTTATAGAATGGTTCGGTGTGTGAATAGAAGTATACATTTCCGCCTTTGTCTATGCAAGTCGATATGTCAACCCCGAAAAGGTAAATTGCGATGAGAAGGTATTAATTGTGTAATGGTTTGTCTTGCAAAGGAGGAAATGAATAGTCTTAAAAGGGGGAAACTTTATATACCCAATTGTTACTATCTAATGGGGATCTGCGATCCTCTTTGGATGCCTTAAAAAGGATCAAGTTTGTATTATTCGTAAGCCTTTGTCTATGCAAGTCCGATATGTCAACCACGAAAAGGTAAATTACCGATGAGAAGGTATTAATTGTGTAATGGTTTGTCTTGCAAAGGAGGAAATGAATAGTCTTAAAAGGGGAAACTTTATATACCCAATTGTTACTATCTAATGGGGATCGCCGATACCATTTGGATGCCTTAAAAAGGATCAAGTTTGTATTATTGTGTAAGCATAATTCTCTTTTGTTTATTAACCTATCTATCTAGCTAGCACTACAAAACATAGCTCCAATTTCTTCTACAATTCTACATCTTCCTTAAATAAAATGTTGAAACTTGATGAAGTGAAGAATTTGACTCTTTTGTTTGATTGACGTTCATATGGCGAAGTTCTCTAATTTACGGTTAGTGACATGCATTTGGAATTCATAATTAATAGATATTTTCAATCGATTCACGAAAAGAAGGGAACAAGCACAGGAGATAGGTAGAAAGAATGATTGCCCTCATAGGGCTTCTCGCGGCGGATATCAAAAGGCCGAAAAAGATTTGATGGCTGCCATGCGGAAGAGATTGGATGATGAAGCGAATCCAATCCTTACGTGATACATGCTCCTCCATCTCCAATACGCCGCAAGGAGTTGTGGTTGCATATTCGGCAAAAGCCAAGCGGCGCCTACACGAGTGAACAAACTCGTCTAGTTCTTGAAAGAATTGTAAGTATCGTTATTGTTATTTTTAGTTACTAAACATGTTTCATTACTAAGCTTCTCGTTATCCGTATCTTACGGGAAGATCTTAAAAAGAAAGAAGCGAGAGGGATCTTTGTGTCGGACGGGAGGAATGATGTTCTCGACCGTTGCGAGGAAAACCGGATCACCGGGGCATGTAAGGGGGATTGGAGGACGGGTAGGCATAAAGCAAGTCTTTGGTACATCCAAACGCCATAGACAAAGTATGGTTACCAGGCGGAGATGGACAGACGCTGCTAATAAAGCTTCAATGGCGCAATGTTTCAATCCGAGATGAGCCAAATGAAGGAGGAACTGAGTCACCGAGGCTGCTTTTGAGCAATCGTCCGTAGACCAGTGTTCCCTTCACACACTCACTTTCTGTTGTCGCGTGAGAGCACTAGAGGGAGCTGCATTGTTGGACGATCGAGCAACCTTGTGACCTTTATGTGGAGGATCCCGATCATCATGATGGACGATTATTGGTTGCAAAAGGGACTGTTCACAACTTGGGATCAATGTACACCACCAAAAAATGCCGATGATGAAGTCGAGTGTCGGTTGAAAAGGTGATCATTGATGCACAGCTCCTCTCCAAACCGATGAGTGAAGCTTGTGAGTGATGTCAAGGGAACCTTCATCCCTTGGCCGGTGAAGCTTGTACATGTCTCTCGCACTCCCGAAGCTTCAACCCCTCCTCCTCAAGTTCCATCCCTCGGAATTGGGCTCCATCCCCTCCTCAAGCTCTATCCCCTCCTCAAGCTTTATCCCCATCGCTAAGTTGGTGCTGCCCGAGGAAAAAAAATATCCGATCTGATGAAGAATGGATATTTTAAGGATAAATCGTGGCCTGCTGATGAAGTACTAGGCGCCCCTCATCTATGCCCGTTCAAGTTGACACCGTTGATGTTGAGTCCCCTGCTTTGCTTCCTCGACAGAGCTTACCGATGCGGTTGTTAGAATTTTTATGAAGTAAGTATCTTGTCTATGAGTACATCATTTAAATGCATCGTTTAGACATACATACATATATACTAATTCCCGATCGATGTCATTATGGTAGGTTCTTGCATCATGAATTGGTTCAAAGGTGCAGGATCAACGATTTTGGATTCTTGTGCCCTGTCTATTCAAGTCAAACATCCATGCAGGAGAGACAGGAGTACATATCAAAGAGGTTGTGTCAAGTGATCAGAAAAGTTGTACTTTTTGCCATTCTTCCACAGGTACATATCAAAAATCTTGTCCGCAATTCACTTAATTCTGCTACATATATATATCACCGAGTATAGTTTGCGATGTGAATTTTCAGCCGCCATGGCGATTGGTCGTCATGTGCATGGACGACCATAAAGTTATCTTCTTATGCTCCACTCACCCGAGCCATTGCCTTCGTTGGTGCAGACCATCAACGAGTAAGCATGTCATTTTGATTCTCTTGTCGACATCTCTCGCTGTGAATTTTAAGTGAATCATTGATAAATTTGTGATTTTGATGACGTGCCATGAGGACCTTCCAAAGACTAGAAAAGAAAAGGTGTGCTACTCGGGACAAAGACCCCACATGGTACGGACAGAGGTTGGTACAATATTTAATTTGTAGCACTTTTGCCTTGTGAACTTGGTCATTGAGCTATATATATGCTCTTATATATATTTCTTGTTCATTTTAGACCCGTCGGCAACCACGAGAGTCCAACTTATGTGGCGGTACGTCATGAAACACATGTATGATATTACAAGGCGGGGATACTAAATTAACCGCAAAGGTAAATGTATTTGATGTTACATATTATGCAAGTTAATTCAGTTTCGGCTTCTTGTTACAAATGAAATATGCACGCAAGTTAATTCGATTCTTTGTCTTTGATGTTACGAGATGTTTCAATGCAAAACTCCCTTTCCCGATGATGAAGCGGAGCACATACGCAATGTGTTTTGTGAATATCTGTATGGTCTGATCTTAGAGTCAGAAAAATGACAATAATTAATGTCCTAAATTCATTTGTAAGTATATTTTGTAGCAACAATAATCGATCTTCTGTAAATTTGTTTATTTTTTTGAACAATTCATTTGTAAATATACATAGGCAATGTAAAATTCAATAAATAAATTTAGTTAATTTTTCAAACAATTTTCTTGTGTCCATTTTGGGTTTGAATGTATTATTGGATGGTGGATATAGCTATTTAATTTAGTGTTTGAAATCGAGACTTTTAGGACCGTTCATTAACAAAGATGTCCGGTCTTAAAGGTCCACAAAAATCTTCGGTGTAAAAAGTATGAGACTTTTAGGACCGTATATTGCTTTAGTGTCCGCTCCTAAAAGCTTAAAAGACCACATGAACTTTTAGGTCCGGACGTATTATAAAAGGTCGGTCTTAAAAGTCCCCGCTTAACTTTTAGGACCGTATTTTTATATATAATCGGTCTTAAAAGTCCTTTGGTTAAAAGTCCGCTTAACTTTTAGGACCGTATGTTGTTATTTGTGCGATCTTAAAAGTCATTCCCCTTTAAATACCCCTTTTCGGACAAATTAAATGGTTAGGGTTGAAGACAACCGAGGTTCGGCGTTCGCTCAAGCTAGGTCCTTCTTTATCATCGTTTTTACCTTTCCATGTGTGTAGAGGCGGCATTATCGGTGTCCCTTTTATTTTGTCTTTTGTCTTTTTGTCGGAAAAAGAAGGAAGATAATGAAAAGGACACTTTGTTTCTTACATGGGGAGGTAAAACCGACGTCAACGAAGGTTCAACCTTGAGAAGAATAGTCACTTTGTTTGTTCTTATCCGAATAAGGTAAAAGCTACTTTTTTTTGTATGTTCTTAACTGTATTCTGCGAATTTCTGTTGTTGGATTTACACGAGGACAATGTTTTGCTTGTTTCCTTTTTGTCGGAAAAAGAAAGACGATAATGAAAAGGACAAGAGGCAATCGGATATGGAAACCAAAGCGACAAAAATGCCGGTGTTTTAGGACCGTCGATTTACTAACTAAAGTCTTCGTTCTTTTATTTTAGGTTTTTTAGACGCCATTATCTCGTCCTTCATATTTGCCTTGTTTATTGCTTTCAGGTTCGGATAAAGTACTAAACTCGCACGAGAACAAAATTTAAAAATATTTTATTTACTAATTTTTTTACGCTGCCTCTATAGGGCGGCGATCACAAAAAAAAAAAAAAAAAAGCAACAAAATAAAACTAATCCCTCTCGTAGTCGGAAAGGGAGGGGGCGTCGGAGTCGTCGGAGTCATCTTCGACGGGATCGTAGTTCACGTCATTGGCGTGGAGTACCATGTTCAGCTTGTTGTTCATGGTATGAGCAAGCTGAACCAATTGACCCAAATGTCGATCGATTTGATCGACGCGGGCCACTAGTGACTGCACCAACTGCTTCACAGTCGGATTTGGAGGAGGCGGTGGCGGAGGGGGCTGAGGTTGAAGAGGAGGAGGAGGAAACGGAGGACCTGGGGGAGCAGCCATTACAGTGGGGGCGAGGTTGAAGAGGAGGAGGAGGAAACGGAGGACCGGGGGAGAAGAATGTGAAGAAAGTACGGTAACAACGGGTTTAAATAGAGAACCCATCACGAACAATGTGAAACGCTGGAAGCTTTAACGAGGAGACGCATTGTTCATCGGGAATACGAGGAGACGCCTAGTTGGGAAGTTTATCCGGAAGCCGAAGAGACTCTGCATCATTCATTTGAACGGTGTGTAAGTACGGGTAAATGATAAAAGGTCGGTCTTAAAGGTAAGACTTTTAGGACCGGACTTATTATAAAAGATTGGTCTTAAAAAATTAAATAATAGAATTTTATACCGCATACCTCTAAGTACCGGGTTAATGATAAAAGGTCGGTCTTAAAATAAAATGAATTGGAAAAATATTAAATAATGGAATTTTATACCGCGTACCTATAACTCCTTATTAATTCCTCACTACCTCATAACTCCAAACTACGTACGTGGCTATCGAGAACAGCTCTCGCCTCTATTAATTAACTCCTCATACCTCTCTCCCATTTGCTCAAACCATGGTTAGATTAACCGCTCGTAGGGGTGCTCTTAGTCGTGATGCTCGTGCCTTCCGTCGATCGTTATACGGTGCGCCTCCTCCATCGAGAGTCCGTCCTATTGTGAGAAGAGTCTCGGGTCGTTGGACCCATTGTTATTTCTTCGGATGATGAAGAGGTTCCCGCTCCCCCCTCTCCAACCTTTTGGCCCCACCGCGACTACTACCGGCCCCTCTCCTCTTTCCTCTAATGAAGCATTGTGGCTGATTCGAGTAAGACAGAAACTTGCTAATCTCCAGCTGGAAATTAATCTTTGTTTCACGAAATCGCCAAGGCTTTGGAGGATAATAAGCTTTAGGAGATGTTTAGTCGATTCTTGTTTTTGATAATTTTCTCGCTTGTTTTTGTTTTGTATTTTTTCTTGTGTACGTGCATATGCAAGTAATATATGTAATTAAAGAAACTCCAGTTTTCCTTTAATTTTTATTCATTCGATTCTTTGCGCTCGCCAAATCCTTTTTTAGAAATCACAAAAACTAAGAATTTTAGGACCGGAGTATTATAAAACGGTGGTCTTAAAAAGTTTTTTATATAGAACCGTCTCCTTTTAATGAACCGGTTTAATTGTCTCAATTTAGGTCCGGAGGATTATAAAACTCCGATCTTAATAAAATCCCAAATATAAAACATGTCTCGCTACGTCATGCGGAATATTAAATTTCCCTCTACGAACTTCTCTTGTCGCGCCTAAAGTGTTACTCGGGTTTGTCACCACTTCGCCGGGTTCGCGTTGCTCTCTCGACAATCACTTTCTGGTTCCTTAGCTAAACGTCTATAGACCAAGCTGTAAGAGGTGTTTCGGTTATATAACTTTATGATTTTTCCGCTCATCGTTCGGGTTTTTCCGGGTTGAGCGAAATCGATCAAATGTTCTTGTGGGTTTTTCGTGTTGTTAATGGATATTGTATTTTGAAGATTATAATTGCATTTTAGACCTACCCAACTGACCAATAAATGTTTTTAGGGTACTCTTTCGTACGCAACATCAACGTTCGTGGCGGGAGAAGAAAGACTAAGCAAACGCATTTGAATTTATATGATACGGTGAGTCCACAAGACCTTCACGCGATGCATTTAATTTCCTCGTCATGCATTTATTTTGGTTTTTGGATTCTTTGCGATACATTTATGACCAAAAGTGATTCTTTGTTCTGCATTTAATGAGCAAGTTTATCCAGAAAAAAAAAAGGAAAAAAAAAAGACATAACCGACATTTGAGCATATATATGTATGTTAAATCTTTCCGTCTATATATATAGGAATTCTACTATGGATCACGGTTGGATAAATGCTAAACGGACGAGTGTTGAATATCGAGAATGGGGTGAGGGACTTTATAACATTTGCTAAACAAAATGCCCATGCCGAGGGTGGGAAGTTTTATTGCCCTTGTGTAAAATGTTTGAATGAGAGGCGACTAAGTCTGAAGTTATACACACACATTTAATTTGTGAAGGAATTTGTAAGACTTATACAAGTATGGGTATGGCATGGTGAAAAAATACCAAGTGGGTCTCAACATAGGGAAGTGGCCTTTGATGATAATGACACGGATATGGATGATCACATAGAGGACATTATCCGTGATGTAGGAGAAGAGGCTTTTCATCAATCACATGCATATGGTAATATGTGCAGTGATGCAGAGACCCCTCTATACCGTGGGTGTAAAAAATACCAATTGTTGAATGCTGTATTGAAATTGGTAAGCTTGAAGGCACGTCATGGATGGACCTAGGAACCTTAGGCTTGCCCTTGGCACAGATGGCATGAATCCATATGGAAGCCTTAGCAGCATACATAGTTCATGGCCTGTACTACTCGATTATTTACAACTTATCTCCAATGTTATGCATGAAACGAAAGTACATCATGTCTATGTTGATTTCGGGACCGAAACAACCCGGAAATGACATTGATGTTTACCTTGACCCTTGATCGAAGACTTGAAGGAGTTGTGGGCGAAGGTGTTGATGTTTTTGACTCTTTTAAGAAGGAGGTGTTTAAAATGCGAGCCATGATATTTTGTACTATAAACGACTTCCCAAAGCATATGGGAACTTGTCGTGGTATTGTCGCACGCTTCTCAACATACAAGGTAGTTCCAAGGATGGTGTGAAGGCAAGATTGGATCGATAGCAATGGGAATACGCGAAGAGTTACATCCAAGGCCAGATGGGAAGAGAACTTATTGTCCCCGGCTTCTCATACTTTGTCTAAGGATGAGAAACGAAGTTTTGTGAGTGTTTACATGGCACAAAAGTTCCCGTGGGGTATTCTTCAAATTTTAAGAGGCTTGTATCGATGAAGGACTTGAAATTAGTAGGCCAAAAGTCTCATGATTGTCATGTCTTGATGCAACAGCTACTCCCAATAGCTATTCGAGGCATCACCGAATATGATCTTCGGGTCGTTTTGACTAGACTTTGTGTCTTCTTCAATGCGCTTTGTCGTAAAGTTTTTGAGATTGAAAAGTTGGATGAATTGGAGAATGAAGGATATCTTATCTTGTGCCACCTTGAGAAGCTTTTTTGTTCCTACATTTTTTGACATCATGGTTCATCTAATTGTTCATCTAGTGAGGGAGATAAAGATGTGCGGCCCTATCCATTTACGGTGGATGTACCCAATTGAAAGATCTATGAAATTCCTAAAAGGGTACGTGAAGAACGCATACCGGTCGAAGCATCGATTGTTCGAAATATGTTTGAAGAAGCCATGGAATTTTGTCAAGATTATTTGGCCAAAGTAAGACATATTGGGCTTCCAAAACGTCAAGCATTCGATGGGGGTAGACGAGGGCTTCCGTAAAGAGTGTGGATCGATGAATTGTCACTAGTCCACTTATACATCTTGAATAACGTCGATGAAGTTCAAGTCAAGATAGCTGCACATAAAGCAACCGTAAGGAAAGAAAATCATCGAATGATCGAACAAAGGTTGATTAGGGAGCATAATGTAACTTTTGCAAACTAGTTCAAACAAAAGGTCGAGGGAGAGGAATGTGTTTCTGATACAATCAAATGGTTAGCAGGTGGTCCTGAGGTTGATGTCATAAGTTGGAATTCGTATATGATCAATGGTTATACATTTTACACGAAGTCCCTAGATGATACGAGCACGGTCAACGGTGGTGTTATGTTAGAGGTGAATCTATGCACTTCTCCGAGTTCGAAAGACAAGAGCCCTTTATTGGCGTCATGCCATATTATGGGGTTATTGAAGAGATTTGGGAGGTGGACTATGTGAAAATTAGATTTCCCATTTTCAAATGCAAGTGGGTTAATGTCAATAATGATGTTCGGATCGATCGGCTAGGATTTACATTAGTCGATGTCAATGGTAGAAGTTTTGGAGATGAACCTTTTATTATGGCGACTGGCAAAACAAGTGTTCTATATCACCGATCAAGAAAATAAAATGTGGTCGTAGCTCTCCAAGGAAAGAGGGTCATTGATATTGATGAGGAAATGAATTCAAATTATGGTATTCCCGAGAGTACTCCTTTTCAAGGGGTCTAGGACATGAACGAAGAAGATGAAGCGGATAATGAACCCGGCATAAGAAGTGATCATCAAGAAGGGATATGGGAAGATATCACTTTATAAAAGAGTCAATTCATAAGGTAATATTCATATGCAGATTTCTTTGAAGACTTTAAGGCTTTAACTATATATATTATATTCCTTCTATCTATATATGTTCATAGTTAATGTCACCGACTATGAATTTTGTTCTTGTTTTATTTTTGTGGCGGGATCCGATCCAAAGGGGCATGTTATATAAGAGGATGTTACGTTGTTGGGTGGGGGAATCGGATGAAGGCATGGTGAATATTATTTTGGGCGCATGTATGTTGTACTTGTAACTTATTGTATTTGTAAGTAAGTTGTCTTATTGTATGAATTATATTAATTTAGGTGTTGTAGTCATAGTAATCATTAATTAAGAGGCCAAATAGCTCATGGTGAATAATATTTGTATTCTTTTTCCAATTCAATTTATTCAAATAATTGTTCATAGCTTGTAGCTTAAAGTATCGAATTTTATGTCTTTGGATTGGGTGGTGGATTTGTGTATATATATAATCGGGAAGAACAAAGGGGAAAAATTCGGGAAAATTTAGACCGGAAATAATAAGACGGTCTTAAATGTTCACTTGTTAAGACCGGATGTAATTATATGACCGGTCTTAAAGGTCAGGACGACTTTTGATTTTTGATATTAAACCCGGTCTTAAAAGTTGGTCATTTAAGACCGGTATATTTAGACGTCCGGTCTTAAATCAAAATATTTAAGACCGGATGTTTTTATCATCCACTCTTGAAAGTCAGTCCTTTAAGACCGTGTGTAATTAGTCGTGTGGTCTTAGAAGCCACTATTTTTCAGACCGTATGTGTCTTGTCCGGTCTTATAATTACGATCTTTTAAGAGCGACCTATTTTTTGGCCGGTCTTAAAAGTTGAGCATTAGGATCGAACAAAAAATATTTCGGCTTCATTTAGTACAACTTTTTAAGACCCAAGTTTTTAAATTTCCGGTCTTAAAAGAGTTTCTTTAAGTCCGGTCTTAAATGGTAGACTTTTAATACCGGCTGGAACAAGACCGGTCGTATATCCGGTCTTACGACCCCTCTTTTGTCCGGTCTTAAAAGCCTTTTTTGCACTAGTGAGTAAGCAAAGCTAGTAGCAATGGTAAAGTTGCAGAAGCTCCTGCTTTTAATGGGCGAAGTATCTATGCTTGGTTGAGTTGGTTCCTAGCTTCAAGTGCTAATAAAGTAAAGCTTCGCTCAAAAAGCTTGGTTCCCATTTATTCTATTTAATTTCATTTTTTATTATTTGTGGAGTGATCAGTGTTATGATTGTAAAAGAATTCAAATTGATATATGGCGATTTAGAGGAACTATCAGAAATTCTTGGTTTCTAAAGTAAGGTAAGCTAATACCAAATGTAGCAAGACTTGTGTTACAAAAAGTCCTCTCTTTCTACTTGAAATTAGAAATGTCCAACTCACACTATTTTTTCTCTATTATTTTTTGGGATAAGTACCATTTTTACCATGGAATTTTATCCTAAGGAGGACTGGTCACCTGCAAGTTTTTTTGGGATTATTTTTTCTTTGAGAGTCTATAAAACGTAGTATATTTGCCTAACCTTCTCGTGGCACCAACAGATATTTGCAACGTAGAGAAAAATCATTGGTCTACTGTGAAGTTAGGGCGAATATGCTATGTTTTACAGACTTCCAAAGCAAAAATGATAATAATAATTAAAAAAAAAAACAAAACAAAACAAAACAAACAAAAAAACCAAAAAAAAAAAAAAAAATAAAAATAAAAACTTTCAAATGACTAGTGCTCGTTAGACTAAATTTTCACGATAAAAATGGTACTTATCTCTTATTTTTATATAATTAACTTCCAAAGCTTACGTACCATATAGATTGAATGTGTATATATATATATATATATATATAACAGAGTGGATGCCATCTATGGATAGAATCTGCGTTTCAAATTCAGGTGAGTTAAGTATTTGTGCTTGGTTCTAAACTTGTAGTTTTAAAAACTCAAATCTTCATATTGACCTCAGTAATATGTTGCTTGCTTATCTAGCATGTTGATTCCAAGGAGACTAGTCTTTTTGTATAAATTCAGAGGCACTTGAAATCATTGAACACACCTACACTTGAAATTCTCACCCTTGTGATCGCTTAAACCCACCACCTTTAATTACCTTCATTATTTCATGGAATCCTTTTCATTGGAACATGAATTAGATTGTTTACTAACTCCGCTTCAGGAGGCGCAGGCGCAGTCTTCTTCTCCTGCTGGTAACCAGGCCAAGATACAAAAGGTTCTGTTTAATTTCTAGAAGTCCCTCACACACAGACACTCAAATAATGTCTTTGTTGTACACAACTCTTCTAAACTACTCATTCCCTTCTGAAATGTTAGGGCTAGTAGAGAGGTTAGTTTTAGTTTTAAATCGAAGACATCAATCCTTTCTTTCCCCAAATTTACATTGTTTTTCATGGGATGGAGTTTTACACCAAATAAGTAGTTTCCAATGTGAATAATTAAAATGGGTACTTTAGGGAACCCAACGCAAGTTTGGTACAAATAACCTATTTAACTTTTTTTTTTTTTTTTTCAAAGAATTATTAGTCATCTAACTCTTATATTTAGGAGTACTTGAGGGAGTGTGTGTGTGTGTGAGAGAGAGAGAGAGAGAGAGAGAGAGAGACCTGTTAGTGATTAATGAGAGTGATTGACTGTACATATTCATGCTTATAACAGGTTCCACCATATCTTCGAGAGCGACCTGAGGAGTTCGCGAAGTATTACTTTCCTAAGGTGGTGTCCATTGGTCCCATTCATCATCCCAAAGGAGAAGAGTACAAGAAAAAGTGGGCATCAAATTACCTAAGAGATATGGTAGGCCAGGAAAAAGATGCTGAGCAACTATTTGGCAAGATTCGGTCTCAAATCAAAGAATTGAAAAGCCTCTACGCTGAAGATGCGGTTCAATGCTTACACGGCGATGACGATAAGCTCGCATGGATCTTGTTTGTAGATGGGTGTGCTTCACTTCATGTCATGTACAAAGTGGGTGAGAAAGAACCATCAAAATTACAAACCCTGGACATGATTGTGCAGCAAGATCTTCTCTTGTTGGAGAACCAGCTTCCATACAAAGTGTTGAAGATATTAAGCAAGAATGATGATGAGAACGATTCTGCACTGCGGGGTTTCATACGACATTTCAAAAATCGTTTCATCGAAACTCGTGGCAGCGAGGGAGAATCTCAAGTACAGACCAATCAACCAGCTCATTTGCTGGATGCTCTCATCACGGTCATAGTGAAGAAGGAACACACAACAATAGATATAAAGCAGTCACATAAAGAGCACATGAAAACAAAGTTTCTATCTCATAGGAATATACGGGAACTTAGAACATCAGGGATCAAAATAAAGAATAACGCAGGACAAAGCCTCACAAGCATCTGTTTTAGACGTGGTACGCTCTTCATTCCGCCGTTAATGGTGGACGATTTCACGGTTCAAACATTCATCAACATGATGGCTTACGAGATGTGTCCAGATTTCAAGAGCAACTATGAGATAAATAACTATGTTTCCTTTCTGAATTCCCTGATTGATCATGCAGATGATGTCAAAGTGTTGACGAAAGCTGGGGTTATAAACAACTATCTTGGAAGCGATGAAGAAGTGGCACACATCTTCAAAACTGTAACCGTCGACTTGTTAATTATTGATACAGGATTATTCGAGCCGGTCAGGAAAGGTATTGAGCATTACGTACAACAAGACATAAAGAGAATTTTTCTTTATCTTTATGAGGTTCTAAATGTGAGCGATTGGTTTGTTGAGTTGCAGCGCAATCATTTTAACACCCCATGGAAAATCATAGGCCTAATATCTGCTATTCTCGGTTTTGTTCTCACTGTTGTCACCCTCAAGAAGGAATTAAGCTCAAAGAAGGAGTAGCCTTCCTCCTCCATTAATCCATCCACTAAATATCATATTCTTCACTAATGATTGGGCAATTACGATTCATTGTGTGTGTGAATATTAAATATTAGTGACCATGTAAAAGTGAATAATTTTTGTTCTTCCGTGCGTGTCATCCAGCTTCCTACCGTACAATTATGAGTTGATCCGCATCTTCAATTGCACTTGTGATATATTTCAACATTATTATTATTTTTTAACTTGGGAAAATTAGAGAGGGAGACTTAGTGAGAATAATATTTATCAGAAAGGGCTTTAAAAGTGTAATCATTTAGAAGAATCAAATACTATAATCTTAATTTAAAAATAAAAAATTACCCCTAACAAAACCTCCTATATCTTCTTTCACCACATCCTATAATTTTCCCATTATTTAATAAACTAATCAAGATTTATTTCAAATAATTCAAACTAAAAATTTTAAAGACAAAATTTATTGTAAATAATTAAATTAATAACCAAAATTAATTAATTACTCCCTCCGATCCTAATTATAAGAACACTTTTGTAGTGCAACTTGTATGCGCAAAAGTGTTCCTATAATTAGGACCGAGGTAGTAATTTCTTTTATCATTTTTAATCCATAAGACCTTTTTCTTCTGGCTTTCTGTATAATGAGTCTATTAAAATCATAAAGTTTGAACTCATTTTTCTTTATTTATTTCATCCTCTTATTTTATTTCAGGCCGCTTTAATCCCAATCTTTAGGATCAAATTAAATCCTCTTATAGTCAATATAATTACAAATATAGAAAATTAATATAATAATAAATAATATATAAGAAATAAATATGCACCCAATGCAAAACAAAAAGAAATAGTGATTCTGCTGCTTCTTGTTTGCTTTTCCAAGTTACCTCCTCTTCCTTGTACCTCTTTAGCCTTGCTTCCTCTCTTGTCTTGTAGAAAATGTCAAATCCTATGATATATACACACGTGCAGGGGCAGCTTAATATCCATAGGTGGTATATATTAATTAATACTCGCTCCGGTCCTAATTATAAAAGTTAGTTGACTTTTTTAGAAAGATTAAGGAAGCTAATTAAATTACTTTAGAGTATTTTTGTTTTTATTTTTTTCTTCAAACTAATTAGTTTAACTAATAAACTAATATATAATCTAAAGATATACAACATATGAAATGATTAAGTAACTTATTTAGCTTCCTTAATCTCTTTAAAGAAAGTCAACTAACTCTTATAATTAGGACCGGAGGTAGTAGCATATTTAATCTTTATCTAACCCCCAAATCTCTCACGTTTAACTTAGCATTGTTCTCATAAATATCGTTGTTGCCTAAACCCAAGACAGTATGCATACAAAGTTACCTTGACAAGTCTATTATTTTATATTGCATTTGGCTAATCTTTAATTACACATTTACCCTTTATTCGAGAAGGCCAAAATGTTACAAAATCCTTGAGAAGCATTCTATGTTTTGGAACTTTTTTCCAATTGGGTTTGGTAGCCTATTTAATACGAACTAATTCTTAAACTTTTAGGCCCAAATTTTGGGATATGAAAAATTAGGATATATTTCAATATTTATTTATTTCTACATCAGTGATTTAATTTGTTTGTCGTGAAAAATAATATTAAGGAATGTTTTTTTTTTTTTTTTTTTCAGCAAGAACCAACAAATTTCTCATGATATTGAAAGTCAAAATTCTTCTTTTATAATATAGTTAAGCTTCTGATTTTAATTAATTAATGCCTCTCACGACTGTTATTTTCATGAAAATAGTCATTGAATTGAAAACAGTTAGATGCATCGCTTTTTGCAAGGTTTGATTTAATTAATGAATGTTTCTCACGGATTCCTCTTTTTTCACGTATTTTTTTTTTAAATAAAACTATAATAATATTTTTATGAAATACTAAATTTGGGTTATTAGATCTTCATCCAAAGGTCATGAAGGAGGTAAAGGTGGGAAAATTGATGGGAAGATAAATGAGAGAAGCTCCACCCCATTATACTCATGTGAAGGAAGCAGATGCTCTGAGTATCCAATTCCTTAGTATTCCTCATAATCTTTATATCCTCGATCGTCTAATTTGATACAAGCATTCAAAAAAGTCACGTCATCTTTTTCAAATTACCTAACATGGTAAAAATTACCTTATGTGGTGGAAATGAAATTTTAAAAAGTAGATAGTGTGGCTCTTTCTAAACACTTGGATCAATATTGGATAGTCATGATTTAAAGCTACTAAGGAGGAATCCGGATCCCATATACTACCTCTAGTTCTTAATATAAGAGCACATTGACTTTTTTTGGAGAGGTTAAAAAAGTAAAATAAATTACTTAATCATAATATACATTATGTACTATTATATTATATATCAGTTTATTAGTCACAAAATTAGTTTGGAGAAAAATAATAAATATAAATATTTTAATCTAACTTATATAACTTCCATATTCTCTCAAATAAAAGTCAATTAGCTCTTATATGAAGAACTAAAGGAAGTATTAAAATATGCATTTTAATCATTGGGTTACTATTCCTTTATTATTTTCATATTGTTACGGACCGGCCCAAAAGCCCCAAGTCCATAGCACGGCCCAAGCGGAACCAGGAGGCATAATCCGCTAATCATAGCAGGAGATCTGGAAATCTCGGCTAGGCAAGATCCACCCCATCGTAACGACCTACCGAGATACTTGCCCCATTAATGACACGTCTCATTAATGGCGTACCTCGGATATCCGCCCTATTAATGACACGTCCTATTAATGGCGTATCCCGGATATCCGCCCCATTAATGGCCCGCCATTAATGGCGTGCCCTGATATCGCACCAGACACCTCTATAAATAAGAGGATAGGTAACAAGGTGCACACATTCTAACCTAGACTATTTACATACAGTCTCACTGTGCACACACACCACCCCTTTGTCGTGTACGGTGATCCTACGCTCTCCCCGGTTATCTCCTCCATAGATATTCGGCGAGCCTATCCATCCAAGATCAATATACCAGCCCTTGGTCGACATCCGTGTTCTATAACGGGAACATTGGCGCCCGACCGTGGGGACCTTAAATTTCTATCCCCGTGACCACTAATGGCCAACACCGAAGCCACAGCAAAACCAAACGATCGGACCGGCGAACGAAGAAAGTGCTTTACCACCAAATCAATCTCGGCCGGCCGAGCCAACCGCCGACTCATGATCAACCTCTACGAGAAGACTCGGAGGGTCACGTCACCGACACAGAGCACATCTGCTTCTCACGACGAACCTTCGCATGAGGGGCCGCCAAGAGTCAGGGCCCAGACGGCCCCGGCTCCAGACGCTCAGGTACTAGACACCGACGTCCACATTTTAAGGAGAACACAAGAGTCGATGCTTCAAAGGTTCGAAAACAAGGAAAAACTAGATCACCTCCAAAGGCAAGAGGATTTTCATGCTCTGGAATTGATGATTGAAGAAAAGCTTGGAAACATGTTTCAACGCGGAACCCAGAGAAGCCTTCGCAAGGGAAAGGAGGTTGTACGCCTGGACAGCAGTAGTCCGCGTACCAGCCCAGAGTTGAATCGGCGACCCCGTGACAGGAATGTGGGGGAAGCAAGAAAGGAGCGAGAACGCCAGCCGACCCCCAGAAGGAACACAGAGAGACAATTGCGAATCCGGGATGCGGAAGACCGAGGTCGAGAAGACCTCCATGACGGTTATAAAGACCATGAAAACCGAGACCGTGATCAGGACTCGGATGAGCTCCGAGAGGCAGTCACGACGCCCCAGACATGAGGGTCCCCGCGGCAGTATAAGATGAAGTACCTGGTTGGCTCAGGGGTGACCCCATTCTCGCGTGCCACGGCCACGGCCCCCTATCCGAAGAATTTTGACCTAGCCAATCTTCCCAAGTATGATGGGACCCAGGATCCACGTCACCACCTGGAGATATTTGAAAAGTTGATGTGGGTCAGTCAATAAAAGGTCTGGTCATCTTAAGGCTCTTCTCGGCCACGCTAAACGGATCGGCCCACAAATGGTTGAGTTCATTACCCAATAATTCCATTCGGAACTTTGAAGACCTCGGGCATAAGTTTGAATTGCACTTTGCCACCGCCGAAACAACCAAAATCTCAATTCACGTTGAGTAAGGTAAAACAAAAGAAAGGCGAGATGTTGCGAAAGTACTGGATCGGTTCGGACACGGCAATGCAGGTACGATCATTGTCCGAAGAGGTCCATGTACATTGCCTCGTCAATGGTCCGGATCCAACGACACGCCCGGCCGACATCTCGTGCAAGAATCGAGTATATTCATTGACTGAATTCTATACCGAAGCAAAGAAATACCTAGATGTCGAGCAAATGGATATTGCCAATGCCGATGAACCTGAAAAGGCTAGGAATTCATCGCCCGAAAGAAGGGAGTTGACGGACAAGCACAAGCCGGAATCCCATAGACGCGCAGAGAGTCGACCCGACAAGAGAGGACGGACAATAAGGCGAAATACGGCAACTACGCCCCCTTGAACGTTCCGCGTTCGCGGTGGGAAGGAGGTAGCCCAGACCGAGATGAAAAGGGTGGCCAAGCCGAGGCCTCTCAGAAACCGATCCACTACAGATCAAGGGAAATTTTGCGCTTTCCACGATTGCTCCGGTCATACCACCGACGAATGTTATGAACTCAGGGATGCTATCGAAAAGTTCGTGAGAGAAGGGAAACTGCGCCAATACGTCATTAAAACTCAAGGCAAAACAAGCGGGCGAGAATAGTAGCCGCGGCAGAGTCCCTACGGACGCTCCGGAACCTGAGAAGAAACAGAAAATCGGCCTTCCCGATGGTTTCCCAGAGACTGATTTCCAGTGCAACGGGATCAGTGGCGGTTTCGGAGGAGGTGGAGATACTATAAGCCAGCGCAAGAAATACCTGCGGGAGGTGCTAACGGTAAAAAATGTACCAAAGTTTAAAGGCAACTCATCGAAACCGAAACCACCCCCGTTGGTCTTCACGGACGAGGAGCTCAAGGAGGTTATTCCCGGCCACCAAGATGGATTGGTCATCACCGGGATCGTTGTGAATTGCCGTGTCAAACGGATCTTCGTGGATGCGGGAAGTTCGGCCGATATCATAAGTGGGACGCATACCGAGGATGCACCTCGATGTTGAAGACCTAAAGTCTGTGCAAATCCACCCTAATCGGGTTTAATGGAGAGCGTTCCTTCCCAAAAGGATATATCGACCTCGATTAACGTTGGGAACCAAGGAAGCTTTCAAGTCAGAACGTGTAAGGTTCGTAGTGGCCGACTTCCGCTCTCCCTACAATATTATATTGGGCCGACCCACTATACACAATTGGGACATGCTGGCGTCCACTAAGCACCAGAAATTGAAAATGATCAATGATAAGAATCAGGTGGTAGAAGTGTCCGGAGACCAGAAAGTATCACGGCAATGTTACTTCGAGACTCTCCGAGTCGAGGAGGAAGGACCGTCATCCCCGCCGCGGCTCTGAACCAACGAGGTTATGACCGATGTCAGAAATGAGGGGCGGCCCCGGCAGTCGGTTAATTTGGTAGAGCTGGACCTCCGTGAACCGAAAACCCACGCCGGAGTGGAAGGGGAGTTGGAGGAATTAATCCTCGGGACGGATCCCTCCAAGACAACTAAAGTCGGCAGAGACATGGACGCAGATATAAAAGCGCGACTAATCAAGTTCTTAAGACAAAACCAGGACGTCTTCACCTGGACGTCAGCCGAAATACCAGGGGTCGACCCACACTTTTGCTGTCACAAACTCGCCATATGGCCGGGGTCGAAGCCAGTGGCCCAGAAGAGGAGGAATATCTCGACGACGGTGCGTAAAGCCCTTGAGAGTCACATTGAAGAGCTCCTTGCCGCCGGATTCATCAGAGAAGTACAATACACAACTTGGCTCTCGAATGTGGTCATGGTCTTAAAACCGACCGACAAATGGAGGGTGTGCACTGACTACACCAATCTGAATAAAGCATGTCCAAAAGACTCCTATCCTAAGACTCCTATCCTATGCCCAGCATTGATCAACTTGTTGATAACTCGGCCGGGTACCAGTTGCTTTCCTTTATGGATGCCTACTCCCGCTACAATCAGATTGCCATGCACCCAGAGGATCAAGAGAAAACCGCCTTCATAACCGACAAGGCTAACTATTGCTATAACGTCATTCCATTTGGATTGAAGAACGCCGAAGCTACGTACCAACAAATGATGAACCGCGTCTTTGAGGATCATATCGGACGAAATGTGGAGGTCTACATAGACGACACGATCGTGAAGTCAAAACAACCGAGAGGAGCATATCCTCGGGGACCTAGAGCGGATGTTTGACAAATTAAGACGATACCGAATCAAAGGTTGAACCCGCCAAATGTGCCTTCGGAGTGCCGTCAGAAATTCCTAGGTTTTATGCTGACCAATCGAGGGATTGAGGCCAACCCGGACAAACGCAAGGTCGTGCTAGACATGCAAGTCCCCAACTCCTAGAAGGAAGTTCAGCAATTAACAGGTCGCTTGGCGGCCCTGACAAGATTCTTACCGAGATCAGCCGAGAAGGCGTTACCTTTCTTTAAATTATTGAAGAAAGAAACTCAGGGAGGATGGAATACGGATTGTGAAACGGCCTTTGAAGAAATTAAGAGATGTTTGGCAACCCTCCGTACTAACGAAGACGGAGCAAGGGGAGACCTTGTTCTTGTACCTCTCGTGGGAGATGAGGCGATGTAAGCGCCGCCTTGGTAAGAGAAACCGAGGCGGACGTACACCCATCTACTTTGTGAGCAAAGCGTTACAAACGCCGAGCTCGAGATACCGAAGCTGGAAAAAATGGCGTTCGCATTACTAACAACGGCAAGGCGGCTTCGGCCATACTTCCAGGGACATCGGATAATAGTCCGGACCAGTCAGCCAATCCGGCAAATTTTGCACAAACCTAATTTGGCAGGGCGAATGACAAGCTGGGCAATTGAACTGTCCGAGTTCGACATCACTTTTGAAGCCCGGCAGGCGATCAAATCACAAGCATTGGCCGATTTCATCAGAGAATTGACTCGGTTATGGCTAGCGAGGAATTCTGGAAGGTATTTGTTGATGGATCTTCCAATCCAAAAGGCAGTGGAGCAGGAGTCATTGTTGAAAGCCCCAAGGGAGTCGCTACTGAGCATTCCCTCCAGTTGGAATTGCCGACCTCCAATAACCAGGCCGAGTACGAGGCCCTCTTAGCCGGATTGTCTCAAGCAAAAGAGAGCGGAGCGAGGCAAGTTAAGGTGTTCACCGACTCACAACTCGTCGCCGCCCAGTTCGATGGCAGCTATCAAGCAAAAGGCCCCCTGTTGGCTAAGTACTTAAACAGAGCAAAAGAGGTAATGACGGAGTTCGAAGAGGTGATTGTCTCTCATATCCCGAGAGAAGAGAATGCCCGGGCCGACATTCTCTCCAAACTCTCAAGTACCAAGGGACCGGGGAGTCATAGAACTGTCGTCCAACAGAATTTGGCCGAGCCCACATGCGTCATGACTATCTCGTCCGCCTCGGATTGGAGAAAACCAATCGAAGATTACCTGGAAAGGGGGATCATCCTAACAGATTCCACGGAAGCAAAGAAGCTGATGAGAGAAGCCGCCATCTACACTATGGTCGATGATCAGCTCTACGGGGAAAGGAGTGCACCGCCCGATGATGTGATGCCTCGGTGAGTCCGAAGCAAGGTACGTATTGACCGAGATACATGAGGGATGCAACGGCCAACACATGGGAGGCAAGGCTTTCGCAAGGAAGGCATTACGTGCCGGCTACTATTGGCCCACCATGAAGCATGACGCCATGGAAACCGCCAAGCGGTGCGACAGTTGCCAGAAACATGCCGGGATCTTATGGCCACCACTGACGGAGTTAAAAGGGATGCCGGCCCCCTGGCCCTTCTATAAATGGGGAATGGACATCCTCGGACCGTTCAAGCCGGCACCTGGACAGCTCAAATGGCTCATTGTCTCCGTAGACTACTTCACCAAATGGATTGAAGCGGAGGCATTGACGACGATCACCTCGTCTTGAATTATGAGATTCGTTCATCATAACATCTTTGCTCGATTCGGGATACCTGCTGAAGTCGTCACCGATAATGGAACCCAGTGCACGAGACCATAGATTCTAGGCCTTAATGTCCAACTTGGACATCCAAAGAACACTTATCCTCCGTCGAACATCCGCAATCTAACGGCCAGCCGAGTCGGCCTAATAAGATCATTCTTGACGGATTAAAGAAACGCATGTTAAAGGCCGACTCTAGCTGGACTGAACAGCTCCATAGCGTCCTATGGGGCTACAGGATGAGTGTGCAGTCCTCCACCCAGGAAACCCCATTCCGGCTGACCTATGGATGTGAGGCAATGATCCCGATGGAAATCAGGCAGCATCATGGAGGAAGATTAGAACCGGACAGGAATGACCGGCGTCAAATGACGACGCCCTAAAGACAGACCTGGACCTAATAGATGAGATCCGAGTCATGACCCATTGCCGGAACTTGCCGCTGCGCCTACTCGCGGCGAAATATAATCGGAAGGTTCGACCACGATCCTTCAACCGAGGTAACTTGGTACTTCGGCGGGCCGACATAGGAAACAAGAATTCCCGAGACGGAAAGCTGGCAGCAAATTGGGAAGGTCCATATCGTGTTAAAGAAAAACTCGATGCTGGGGCATATGTTCTCGAAACCCTAGCAAGGAAGCCGGTTAAAAGGACATGGAACGCCTATAAGCTTAAGATCTATTACAGCTAGGTCAAGGCTCGGCCCCGTAGACACTAAGGCTACTGTTCGGTTATTTCTTACTTTCCCCTATGTTTCTTCCAATTGTTTTCCAATGTTTCTTTATTTCGCATCTGAATAATTCATGACCATTTGTACGCTCTTTAGAGCTGCTTTGTTTAATGAAGGAATCTATCAAGGAAACACGTCAATGTGCACAATTACTTGCTTAAGCGTGAAACCGAGGCCATTAAGCCCAGTCCAAAACCCGACACCGAGGTACTGACACCCGGTCATTAACGTAAAAACATCTAGATGTATGACACCGGCCGTTGTACTCCAACGTGCATTGGTAAGAGCTTGGCGAAAATGCCATACGTGGCCTTCGCGAAATTGACGCGTCAACGCTCGCCCGATTTAAGAAAGCAGGCTGTCATTCCGACCCTGATCAAGTCAAAATGTCATATTTGAGGTAATAGACACCTCGGTCGACATGTGACGGCCTCGCCCTTAATTCGGTTCCTATAAACTTTTCTAACTATTCAAGCCAGAATGAGGTAGTGCGGTTAAGTTAACACCCCAAGAGGTTAAAACATACAACCCTGCCCCATCCTCCCACACGTTAGTGTTGGTCGAGTAAACGACTTGTATCTACTACAGTCAAGAAATTTCAAATATGGAATTTTTTTTAAAAATGGCAGAAGGGCGAATAAATAATTCATCCATAAGCCATACAAGTATTTATATCACGGCACAAAGGCTGGAAATCTCCAAAGTAAAGGGGCACAGATGCCCACCAAAAACCAATGTTAAACTTAACTAGATGGGCCGGCCTCATGAAAGCCCTTGGTCGCCTCACTCTCCGCGTCCGACTCTCCTCCCTCATCTTCGGATCGGGACGCATTGGCGGAAGGGGATTGATACGGAACTAAAACTCCGACTTCAACAAAGGCGCGAAAGTCATAGCTGTCCAAATTAAGCTCCGTCGTCGGATTCAAAAACTGGATTTGCTCCAGGGCATTATCAAAGCAATCGGCGGCAGTCTGCTTTAAGAGCTCGTCGGACTCCAAGCGCGCCTACTGCGCTACGGCAAGGGCCTCCTCGGCTGTTGTAACCTTAGAGAACAGCGTATCGCGTTGTTTCTGAAGGGCTTTCACCGCTTCCATACTCTCGCCCAGCGCTTTCTGGGCCTGGGCACACTCGGAGGCTGACTTCTTCGCCCCTTCCCGCGCCTGTTGAAGATCTTTTTCCATCTTCACAACTGCGGCCTTAGAAGCATCCCGCTCGAGCCGGGCGGCATCCCGCTCCTCCTCCATAATGTGCAGTTTGGCCTCAGCATCGGCCAAAGCCTTTTTCGTTGACGCGGCCTTCTCCAGAGCTTTTCACTGGGCCGACACCTCTTCCTCAGACGCTTTCAGGTGTTTATTCTTTGCATCCGCCAAAGCATACTTCTCCCTCACAATAACATAAGCTTACAACAACCCAACAGATTTGCATAAGTATCGTTCCGCTGCATACACCTCCTCAGCGCTAGGCGGGGACAAGGCCCGGCTCTCCATAAATTCCCGGGGGGGAGGAACGCGACGTCCAGCTCACTGGTCACCCCCTTCTCCCATATGAAGCTGCGAGGAAGCACTGAAGAAGGACGTAAGGGCTCGGTTGAAGGAGGTGGAGGAGGCGGAGTTGGCAAAGGTGCCGGAAGAACCGATGCTGAAGGAGTAGTCGCGACAACCATAGATATAGTTTCACCCGCAGAGACAGCGACCTGTTTCCCTTTAGAAGTATCATAAACAACTTCCTGAGGTGGTCCGGAGGGTATGGATGGAGCCGACTCATCGACACCTGAGACCTTAGCCTTCTTCGTCACAACAGAGGCATTAGCCTCGGGCGCAGCAGTTTTGACAGGGACGGCCCGTTTCCGAGACCGACCACTCGATGATGCCGCGGCCGGATTCACTTTCTTCAAGTAACCGGGAAGGGCCTTCATGTCTTGAGCTGAAAAGGACAGGTAAAGGGAAATCAGGAATAAACACAAATTACTCCAACAATATACAAAATATGACCAAAAAAGTAAGGAACATGGCGAAGAAGGGACTCATACAAGTACAGGGGATTGGCCTAGATCCCTCCCCGAAAATGAAAAAGGCTGCACTCTGGACGCCATACTTCTCCACGTAGGCGTCCAACCTAGGGACATGAGGGGCCATCTCGGGCAGGAGCTCATCTTTCGAAATCTGGAAGGATGAGGGAGTAGCTTTGTGGTGACTCTCCATCCAATATAGAGGGAAACGCCACTCCACGTCGGCAGCCTCAGCCCCCTTCAAAAACCAAGTTAGCTTACCAGGCACGGCGACAACTTTGAAGAACGCGTTCTTAAACCGCTTAAATGAATCGGAGAAGGGCTTCATGAGCTTCCGATCGGGATTAACGCGGAGAGATACCAACCCTTTTAACTTGTCACCTTCCTTGGGAGAGCCAGGGGTAAAGGGGCCGAAGTAGTAGAAGAAAAGATTGGTCAAGCAGGGAATCGGAACCGGGTAGGAGCGACACAGTTGTTCAAACGCTACAAGATAAGCCCACCCATTCGGATGAAGTTGAGACGGGGCAAGTCTCAGGTGCATCAGGGCCAGCATTTGGAAATGGGTGAAAAAGAAGCAAACACCGACCCGAGTAAGATAATCCCGGTAAAAATAAAAGAAATTGGGACTGCATATTTCCCGTTCAGCACAAACAGGCTCGTCGGCCTCCAGGCGGCGTATGACGCACCCCTCCATGGCGGGTAGATCCAAACGGGCAATGTCTGTATCCGACATCAAGGACCGGGTCTTCAAGACCTCATGGGACACCCAGGGATACCTACGACAAAGCCTCGGGCGGACTAGAAGAGTCCGATGCCTCAGTCTCGCCCTTCTCTTGGAAGGCAGAGATTTCGGAGCCATTAACCTATATGTAACATAAAATGAAATTAGCAGAGTTGGAAATACCTGGTAAAAGAATGTTAGAAGGCAAAACAGATGGTGGACTCGGATGAAAGGGCACGCCAGAAGAGGGGCCCGAAGATTGCCGATGCCGGCAAGAACCAAGAACCGAGGAAGGTCTAGAGTCTTCACCGTGCGTAATGTGGAATGAACCCTCGGCCAAGCAGTCCCGATAGGGGCCAAGATAATCATCAGGATATGGGTCCAAGCTCGCAGAGGGTGGACCCTCACAAAAGTTGAGCGGTTGGGCCAACAGGGCCGGAGACATGGGGCCGGCAAAGGAGCCAACCCCGCTGTCCGGCGATGAGATAGGAACGTTGTGTGCGAAGCTCGGACGAGGAAGAAGGGAGAGAGCTCTAGCAGGTACAGGTTGGGGCCCGATTCGTCCTGAGTAACCGAACCCACCTCAGAGTAAAGGGGCTGACCTCTCCGCTTCTGGAAGCTCGGTTCCAAGAACCCAATAAGAAGCTCGCGGGTAGCGAATACGAAGAAACTCCTCTTCCTCAGGGGTTAGCATTGATCTGGGCTTAGGAAAATGCCTATTTCTATCCATCAGAAAGGAACTAAAACCTAAGAACTAAAGGCCTTATGTCGAAAGAGAGACGCGTAGGTGTCAAAAGCAGGCAAATGCCAGAAAATGGTCTCAAATGGATACTCAGAAAACCAGAGAGAAAGAGGAGTGGGAAATGCAAGATAAGAGACCAAAGGATATATAAACGGTACGAAGTACACCGTAAAAGAGTAAAGAGAAGGACGGGAAATACCTGTATGAGTAAGAAGGAGGAGACTTGAACGATGGAAATGGAGAAAACAATGGAGTTTTGGTAGAGGGAACTCAGAGCAAGTTCACAGCAAAGTCGTAGCGGGAAATAATGAAATAGGCAAACACGAAGCAAATACTTCGTATAAGGAAAAGGATAGGAACGCGGGGGCAGTTCGGTCTTTGAACCCGCATACACGATGGGAAATGCACAGAATGACGTGGGAGCATTAAATGTGCACGCAAATCGGCACTCGGAGGGGCGCGACGGCCGCGAGCACCCTTTCCAATCGGGACAAGCCGGTGTAAAGTAAAGAATGATGACGCCTACGGAAAGAAGACCAAACGACTTACCCATGAACGGGGACTAACCACATAAGTCCAAGGCCGCTCACTACGCCCGGTCGTGCATGACCCGTGGCACCACCTAGATTGTCATAACGGGGATAAGCCACGCGCTAGAAGCCGAATTGGCTGAGCATCGCCCCGGTCACAAACCGGGCCAGGGAATTATACACCTCGACCGCCCGTAAGCTCCCAAGGCGAGCCGGGGGCAACTGTTACGGACCGGCCCAAAAGCCCCAAGTCCATAAGACAGCCCAAAGCGAAGCTAGGAGGCATAATCCGCTAATCATGCTTAGAGAGATCCGGAAATCTCGGCTAGGCAAGATCCACCCCATCGTAACGACCTACCGAGATACTCGCCCCATTAATGACACGTCTCATTAATGGCGTACCGGATATCCGCCCCCTATTAATGACACGTCCCATTAATGACGTATCCCGGATATCCGCCCCATTAATGGCCCGCCATTAATGGCGTGCCCCGGATATCGCACCAGACACCTCTATAAATACAGAGGATAGGTAATAAGATGCACACATTCTAACCTAGACTATTTACATACAGTCTCACTGTGCACACACACCACCCCTTTGTCGTGTACGGTTATCCTACGCTCTCTTGGTTATCTCCTGTATAGATATTCAGGCAAAGCCTATCCATCCAAGATCAATATACTGCCCTTGGTCGACATCTCGTGTTCTATAACGAACACATATTATTTTTATCCTTTAAAAAATTATAACTAATTCTAAACAAATAGTATGAACGTGATCTAAAAGTATTTAGAAATCCTTTGATGTTGCTAATATAAAAAATGATATAGTTTTTGCCATAAATTTTTGAAAAATTATAATTTATTTTTCTCCTTCATTTCTTTAAAATTTCACTCAAAAGTAGGTTTTCTTGGTCAAATAAATATTTTTGGAAAAATTATAATAAAGGACCTAAGAAAAATAATATTTATTAAGAAGGACCATAAAAAGGGGTAATTATTTTGGAGGACCAAAAATTAAAAAATAAAAATAAAAAGACTAAATTGTCCTTAATCAGATTTTTATATTATCTCTAATTAAATCGAATCCGATTGATTTTTTTATTTTGATACGTAGAATCGATTGATTGAAAATAATAAATGGAAAGTTTAGAGTATGGGTCTTCCTATGCCGCCGATCAATATGACCATGTTACTCCCGTTTTTTGCCCTTATAAAATCCGCGTGTTGTTTACTCTTTTGGAATGGGATCCCCTTTTTTTTTCAAAATTTTATCATTGAAATGGGTTTTCTTTTTTAAAAAAATGCTAATTATTTTTTTTACAGAGAAAAAAAATGATACATTTAAATAAATTTAAAAACAACGATGTCATAACACATCTTCCACAAACATGTCATGAATCCTTTAATTTTCACTCAAGAAGTCAAGAACTTGTGGAAAGGTACCAAGAAAGTAAATCTTACGAGATAACCGAGATAAGAATATTATCATGACTCTTAGAATATTCCAAATTTATATTAAAGTTACATTTTAATATTAAAAATAAAAATTCAAATTTAAATATAATAATTTTGAATTGAAAAATATGATATATTATAAAAATTAATTTTAAAATAAATGAAATATTAAATAAATTTATATCATTAAGTATTGTGGGAGGTTTCATTCAATATATTTATACAATACTTAATGATATAAATTTATTTAATATTTCAACTAGAGTAACAGGTCATATTGATCGACGGCATAGGAAGACCCATACTGAAACTTTCCATTTATTATTTTCAATCAATCAGATTCTACGTATCAAAAAAAGAAAAATCAATCGATTTCGATTTAATAATAGATAATATATAAAATATGATTAAGGACAATTTAGTCTTTCTATTTTAATATTTTCATTTTTGGTCCTTCAAAATAATTACCACTTTTTATGGTCCTTCTTAATAAATATTATTTTTCTTAGGTCCTTTATTATAATTTTCCCAATATTTTGAGGCATTTATGTTTATAAATAAAATCATTAGCCTCAAATGTGCCTTTAAAAAAACTATGTCTACTTTTCGGGATTTTCCCATAATTATCATGAGGTTTAAACTTCTCATGTTTATGAGAAGAAGAAGATTCATACACACACATGAAATAATAAGACCCATATATATATATATATATAATTAGCATTATATATATATGTGGGTCCCACCATTTCATGTGTGTGTGACATGAGAATACACTTCTCCTACAACATGAGAAGTTTTTTTCCCAATTATCATTCTCCTTTCTTGCTTATTAAACCGGTACTCAAAACTTGATGTTAGATGAGTTCGAATGAGTAGTTTCCAACGCAAATGAATATAAATGTATTTTAGGAAAACCAACACACTTTTTTTATAAATAACTAACCTAAATATTAAAAAAAAATCAGTAAATTAGTTATCTAGCTCATAATAATTAGGAATTAACGGAGTAGGAAATAACAAGAGTAATGGTTTGAAGAAATGCTTGGCGGGAAAAGTAAGCAAAGCTAGTAGCAATGGTAAAGTTGCAGAAGCTCCTGCTTTTAATGGGCGAAGTATCTATGCTTGGTTGAGTTGGTTCCTAGCTTCAAGTGCCAATAAAGTAAAGCTTCGCTCAAAAAGCTTGGTTCCCATTTATTCTATTTAATTTCATTTTTTATTATTTTTGGAGTGATCAGTGTTATGATTGTAAAAGAATTCAAATTGATATATGGCGATTTAGAGGAACTATCAGAAATTCTTGGTTTCTAAAGTAAGGTAAGCTAATACCAAATGTAGCAAGACTTGTGTTACCATGGAAGTTTATCCTAAGGAGTACCAAGGGTCACCGCAAGTTTTTTGGGATTATTTTTTCTTTGAGAGTCTATAAAACGTAGTATATTTGCCCAACCTTCTTGTGGCACCAACAGATGTATGGAACGTAGAGAAAAATCATTGGTCTACCGTGAAGTTAGGGCGAATATGCTATGTTTTACGACTTCCAAAGCAAAAATGATAAATAAATAAAAAAAAAAAAAAAAACAAAAAAACAACAACAACAACAAAACAAATAAAAAAAACCAAAAAAAAAAAGAAAAAAAAAATTCAGATGACCAGTACTTGTTAGACTAAATTTTCATGATAAAAATGGTACTTATCCCTTATTTTTATATAATTAACTTCCAAAGCTTACGTACCATATAGATTGTATGTGTATATATATATATATATATATATAACAGAGTGGATGCCATCTATGGATAGAATCTGCGTTTCAAATTCACGTGAGTTAAGTATTTGTGCTTGGTTCTAAACTTGTAGTTTTAAAAACTCAAATCTTCATATTGACCCCAGTAATATGTTGCTTGCTTATCTCAGCAAGTTGATTCCAACGAGACTAGTTTTTTAGTATAAATTCTGAGGCACTTGAAATCATTGAACACACCTACACTTGAAATTCTCATCCTTGTGATCGCTTAAACCCACCACCTTTAATTACCTTCATTATTTCATGGAATCCTTTTCACTGGAACATGAATTAGATTGTTTACTAACTCCGCTTCAGGAGGCGCAGGCGCAGTCTTCTTCTCCTCCTGGTAACCAGGCCAAGATACAAAAGGTTCTCTTTAATTTCTAGAAGTCTCTCACACACAGACACTCAAATAATGTCTTTGTTTTTTTGTTTTTTGATATAACAATAATGTCTTTGTTGTACACAACTCTTCTAAACTACTCATTCCCTTCTGAAATGTAAGGGCTAGTAGAGAGGTTAGTTTTAGCTTTAAATCGAAGACATCAACCCTTTCTTTCCCCAAATTTACACAGTTTTTCCTTAACTCTCCTTATTGATTGCAGATATCAAGGGAGTTTTACACCAAATAAGTAGTTTCCAATGTGAATAATTAAAATGGATACTTCAGGGAATCCAACGCAAGTTTGTTACAAATAACCTATTTAACTTTTTTTTTTTTTTTTCTTTTCTTTTTTTTTTTTTTTAGGAATTATTAGTCATCTAACTCATATATTTAAGAGTACTTGAGGGAGTGTGTGTGAGAGAGAGAGAGAGCTGGTAGTGATCAATGAGAGTGATTGACTGTATATATTCATGCCTATAACAGGTTCCACCATATCTTCGAGAGCGATCCGAGTTTGAGAAGTATTACTTTCCTAAGGTGGTATCCATTGGTCCCATTCATTATCCCAAAGGAGAAGAGTACAAGAAAATGTGGGCATCAAATTACCTAAAAGATAAGGTAGGCCAGAAAAAAGATGCTAAGCAACTATTTGGGAAGATTCGGTCTCAAATCAAAGAATTGGAAAACCTCTACGCTGAAGGTGCAGTTCGATGGTCGCTCCGCGATGACGATATGCTCGCTTGGGTCTTGTTTGTAGATGGGTGTGCTTCACTTCATGTCATGCACAAAGTGGATGAGACAGAACCTTCAAAATTACAAGCCCTGTACACGATTGTGCAGCAAGATCTTCTCTTGTTGGAGAACCAGCTTCCATACAAAGTGTTGAAGATATTAAGCAAGAATGATGATGACAACGATTCTGCGTTGCAAAGTCTCATACAATGTTTCATAAATCGTTTCATCGAAACTCGCGGCATTGTGGGACAAGCTCGAGTACAGATCAATCAACCAGCTCATTTGCTGGATGCTCTAATCACAATCATAGTGAAGAAGGAAGACACAAAGGAAGACACAATAACAATAGATATCAAGCAGTCACCTGATAACAATTCATCACATATAAAGAAAAAGGATGCTGATAACAATTCATCACATATAAAGAAAAAGGATACAAAGTTTCCAACTCATAGGAATATACAGGAACTTAAAACATCAGGGATTAAAATAAAGAATAACGCAGGAAAAAGCCTCACAAGCATCTGTTTTGAACGTGGTACACTCTTCATTCCACCGTTAATGGTGGACGATTTCACAGTTCAAACATTCATGAACATGATGGCGTACGAGATGTGTCCAGATTTCAAGAGCAACTATGAGATAAGTAATTATGTTTCCTTCCTAAATTCCCTGATTGATCATGCAGATGATGTCAAAGTGTTGAGGAAAGCTGGGGTTATAAACAACTATCTTGGAAGTGATGAAGAAGTGGCGCACATCTTCAACACTGCAAGCACTGATTTTGTGATTGATACAGGAATTTATGAACATGTTCGTCAAGATATTGAAGGTGTTTACAGACACAAAGCGAAGACATGGTTTACTGAGTTGCGTCGCAAACATTTCAGCACCCCATGGTCAATCATAGGCTTAATATCTGCTATTCTTGGGTTTATTCTCACTATTGTCAACCTCATGGAGAAATTCGGCCCAAAGAAGCATTAGCCATCAAAAGGCGGTCCAATATACAGGGTACCAACAGATAAGCTATAATGAGGGTCAAATATTGCCAACTTTACCCCTATAAGTGAAGAGACTGTTTTCAGAATATGAATTGTGACATTTACATCACATAACAGCAACATTTACCGTTGCTCCAAAGTAGGATTATCCATATCAACTAAAATAATATTCTTCACTATTGGAGAGATAATTACGATATTCCTATTTTGGTATGTATCTTTGTATACGTAGGTGATTTCATGTGTTTGTTATGAGAAATTAGATTAAGGAATGCTTTTTCTTTTTTTCTTTTTTTCCACCTTTCTTGTATGGAATATTATTTATTAGCTTCTTATTTTAATTAAAGGTTAATGTGCATTCAACACACTAAAATATTTTTCTAGATGCATTAAGTTCCCTAAAGTATTTTGTCAAGTGTGTCTATCAATGTATACTGCCCTTTTTTTTTTTTTCAATTTTCATTTAACAATTTAGGTAATTTAGGGTGTTAGATACACATGAATAAAATACTTCATGACATTAGATGTACCAAAAAAATTTAGGGAGTTGGATGCACATGAAAAAAAAAAAATTAAAGTATTGAGTGCACCGTAAAATACTTCGTAATATTAGATGTACTTGAAATAATACTTTAAGGGCCTATTTGGGAGTTCCATTTTAGAGAGAAGGAAAGGGAAGGAAAGGTTTTGGTAATCCCTTCCCTTGTTTGCAAGTTTTAAAAATAAAAAGGGGGAAATCAGGGATTTTTACAAATCCCTCAAAACCCTATTTCTTCTAAAAAATAAAGTTCCCCCAATATGGGGGTTTTAAGAGAGAAAATAGATTAATTATTTTTTTACCCTCATTCACCACTACCACCACCACCCCACCACCACCACCACCCCCCACCCCACCACGCCGCCACCACCACCACCACCACATAAATAATTTTCCGAATATAAAAATGGGTTAAGGTGCATTTTTGCCCTTAAAGTATGCGTCGAAGGGCAATTATGCCCACGAAGTTTTGGGCGTAGCAATGTTGCCCCGAAGTTTCAAAGCGGAGCAATGTTGCCCCTCGTTAAAAACTCCTATGATCAATTGACGATGACCATTAGTTGGCCGTTAGGGTTTTTAACGGAGGGGCAACATTGCTCCGTTTTGAAACTTCGGGCAAAATTGCTACTTTTTTAGGAGCAATGTTGCCCGAAGTTTTGAAATGGAGCAATGTTGCCCCTCAGTTAAAAACCCTAACGTTGACCATTAGTTGGACCGTTAGGGTTTTTATGAGGACAACATTGGCTCCATTTTTGAAACTTCAGGCAACATTCTACGCTGCCAAAACCGGGGGGCAAAATTGCTCCTCTGGGCATATACTTTAAGAGTAAAAATGCACCTTAACCCTATAAAAATTACATAAATAATTTTTTTTTAGAAAATTTAAATTTAAATTTATTTGTAAAGTATAATAATTATATTAATTATTAAAGAAAATGACAAAATGGTAAAAATAACTCATTAGTCCTCCATCTTCCTTCCTTACTATTTTTTTAACTCTCAAACAAGGAGAGGAAATATCCTCCATTTCCTTCCATCCCCTCCCCTCCATCCTCCTTACATCCCCTTCCTTCCAAACTCCCAAACAAAGCCTAAGGTGTTGGATGCATATTAACCCTTGAACTAATGAACGCTTCTCATGACATTTACTTCAATGAAAAACTACTTATAATCTTTGTACGGTTTTCTCTTTTTCGTTAGAATCCCTCAGAAAATAATTAAAGTCATGATGAGAAGTATTCTTTCTTATAAGCTGCTTGTTTTCATTAATTAAGGCCCCACTCAATTTTCATTCCCATAAGGAATTGTCGCAAAATTGAAAGTCGTGATAATAAGTGATAGGATGCAATTTTGTGATGAGGGCAAATATTACTTTTCCTTTAGTAAGCAATGGGTTTATTGTCAATTAGTTGTGATGGGTAAACCAAATTAGCTGTAATCACGCCACGTTTATAGTGAATGGCAATTAAGGGTCGGGCAGGCTATTATCTGACTCGTGCTTTCCTTCTAGATTCTTCTCTCTTTCTTCTATTATTTATACTTCTGTTCTTGTCTACTTCTGCCTCTCTAACTGTACCTAACAATAAGCATCTATGATCTTTATTCATAAGCTTGCTTTAAATAATGCATGTAAATTAAAAGTGAATAATTTGTGGTTTTTGTGTGTAGTAATCTAGGTTCCTACAAATACAATATGCTGATTCATTATTGCTGCTGATGACTTGTCTGTGATGATTAAGTGGCATGTGGATAACAGAAAATTGAAGGGGGTAAAACTTGCTAGAAGATGCCCAGTACTTTCTCACTGTTATTTTAGCATATAACTCCTTGTTTTTTATCAATGCTAGAAAACATAATTGCAAGGTGTTAAAGGAAATTTTGCAACGCTAATCTATTGCTTTTGGACAAACTATAAGTCTGGACAAACCATGCATTATTTTCTCCAAGAACACAGTAATGAAGCAGGAGGTGTTTGAGATATTGGGAATAAATGCAACCAGTGAAACAGGAAAATATTTGGGTTCGCCGATGTTGTGAGGGAGGTCCAGATCTAAAGCTCTAGCATTTGTAAAGAACAGAATGAGTCTCAAACTGCAAGGGTGGAACTGTGGAAGCAAGAGTTGCTAACTTTTGCTGGACGGGAAGTGTTGGTAAAGGCAGTGGCTAATGCTATACCTCTATTCCCAATGTCTTGTTTTAAGTTTCCAAAAAATACTTGTATGGAATTGGATAAGATGATTTCAAGGTTTTGGTATGGGCAAGAAAGGGAGGAAGGGAGAATTAACTGGAAGTCTTGGAAAACTTTATGGAAGGATAAAGAGGAAGGAGGTATGGGGTTCAGAGATTTTGTGAAGGTCAATAGAGCCATGTTAGCCAAGACTGCATGGAGATTATGTCAAGTTCAAGGAGATCATGTCAGGTTCAAGGGGATTTATGGTGCCAAATACTAAAGGGAATTTAGTTTCCTAATACAGATTTTATGAGAGTTGCAAAGGGGAGCAAGGCGTCATGGGGATGGTCGAGTATTTTGGAGGGAAGGGAATTGTTAACAAGGGGGATAGAGTCAGTATATTTGAAGACAAGTGGAAGCCTGAGTAAGAAGGTTTTGGTCTGAGACCAAGGGAACTAAGTGAAACAATGGAGAAGTTAAAAGTCTCTAATATTATCGTTGGAAGGGAGTGGAATTTTGATAGAACCATTTGGCTGAGAAGTAAAGATGGCATGTATACAGTATACTGTCAAATTGGGGTACAAAGTTGCAAGGGTGGAGGGGGAAAAAGAGGAGGTTAGTGGGGCAGATTCATCATATATAGAGACTCTAAGAAATTATGGAATAAAATATGGCGAGTTAAAGTGCCTCCTAAAAGTAACCATTTCCTTTGGACATCAGCTGGGAATTCTCTAGCAACTAAAGCAGCATTGTTTAAAAGGACGTGTTCCCCTGATCCAAGGTGTTGTATTTTTTATGCCTATGTGGAAACGATTAAGCATACTCTCTTCTTATGTCTTGGGGCTAAGCTTTGTTGGTTGGATTCGAAGTTTGATGAATCAAACATGGTGAGGTTTGATAGATGGTTTGAAGAGTGGGCATCAGGTACAAACGAAAGATTGATGATTTTAATGTGGCTTTACTTGCTTCAATATGCTGGGCTACTTGGAAAGCAAGGTGTATTTTTGTGTTTGAAGGTACTGATGTGGATGCTGTGGATTGTCTATCCAAAGCAGTCCGTTTGATTAATGAACACTGGGACTGTGAAGGTACGAGAAAGTTGCGTTTGGGTTGTGCTGAGAGTTTGGAAAGATCCAGAAGGAGATGCTGTCAAGATAAATATAGATGGAGCTTTCTGTTGTGAGAAGATGGAAGGGATTGGTTTGTTGGGAAGAGATAATGCGGGGAAGTTCATGGGAGGAGTGGGGTTGAAGGTGAAGGCAAGTTCTCCTTTTATGGCAGAGTCTCTGGCGTTAAGGGAGGTATTGCGAGTGAAAGAGATCTTCAGTGGAGGAGTAGCCATTATTGAGACAGATTGTCAGGAGCTATTCAAGAGAATGAAGAATAGAGATTTGACTGGATGTGAAAGGACATGTGCTAATTAACAATCTGAGGCATCAAACATCATGTTCCCTCTAAGGTTCAGCCTTAAAACTCAACTTCCGTAACTCCACCACCACACACATAAGCACATTTTATACATAGATAAACATAAATCTAACAGATTCAGATGCATTTAAAAACTGTTCCTTTACCCTCCTGCTTGACACGACTTCAATCTGAATTCTGAAAATTTCTAGATTTCTGAAAGCCATCAACCAAATGTCATACAGCCTCATCTAATCTTAATATACCCAATTTAAGTTTCTTTTTACTTCTCTCATTAATATGGAACCGACGCCCCACACCCCGAAACAAATAACCTGGGCAATCACAAGTTCACAACCAGAGAAAATCAAATACATGCAAGAGTTTACTAGCACCTATCACGGTGAAATGCATCAAACTAATCCACATTCTACTAAAATCTATTATTATTTAACTAATCGCTGATTCTCCTTCACTTTGCGTCAGATTTCAGTCACCCATTACTCTAAAATAATCACTCGAATGACGAAACAGAAGGTAGAAGAAGGATTAAGAGGCTTACCTTAGTCTAAATCACCGTTAAATGTGACGATCCTGCCTCGTTCAACCTCTTATCCACCCTCGCATTCTCCTCTGTTTCGCTCGGTACTTCTCGTCTTCAAGATCGCCCTCTCTGTTCAATCTTCTGAACTCTGATCGCGAAATGAACAAGAGAGGCTGATGATTTAATGGGTCAAATGACCATTTTACCCTATTTGTTTGTAATTTTGACCCCCCAAAAAATATTTGTTTGCAACTTCATTCTTGGGTTAATGTCCAATTTCGCTAACAAATTTTTGTATGCCGAGCGGCTATTCAAAGAAAAAACTCTTAAGTGGACCAAAACTAACAAAAAAAACTTTTAAAAAGCTGAAGGTAGCACAAAAACAAATTAACTCTGTTAGTTCTAACAAAACTTGTTGTAGACGTGGCATACACATGACAGCTACCTCTTCCCTCAATGGCTCTTTCTCTCTCTCTTTCTCTCGCAACACCCAAGTCCAGCCTCTGTATTTCGACCAAAAAAAAAAAAAAAAAGTCCAGCCTCTATGCTCGTGATGTATTAGCAAGCAAAGGAAAACCACAAACTTTGTAAAGTGACTGGCTTTCCTCTATCTAACCTCTCTTCTCTCAATTCTCGACCCTAATTTCAAATGGCTACCACAATCGACAACGAAGATGTTGTCATCTCCAACAACCCCCCAAGCTCTACTCGCCTTTACCTTCCAAAATCCACCATCTAATTCCACCACAGCAACTAGTGAAGACTCCCCATCTTGGTCTACTTTCAAAGCGGTGGATTCTTCTTTGGATCTGCCTTCTCTCACCTCTACCACCATTTGCCTAAACCTCTTCATCTCACAAGCCAACGTCGTCTGTGGAGTTCGGTTCGCTCTAGAACACTATCTACTCGGCAGCTGACTTATTAAGATTGTTGGGAAGCCCTTAAATGGGTCGCAACACCGCTCGACAAAAAACTCATGACGAGCCATGGCTAAATTACGGAGATTTGAAGAGCGAGATGTAGCGGTGACGGTCTTAGGTGGTAATATTGTTCCTAATATCGCCATGCGTGGTAGCCGAGGATTTGCCGGTGGGGTTAGAATTTTAGGTGCTATCTATGTTCAACTTCTTTTTCGTAGTTCAAGTCAGAACCACACGACCAGAGCCAGTCGGGTTTGTGTTGGAATTTTGTTTACCCTTCTTCTCTAGGTGGATTAGATAACTCCATGATCAATCCTTATCCTTTTGCTCCTGGAGCTCCAAGTTTGGCTGGACTTGGTATTTTGGATTATTGTGTGTTGCGAGAGAGAAAGATCCGAGGGAAGGGGTAGATGAGGAATCGAACAAGGCCAAGTTTTGGGGAGGTTCCGTTATTGAGCTGTGATGAAACAATCTCAAGTATAGAGGATATGTCACTTGTAGATAAAGTTGCGGGATGAACTTTTATCTTGTACGTGTATGCCACGTTTGCAACAATTCAATCAAACTAACGAGTTAAGTTGTTTTTAACGAGTTTGTGCTACCTTCAACTTTTTAAAAGTTTTTGTTAATTTTGGTCCATTTAAGAGTTTTTTGTCTTTGAGCGCTTCGAGATAAAAGTTTGTTGGCAAAATTGGACCTTAACCCTTCATTCTTTATTACTCCCTCTCTAAATATAAGATTTAAATATCGAGAATATATCTATCCCAAAAATATAAGGTTTGTTTTAGTTTTATCTTAATATTTTTTGTTTTGAATTTTACCCTTTGATTATTTATGTTGCATTTATTATTTTTTTCATTTATCCTCTTTATAAATAAATAAGGTTATAGTTATAAAAATACATATTTATTGTTCTTAACTGATTTTAATTATTTCTTTTATAAACATAAATTTTTTATTTGAAGCTTATTTTTAGGATGGACGGAGTAAAATGAAAATATAAAGAGTAAAATACTCGACACCCCCTTTGTTTTACCTTAATTACACGAGACATTCCATTTATTTTGAAAATCTATATAAACCTCACTTGAAATTAAAATAAATGTTACACAAACTTCCCTTATATTTTTATGTTCCATTTTCATCTATTAAAACTGTTAATTGATCGTTAAATTTAATTTTTAAACTTCCTTTTTTTTTTACTAAAATGTCCCTACTCGGTATTAGAATTATTTAAACATATACACACACACAAATGTATATTTACACAGATACACACACATATATATATATATGTGGCTAATAAAAATTTATACAACCTAAAATTTATTTCAATAGATTTTCTAACCTTCTAATTTGTTAAGAAAATTATTAATTTTGACTTAAAATATGTATCAAACACATATTTTTATCGAATATTATAAAGTATATAGGTTAGAGATTGTATGTATCATTTAAATTTATATTTAATACTCTTTTCTATAAATATCAAGCTGACAATCCCAAAAAAAGGATTTAAAATAATAATAATAATAATCCCACGATCAATGCCTCTTTCATGCGACACTTGCAGTGGATAATTATATATTCATATATCATGCACTGTGCTTCGTTTTAAGACAAATAAAGGACTACGGAATCTGCAATATATGAAAATAGTAAAATTAGGAATTTAGCATTAAAGGGAAAAATGAAAATAGTAAATAAATTTTATATTTATATAAGATTTAATCAAAAGATATGTTTTTGAAATATTTTTAGAATATTCTTAATGAAATTAATTGTTTTGACTTAAGTGTATGTTTAAAAAATAGATGGGAGGTATATGTAATTAAAGTAAAACAAAATTTGATCAGTATTTTACTCAAACATAAAATAATTACTAGAAATTCATCCTTAAAACTTTATAAGTATTTTCTTCCTTAACTATATTTTTTATCCCATAATTAATATCTATATTTTGGGCTAAAAATTAACCCTTAGCTATTTTTTAAACATTTTTTTTAAAAAAAAAATATTCCCTTAATTCAAGAAAACGGTTTTAAAATTATTTAGACCACTTTTGGGAATTGAATCTGTTCAATTTTTTTTCTTCTAAATCCACATAATGATAATTTTAACTTCAATTGCTGATAATTTTAATGATTATTTTTCCTTTAAGACATTGCATATAATTACAACTTTTGGTCAAATAATTCATTTTCGAGGCAATTTAAGTTCAAATAATTCCTCTAACCCTCAAAATATTTTAAACCCCAGAAATATATCTTTTTGCTTATTAAATTGGTACTCATAAAGAGGTGAATGTTACAACTCACTAAAAAAAGAATCAGTGATGGAATTTGTTGCTGATCAATTAGTGTCGATATATCCTATGATGAAATCATCAAATGTCATCGCTCAGTATATTTTTTGGTGTCAAAGCTATAACTTTATGATCTAATTAGTTGTTTGGGCACCATATGAATGAATTCAATATTACTAAAGAAAGGAATAATAATTCATTAGAATATTATGTCATTTTAGGATTGTTGCGACTATAATTGATTAAGAGTCAACTTGAGGAGTAGTTAACCTAAGAGATGAATGTGAATTACAAACACTTCAAGTGATTTCTCTTGCTATTATTTTTATATTTTGTTTCTCATTAAATTATTTGCTTATCCCATTTCTCATTATTAATTACTTGACTTCGTAGAAGTACAACTCCTCAATGACTTACAACTCTAGAATACTATGATATTTTTGTCACCTTGTTCCCGTACACTTGCCGGAGTGATGAAAGGTTCATGGTGTCATCGCTAGGGCGAGGTTGTGGATTTACTAGTTCTTTAATATTTAGTTTATTTTATTATTTTTGGCAAATTCAATGAGGAGTAGGAAGTTAAGAAAAAGAGAATCCCTTGTGCGCGTAAAGTTTCAAATGGACTATTGGGTTGTAACTTGAAGCTGAATTTTATTTACATTTTATTTCCTATTCTCCTTCTTGAGTTGTTGGATTCTTTTCAATTTTCCTTCAAGGTCTTCAATAGCTCATGATTTCTCCTGAGAACCTATATAGCTGGACCATGTTGGACTTGAACCAAAGACCTCACCTGTGAAGTAAATCACCACACCTATGGGCCAACTAATTGAAGAGAATCAAATAGATTCCTTTTCGGGAGTCATTTATCCTCCTTGAATGTAGCATACAACTCTTAATTGAACTTTCTTCTCGAAGTATGCTTGTTTCCCCCTTCTTAGTTACCATCACAGGTCATGAATGAGGCACTAAGAAACCCTCTTGGCACAATTTAGACACTCCAAGTCACGAAGCATCTAGTTGCAAAAATCCGGATGTTGCACATTAAACAGCATTATGTCCAAGAATATTGTATATTATTACTCAAATTACAACACATCAAATAAATCCCCAACAAAAATGATAAAAAGAATAATAAATAATGAACTGTACATAATTTCGCTTCAAAAAGCCCAAAAATTAATTAACACCAATAGTAAAAGGGACCCCATGAAAAAGGCGCCATATGCCACCGGCAAGGAAGCTAGCAACACTAAACTGGTTTGCCTCGTTTGGATTAGTAATGATATGAAAGCCAGGCCATTTTACTCTGCTTTTTGTAGATGAACCAGCTCCATAGTTCATATATTCCCCAAAATAACATGTATCTTCACCAACGGCACTATTGTCCCATGGAGACCATCCCAATGGATTTACCAAGCCTTCAATATAAGTTTTCATGACAACCACTCGAGCATATTGCTGCCATGGTCGACCCAAATAGGTTTCATATGAGTGATAAACCTTTCTGAAATCAGGAGCTGCTTGAATTTGAGAATCGATTATTGATATCCCCGTGTTTTGAAACGGGTCGTCTCGTCCTTGGGCGGTGATCATGATTGCTTGTCCTTGAAGTGGCTTTCTTACGAGAATTTTGCAGTTTTGTAGAACAACTGCAGCATTTCCCCAAATGAAATCCACTGTGCCTAAAATTCTGCAATCTCTGTAGAATTGGCGTTGTGAATCAGCCATTAAAGTGTCTTGATAGCCTTCAATGGAACACCGATAGAAGACAGAGAGATCGGAGGCTGATCGGAGCGCCACGGCTTGACCTTTTTCAGGACCAGCCATGTTTCTAAAAGTGATATCTCGTGCAAAGAAGTGAGCACCATCTATACCTGAAATTTTATAATTTGAAAAGGAGTTGACCATTATTTCATCAGTCTATATATATATATTAGAACTTGTGAGCTAGGCATCATATATAATATGACTTATTTCGTTTACTCAATATTTAAAAGAAAAATAATATTTCATTATCTTATTAACACATGTAAAGTAAATACCACTTTAGTTCTATTGATAAGTCTAAATTAATTAATTCTCAAAATGCAAGAGAGTTAGTTGATTCAATAATCATGGACTAGATTTTCAATTTTGTGCTAATTTTATTTGGTTATCTCAGTAAGACATGTCAAATAAATATTTCATAGAAAATCTAAAATAAGTTAAATAACTAACCTGCTGTTGCAGACATAGAGGGAGTAATTCCATCTTTGACACTCTTACTACCAGTTATGATGGTGAGTGTCATTCCATCTCCAATAATCATGAGATTTTCACTATCCTTATCAACTTCAATATTCTCTTCGTAAATCCCTTTCTTCACTCTTATCACAAATCTATTCTTCACTTTTCTCCTTGATGCTACATCAATGGCGGCTTGCACCGTCTTGAATTGGCCCGTCCCATCTTGAGCCACCACGAGATTTGCCTTGACTGAAGATGGCTTCAAACTTAACAACCTCCTTTCGAGCCGAGAAAACCAACTCGGAAGCCCATGTGCTTTAATCTCTTCTTCTGTGCAATTCTCTTGCTTCAGGAATTTGCCATTTACAGCCAGTGCATTGCTTATCATCTTTCTAACGTTGTCGCTCACATTATTTTGAGCTGTAAACTCTCCAACTCTAAGCTGCAACGCGCCGCTCGGCAAGTTTCGATGTTTGTGAGGGCAGTACTGAGCCATGTTTGTGCATCTGATAGAGAGCAAGAATTCGTGTGTAGAGCTTGAAGCGTTCGGTTTAGATGGAAGATGGTATTGTCGTAAAGCTTTAAACAATCACTCAATACACATTTCTGCATCTTGGTAACACATTTAGGGCCATATTCTTGAGCTTTCTTATGCATGGCTTGGGCTTGGTCTAGTGCTAATTGAACCAGCATTCTCTTGAATTCGGACGGATGGTTCGGCCTGAACCGGTGGTGACTTTGGCTCATGTGGTATTTGCATGGATCTGAATGAGGAGTTTCGTTGCACCAAAAATCTAAAGGAAGAAGAAGATGGCGAAGAAGAAGATGATGATGATATTGATAAAAGTGAAAAAAATAAAGAGAGGGAAAAGAATAGCTTAACAATGATTGATGATGCCATTTTGTTCGTAGTTGTGTTGTGTTGTGTTGTGTTGTGTTATGTGAATGAGGAGGATATGTTCAAATATTTATAGTGTTTCACAAAGCATTCAAAGCTTGAATTATGGGTTTCGTTGAAAATGGAGGAGCGTAAGCCGTAAAGGATATATAAGTCGGTCGAATAATACGCAACAATGACCGCAGAGTTCATGCTAGTACACGATCCTGATTTAGAAAATTGGTTAAAAATTTTAGTTATCAATTATTTATGCCCTACGTTATTTATAAAAACATATACTATAAAATATATGGGTCAGGTAGTCTTAATGTACAGGTCAAAAAAAGTGGTCTTTACATAATTTGGATGGCATATATATATTAGGCAAAAATGTACGTTTGATATTTTAATTTTCTACAATATTTTAGTTTCGTCCCTAACCAATTTTCAAATTTTTTTTTTTTTTAATTTCTCTAACCCTGACAACATGAGTCTCGGATAATATTTCTCTAACCCTGGCCAACTTTAAAATTTTTAATGTTGCCATTTTTTGTTAATAAAATTAACAGAGCCAGCAATGTAGCATAGAGGAGACTAAAAACGCTTTATAAAATTAAGACACGAAAACGAATTATTGTCTGAATTTAAAGGACTAGAGATACATATAACCTATAAATTAAGTACGTGGTGGCTAAGGCTTGATGAACGGGTAAGAATAGAAACTGCAAGAAATAATATTATAAGGTGTGGCTGAAGTTATCAGTATTTGGCCAAGTGTACTTGTTTCATATATACACTTAAAACTGATGATGACACAATTTTGAGAATGAAGAGTAACAATTCCAATTTCACTTGGCAGGTACATTGGACCCGTTTTCTTTAATACCACACTATAAATTACAGGATGATCCCCATGTGCAGGTAGTTTGCACAGAAAGCAATCGTAATAGACCATGATGGAGCTTTGACAAATTCGGTACGTATTATTTTCAAATTATTTGTTTTGCGGCTCGTGAGTCAACGATGGAGTTTAGATTGGATTCTCATAAAGAAACTGTATTGTTGGATGAGAATATAGTTAATTAATTAAATAACCATTTGACCAATGTAATTGAGAATTAGGGGCACATATCTTTTTTCCATTTGTATGTTTATTATGATTTTCCTATGGTTTGTGTTTTGATTTTTTATATTTGGAACTTGAGATTTTGAGTAGAGTCCCTCAAAATTAAACTCTTTTATTTTTATTTTTTTATATTTAAAATTATCATCTTTCTACCCCAACTTTATACTCTTGTTGTCCCTTTAAGACCAATATTCATTGCCATATAACAATGTATGTTCTCGTTTTTAAGTTTTGTTGATAACAACCACTTGCCAAGAAAGATAACTTAATTATTCAAGACAACTCAAATTTATATTTATCAAACTCGAGTTATCAATCTGTTATTAAAACTAACTTGAATCAAGAAGTTAGATAACTCAAGTTATGGTTTCAAAGTTGTAACATCCCAATTTTCGGAAGCGTTTTTTTTTTTTTTTTTTTGAAGTATTTGATCAGAGTAGAGCATCGGAAGTAAATAGTATTAAAACAAAAGTAACTGATAACATCCATTGTCTGCGTTAGCTTTTAACAGCGTTTACAAAAATCGAATATCATTATTAAGTACAAAATAAAAGGGCTTCCTCCAGTAGGCTCCTATATCTCTTTGCTTACCCTTGTCTTCGGTCCTGTTTACTCCGGATCCTGAAGCTATGGTAAGAGCTGAGGTTCAATACCCATTGAACCTCAGGTAACAGTTAACCTCATGTTCAAGTACAAGTATGTATGAAAGTTATTCATGATACCACAACAATATTCTCATATGAAAGATAATAACATAACACAGCCACTGCATATGAACGTCATTACAGTCTGCACTATTCACCAGTGCCACGGTGTACATCCGTGTCCTCAGCATTAGGAAAACTCAACGGTATTATCAGAACCATAACCCGTGTATAGCTGTATATGTATGATCAACTCTTTTAAAAATAGAGTTTCAGTCTAGGAATACAACTATCACACATATAGGTATACAATAAACATCAGATTTAGTGTTACAGTACGCGTCCGTACCTTCGTCGGTGATGTCGGTACGTACGTCGGTCGAGGCGTGATCACGTATATCCTATAACACTACAAGAAAATGCACTATTTGCGACGGAATTTGCGAGGGAAAAAATTCCGTCGCAAATTTGGGTAAATTTGCGAGGAAAAAATTTCCATCGCAAAATGGTCATATTTTGCGAGGGAAAAAATTTTCCCTCGCAAAAAATCACCATTTTGCGAGGGAAATTTTTTCCCTCGCAAAATTGACAAAAATTGGAGGGAAAATTCCCGCCCATTTTCCCCTTTTGCGAGGCTGGTTTTCCCTCGCAAAATGGTCATATTTTGCGAGGGAACAAATTTTCCCTCGCAAAAAATGACCATTTGCGAGGAAAATTGTTTCCCTCGCAAAATTGACGAAATTGGAGGAAAACTCCCGCCAATTTCACCCCATTTTGCGAGGAAACAATTTTCCCTCGCAAAAAATCACCATTTTGCGAGGAAAATTTTTTCCTCGCAAAATGGGGGAAATTTATCCGCCAAATGCCTTTTTTTTTTTGCGAGGAACGAAGTTTCCTCGCAAAAAATCACCATTTTGCGAGGGAAATTTTTTCCCTCGCAAAATTGACAAAAATTGGAGGAAAATTCCCGCCCATTTCCCCCTTTTGCGAGGCTGGTTTTCCCTCGCAAAATGGTCATATTTTGCGAGGAAACAATTTTCCCTTGCAAAAAATCACCATTTTGCGAGGGAAAATTTTTCCCTCGCAAAATGGGGAAATTTATCCGCCAAATGCCTTTTTTTTTTTTTTTTTTTTTTTGCGAGACGAGGTTTCCCTCGCAAAAAATCACCATTTTGCGAGGAAAATTTTTTCCTCGCAAAAAAACCCCTAAATCCTTCTTTCTCCTTCATTTTCACGCATGCCATCCTTCCCTCTGTGCTCTTACTCTCATTGCTGTCCGCCCTCCCCCGTTGTCGCCTTGTCACCGTCGCCCTTAGTCTCCGCCGCTGTCCCCAGTTGCGCCCCCGGTCGCCACCCTTGCCGGTGTTCACCTCAAGTGGGCTCTTTTCTAGGTAAGACAAAATCCAAAGCTATAATTCTTATCTTCATTTTTCTCCTTGTTTTAAAATTTGCTGTCCAATTCAGGTTATAAAATAAAGGAGATGTAAAACAAATTTGGAGACCATGGTTGGATGATAGCTTTGATGGATTTTTGTGTTAGACAAAAAAATTTCGCTAAACTAATACCGTTGGAACCGGTATTGGTTATGGCGAGAACCAAGCCTCCCCCCAAAAAGCAAGGCAATCACCGAAAACTGGTAATCCAACCTCTTTCTTTTTCATTTTATTTTTACAGTTTCGGTTATATATACATATATATATATATAGGTGTGTGTGTGTATTTGATCTTGATAGTTAACACTCCCTTCGATTTTTTTATAAGATGGGATTCTTGAGATGTCATGTTTTCTTTAATAAGATAGGCTCAGTGGATTTCTCAAAAAAAAAATTTGTAAACTTCTCATTTTACCTCCACTAAATTATAAAAATTACTCGTTAATTCTATATTTTTCAAGATAACTTTCACCCTCTACCACCCATTCGATCTTTCCGGCACTTATTCTCTTTCTTCCACATAAAATGAGGGCATTTTTGGAAAACAAAATTATTTTTTCCTTTCATATTTATTGCACACGACTAATTTTAATTAACTTTTCAAACAACGTAATTCGGTTAATCTTATCTTATAAAAAGAAGCGAGGAAGGGGGTACAGACAGTACTATTAGTACCATTCCTGTGTTTGTATTAATTCTTCATCCTATTTTACATGCAGGTTCATGTAGAGGTGGGATTGATGAGGAAACTTTAGCAGATTACCTTAATTATGTCTTGTTGTATTATTTTGCATTAAATTCACGTGTTATTAATTTACGCATGCATGTATTAAATATGGGGCTTCTTGTTCTGATGAAAAGCCTGGAAGAATAAGCCATGGTTGATAGATCTCTTTACTTTTTAGTTCATTTTGGTCGAAACATTATAATTTGTATTATTTTGTTTTTGCTATGTAAACTCGTATGATTGTTACAATTTTTTTTATGATATACAAGTTTTTTTATTTTCTAATTTTTAATATATTTTTAATTAATTATTTTATTTTTTCTATTATTTTATATATTTTTTAAAATTAATTGGAATTTGCGAGGAAAAGTGGTTCCCTCGCAAAATCCTCAATTTTGCGAGGAAAAATTTTCCCTCGCAAAAATGCCCCATTTTGCGAGGAACATTTTTCCCTCGCAAAATCTGAAATTTGCGGGAAAATGTTTCCCTCGCAAAATTTGAAAATTTGCGAGGAAAGTTCTTCCCTCGCAAAAGTTTCAAATTTTGCGAGGGAAACATTTTCCCTCGCAAATTTCAGGATTTTGCGAGGAAAAATGTTCCGCCACAAAATTCTGAATTTGCGACGGAAAAATGTATTTTTGCGACGGAAAATTGGTTTGCGATGACAATTTTGCGACGGAACTTTTCCGCCGCAAATCACTTTTGCGACGGAAAATGCATTTTTGCGAGGGGAAAATTTCCGCCGCAAAAAATAGTTTTTTGTAGTGTAATGGTAATTTTGAATTTATTAATTCGCATATAATATCCTAAGAGATATCTTGACCACTAATGACTATTTTGCCCTTGAAACACTTATTTTCCACTTTATTCCCCCAAAATTCGTAGAACAACGCTGGTACAAATCTGGGCAGCATTTCGTCTAACTTTGAAAAATCATAATTAATTCTAGAAAAATCGAAATGAGGATCCGTAAAATTCATTGGAATCCTTAGGATGTCTATTTTCAAGTAAAAATAATCAAATTTTCCCAGATTACACGAATCACTCCCAGGTTTTAAGTTTTGAACCTCTGCCCAGAATTTTTCCAGAAATTCGTAGCCTAACTTTGAGGATTTTTATCTCTCTGTACAGAAAACATTTTGACATTTTCTTGACATATTTAAAAATCCATATATGTCTATTTTAACCATGAATGTTCTCAGAATTTTGTGACCATATTTTCAATATGAAATTCTGGAGTTTTCATCACTGCCTCCAGAAATTTCGAAACCGATGAAATTTCGCCGAACTTCGTTACTTTGATGATTTTTTCCAGAAATTTTGCTATATGACCTCCCTCATCATTTTTTCGAAATAAAGCAAATTTTTACCATAAAAACATGTAAATAAAATTATCCTAGCATATTTAAGATCTACACTACTTCTATCTAAAAATTTAAGAACTAGAACTTAAAGAACTTAAAGCTAGAGCTAGAGAACTTACCAAGAACTTTGCTACTCCTTCAAGAAGCTCCTCACTCTTACTCTCAACTCTCTATTTCAGATTTTTTTGCTTGTTTTGGTGTGGAGAATATGAAGACTCAAGCCCCCTATTTATAGCAAAAGGCTATGGCAATCTTGTAATTCTCTAACTTACACATCTCTCATTTTTGGCCATGGGTTTAAGTCTGAATTCTCCCTCCATCTGAGCCAAAAAACGTGGCCTACCTCCCCCCATTCTTCCTCCTTTGATTTTTCACCAAAGCCTCTTGCCTTGGTGTCAAAATTGTCCCCATGTGTAAAGCTTTTGGTCCCAAGAGTGCTTTGGTGGCTCTTCCTCCATCAAGCATTCTCCAAGCATGCATTGGTGGCATCTCCATCTTCATACATTTCCCAACTTGGTGTTCTAATTTCCTAGTTACTCTAAGTATACTTGTAGCTAGATGACTTTGGTGATTGGTTAGCAATTAAGCAAAATACTCTAGGGTTTAGTCTTTAATTAGCTTAATCTTTGGTCATTAATCCTAAAATGGTGTTTTAGGTGTTATTAAATTTATTTGCTTGGTTACTAATTTAATCATGATCATTAGTAATCATCTTTATGCTAATCCTAACCCCTTATTGGTCCTTGACCTTTAATTATCCTAATACATCTTTAATTGGTGACTATTAACATTAATTGTAAAGAATTACCTAAATATTCCATTAGTGTAATTTTAATTGCTCTTTAATTGTTGGTAATTGCCCCTTAATTGTCCCAAGTGTTTTGATAATTCTTTATGGCTTTTTATAAATCAAATATGAACTAGGTATTAGAAAATTTAGTCTCTTAATAAATTATAATAATTGGTGTTTAAGGTCCTTTGATTAATTATGAAGGTTTGGACAATTCATTTAATTTTTAGAAGATCCTTATTGGTCATTAATTGTTATTGTTGTTGTAAGTGGAGCTATATACCCAAGAGGGGGGTGAATTGGGTATTTTAAAACTTTTCAGAAATTGCCTGTTTTGAAGCTATGAAAACAGAGATAAAGCGAAGTGAGGGAAGAAGAAGGCTGGACACAAGGATTTATCTTGGTTCGGTCCAACTCTTTGACCTACGTCCGTCCCGAAACACTCGGGATTTTCCACTATCACTCAATTACAATTACACACTCGTACTCGGGATGATCCTCTCCCTAGGACTCACTCCCCCTTACAAGTTTTGTAATTGTAAACAATCGATACACACTATGTAATCAAGAGTTATCCTCTCCCTAGGACTAACTCCCCCTTACAAGTTGTACTACGATTACAATCGAATACCCACTCGTAAACGAAGAATGCTCCTCAACCTAGGACACACTCCCCTTTACAAGTTGTACTCTGATTTTCCCAATCTCCAAGTCACTTGACTTGAGATTGTTACAATGAATGATATACAAGGAAACAAACTCTCTCTAAGAGTAGATATGATAAGCACTGAAGCTCAATGTATCACAAGATACTACACGAGAAAAACTGAAGAAATAAATATGAGACTTGAAAGATTTTCGTCTTCGGCCAGGTGTGTCTATTTGATAAGAAGTTAATGCACTCTATTTATAGGTAGAGAACATTAAATGACCGTTGCTTGATGAATCCAACCGTTGTAGGTGATTAGCTTAAGGTGCGGTCATCTTCTCTCTCTAAACTTATGCTAATCTAGGTGTTAATTTGATCTGGTGTGATTCTCGAGAATTTGCCCGTTGGAGATTACTTTGCTTGTTGTAGTAAGCATTCTTTAACGTTCGGAAAGGCGTGCTCGGATGGATTATTTGAAAGTAGGTTGATTTGCATAGATGCATTAAATGCACCGAACACTTTTTGCTTTATGGCTTTGACCTTCAATAATCTTCATCTAATCTTATCGAAATTCACTCAACAAACTTGTTAAACATAGCTAGGAATATGATTGAATGAATTATGGAAGCAATAAGATCAAACAACAATGATTTGCAAATTCGTATAATTCAAAAATCGGTTTTTACCGTTGTATCTTGCGGTATGTTCATGCTTACTGCGATGTGCCTTGCTATTACACAAGTGTCCATCTTTGCAAAGTATCCAATTGGAAACTCGAGTATGCACCTTTCGAGAGGCAAACCATCGTGTCTTGTGTTTGAAAGACAAAACCTATCTTGGAGTTTGCACTCCTTTCTTTGCGATATTGGCTTAACTTGAAAAATCCTTTTGCTCTCTGTAAGTCCAATACTCGAGTTTGGCTACGCAAACTGTAGTATTGACTTAGTTTGAAAAATCCTTTAGCTCTCTGGAAGTTCAATACTCGAGTTTGGCTACGCAACTGCGGTATTGACTTAGTTTGAAAAATCCTTTTGCTCTCTGGAAGTTCAATACTCGAGTTTGTCTACGCAAACTGCAGTATTGACTTAGCTTGAAAAATCCTTTAGCTCTCTGGAAGTTCAATATGTTAGTTCTACATGTGTTTTGATGATGTTTTAACAATTGTAAACAAAATGAGAAGTTTTCTCTTGCAAATTTGATAAACTTTCTTTGTCAAGGAAAACTCTAGTTTTGAAGTAAAACTCAAGTTTTGAGGTTTCGAGAAAATCCGAACAAAGAAAAAAGCGCCGTTTTCGTTAAAACCGCAAGTTTTCGGTTTTCATGAAAAACATGAAAACTCGAGTTTTGGGGTCAAAACTCGAGTTTTGGCTTGTACGAAGAAAAGCGATCAAGAAGAATTCTTGCGTTTTTGAGTTTTCATGAACATATGAAAACTCGAGTTTTGGGAGCAAAACTCGAGTTTTGGTTTTGCCGAGAGCCTTTGGATTTTCGAAATCACAAAACCTCCGTTTTCAAAGAGCACCGCCGGTTTTTGACATTTCTCATATTTTCGGAAATGTTCAAAACTCGAGTTTTGGGGTCAAAACTCGAGTTTTGGTCTGTTGGTCGTGCACTGATTTACAACATATGAAAACCGCGGTTTTGGGTCAAAACCTCCAGTTTTCATTTTACACGGGTTTTCATTGAGTTTTCATTGAACATATGAAAACTCGAGTTTTGGAAGCAAAACTCGAGTTTTGGTCGAGCGAGGAGAGCATTCAAGGTTTCACAAGTTCAAAGCGCAGTTTTGGTTGAACACCCGGTTTTGATATGTTCACGGGTTTTGAGTTTTCATGTTTTAATTGAAAACTCGAGTTTTGGGAAGCAAAACTTGAGTTTTGGGCAACCGAGAGCATCGGTATTTTTCAACTTGAAAACCTCGGTTTTTGATTGAAAACCTCCAGTTTTGATGTTTTGGACTAAAACTACATTTTCACATCAATAGTCCAAAACTCGAGTTTTGGGGTCAAAACTCGAGTTTTGAAGTTTTACATCAAAACTCCCTTTTGAAGCATAAATCGCGATTTTCATCTCGGAAGATGAAAACTCGAGTTTTGGTGAAAACTCGAGTTTTGATCATCGGGACGGAACTTTTGGTGAACTTAAAATTACACATTTTGATTAATGCTTCAAGTTTTAAGTTGCGGATTGGTTACATATGTTTTATATGATTCTTATCTATATTTCTAACCAATCTTAACAAGTTTGCTTATGAGTTTTCGGAGGATTTGAATGTTTAACATTTGAATTATTTTAACTTATCCTCAAAGACAAAAAGCAATGGAAGGCAGTGGAGTTGTGGGCAGATTTCTCACCTAATACAAACAACTAAAGTCTCCACCTGACTAAAGCAGATCTTGACAACATGGGACGAATTTGAAGAGCCAAATACCGAACACTTTATTCCCAAGTTGAAGAATTCAAATCTGCAAAGTCTCCATGACTATATTCAAACGGCAAACTTATGCAACGGCTAGATTCATGAAGCAACACCCATAAATGACTATATTTTCGAATGGGTTGAAGCCTCAACGGATCTATAACGTTCACAAGCTTCAAATCACTATAAATACATGAAGATTTGAAGTTGGACTGCAGAGAAGACATATACAGAAAGCTTACACGAATTACATCAGTTTCTCTCTGTTTATTCATTTGATTGTATCTTTGATACATTGAGCTTCGGTGCTTGTCATATCTACTCTTAGAGAGAGTTTGTTTCCTTGTATATCATTCATTGTAATAATCTCAAGTCGGGTGACTTGGAGATTGGGAAAATCAGTACAACTTGTAAGGGGAGTGTGTCCTAGGTTGAGGAGCATCCTTCGTTTACAGAGTGGGTATCTGATTACAGAGTACAACTTGTAAGGGGGAGTGTGTCCTAGGTTGGGAGCATCCTTCGTTTACTGAGTGTGTATCTGTTGTAAGCAACTACAGCTTGTAAGGGGGAGTGAGTCCTAGAGTGAGGAGCATCCTTCGTTTACAGAGTGTGTAATTGTTCTTGAGTGATAGTGGAAAATCCCGAGTGGTGAGGGATTTGGACGTAGGTCAAGGAGTTAGACCGAACCAAGTATAAATCTTCTGTGTCAAGCTCTTCTTCTCTATCTCCACTTTGCCTTAATATTATCATTGTGTGGGTGATCCGAAAAGAATTTTAAAATCCCCAATTCACCCCCCTCTTGGTGATTTTCTTCACTTTCACAATACTCGAGTTTGGCTATGCAAACTGCAGTATTGACTTAGCTTGAAAAATCCTTTAGCTCTCTGGAAGTTCAATACTCGAGTTTGGCTATGCAAACTGCAGTATTGACTGTTCAATACTCGAGTTTGGCTATGCAAACTGTAGTATTGACTTAGTTTCAAAAACTTGGTCGTTCTCTGGAAGTCCAATACTGCGGTATGTCTACCCATACTGCGGTATTGACTTAGTTTGAAAAACTTGGTTGCTCTCGGAAGTCCAATACTGCGGTATGCAAACCTATCTTTGCGGTATTGACTTAACTTGAAAAACTTGGTTGCTTTTTGGATGTCCAATACTGCGGTATGCAAACCTATACTGCAGTATTGACTTATCTTGAAATTATCTGTCAACTTTCGAGGGTCATATCTCCCTGGTCTGAACTCCGTTTTGGTCCATTCAACTCTTGATGGAAAGCTCTTTGGGTCTATTTTCATATGCCACTAATTTTAGCTCAATACGATTTTTAGATTGTGAGTTACACTCAAAATACCGAAGGTGGGTCTGGACTGTGACGTTGATTCTTATGGCAACTTGTAAAAATCATAGCTCCTTGATATTGACACCTTTGGACTTGGTTTATATATCAAAATGATGCTTTGGATGTCGAGTTTCAAATGCCACTGGTTTCACCTCAATCCGATTCCTGGTTTGAGAGATATCATCGAATCACCAGAGGTCGCCCGTGCTGAACGTGAGATAGTGGAGCTGAAGTGTTGATAACAGTTGCATACTCGAGTTTTCACTTGCATACTCGAGTATTCTCTTGTCCAGAGACGCCAGAGGTGCTGAAGACACTACAAACTCGAGTTTTGAGTTGTATACTCGAGTTTTGAGTCTCAAACTCGAGTTTTGTGTTCCAAACTCGAGTTTTCTCATCTGAAGTTGATTTTTGCTGACTTTAACTTCAAATTGACCCATTCCAACTTCCATATGACCTTGGAGACTTCTAGCATCAATCTTAGAACTTGAATAATGATATCTTCACTTCATTCAACAAGTTCTTCTTTCTTTCTTCTTCTCTTGATCATTCTCCATAACTCTAATTCTTTCTTTCTTCTCTTCTCTTTACTATTCCTAAAATCCTTTGATAACTTCTTGCTTCCTTGACATTCTGATATTCCCATTATATTGCATGCAAGAACTTCTTTCTTACTTTCTTGATCAATCTCTATAATTCATCTTGGATTAATCTACATTAAATACAGTAGTTAGTCAATGTAGAAGATAACTATATTACTCAATCTTTTTGCTTTTAACAATGACATCTATATAAGACATCATCAAAACTAATCATAACTAACAGTTGTCTCCAATTTTATTTAAGGATTTTCATAGCACTCACTTGCTCTTTTTGATCTTATATAAACCCTAGTTTAGTAGGGTATTTATTGTATTTTATGGTATTTTATGATGCCTATTAACTCATTGGGTATTCTAATCCTAAGGAAAAATTACCTAGAAAATAGAATAAACACATCTCAAAATTTGAGACCATATATTCACCTATTTTAAATAGGCTATATTTATCAAAATATTGTATTTAAGACAAACAAGAAATTTTGGGTATTACAAAAGTCAATCTCTCAAAAGTGCTCCAATGCTTGAAGTTCTTGACTTCTACTCATTCTAGATAAAACAAGGTAAAACTTCGAGTTTGCCTATGAAAAACTTGAGTTCCAAGCAAACAACGCGAGTTCACCTTATAAAACTCAAGTTCTGAGGTATTTCTTCAACTCCTCTCTAATCTTAAGTTTACTTGAAGAATGGTTTGGAAAACTCAAGTTCTACTTTATGAAACTCGAGTTTGAACAATGATGACTCAAGTTCTGTGTACTTTTCAAAGGACTTATGATTTCAGTCTAACTTTCAAAATGCTAAAACTCAAGTTCTACTTTATGAAACTTGACTTGGTAACTCGAGTTTGTACAGTGATAACTCGAGTTCTTAAGTTGTTAAAAGAACTGATGATTTCTGTCAAACTTTCAAAAAAGGTAAAACTTGAGTAATATTTGAGCAACTTGAGTTCCACGTTAGCGTTGGTTCTTCAAAACTCAAGTTACCTTTTTGAAAGCTTATTTACAAGCTAAACTTATTTTGTAACAATTTTATTTAAGAATAAAACTCGAATTTTGTATACCAAAACTCGAGTAATGTTTAACAACTCGAGTTCTTCTGGCTCTGAAAGTCGATCATCATCTTCGTAAAATTCAAAGTCTCTGGTCAAGTCATTGTTCTCCATTTAGTTATCATCTCATTCACATGTTTATAGTGATAACTATATCCTTGGATATATCTTATAGATTATCCTAAATGTCCCTGGTCGGTCATCTACGCGGGAGCGAAGATGAGATAAGACTAGTATGACTTTGATGATGTATGGAGATAGGGATCAAAGTCATGGGCACTTGTAAGAGTACAAGGTGCTGGACCGACCCACTATGAGAAAGTTGCATGGATTAAGTCATAAGCTTATCTCATGTATAACAGCGTCACAACGCCCTATGACCTGAGATCATCATGGATTCCTACATTATGAGTCACTGACCTTTGACCTGGTCAAAGGTCACCTTTGACCGGGTGATGATAAAGGCTGGGATCGGGATCAGTGGTCTTCATGCGGAGGAATGTGAATGGTCAAGATGGAATTTGTCCCTCACATTTGTAGAGAGATAATACTGGGCCCCTCAATGAGTGAGTCTAAGAAATGTATGGTCATACTATAATGGAAAGGAGTTTTCATTTCACTTATTAGACTACTCAAGAATCGAGAAAGTAATGGTCAAGAACAGGAAGTTGACATTATCCATGCCTCATCCTTGACCAAATTATCGCGTGACAAAATGGACGTGACATGGTTATACGATAGGTTGTATCGTGTCATCGATCCCCATGTGAATTGGGTAGTCACAATGTCTTGCTAGAGGCCGCTTGCGACTTGTGGTCTGTGCAGTACGTACAGTATTGGCCTTGCCAATCTCATATGGGCCTACGGGGTCGCACAAGAATAGCCCAACACGACCGCGAAGTGTCAGATTCATTGAATCTTAGATACATCTAAGATTTAATGAATCTTGTATTTAATCTAGGATGAATATATATATATATATATATATAGTAAATTCAAAAATAATATAATATTATTATTTAATGGATATTATAATATTATAATATAATATTTGTTTTATATTTAATTTATTTGATAAATTAAATATTTAAAACAAATAGAGATATTGTATCTCATTTAATTTTTGAATAAAGATATCATATATCTATTTAATTTAAATTGAGATATAGTATCTCAGATTTAATTAAATAGATAGATTTCATTTCTCATATTTAATTTATAGAGATAAATTAAATCGAAGGCTTTTTAATTTGGATTAAATAAATAGATTCGATTAGATCTATCGAGATAGATTTAATTAATATATTTTTTAATCCAGATTCAAAATTTGAATTTCAAATTTGGCTTTTAATTTGGATTAAATAAATACATTGATTAGATCTATCAGATAAATTTAATTAATATATTTTTAATCCAGACTCAAAATTCGAATTTCAAAATTAATGAGAATTAATTTTGAATATAATACGCTGATCGGGTTTAGAAAAACCTACGGGACTTTTGTCAAACATATTAGAAAGTCACGAGAAACCCTAGAATAAAATAGAGAGAGACGCACAATTCAAAAGGCGCTAGCACGCTGTCGTAGCCGTGTTCGGAGATTGTTCGTGTGGATGCCGGTAGAGGAAGGCGATTCATAGAGTCGGCTTCTACTGATCGAGAAGGTAGCCCACTAGTTCAAACCAAAAGAGACGCATACCGTTTCGGCGCATAGGTATGATTCGGATTCCTTTAGCCTGAATTTAAACGTTGTTGAGCGATCCTCGGATGGGATTCATAAATATTTTAATCCATTTGCATGTACGGATCCCAACAAAATTGCCTTTAGTTTTGACTAATTCAAGTTAACCTTAGTTTACTCAAGTTAAGGCTTTTAAATCTTTTTAAATGAAAAGCATAAACTCGAGTTAAGCGTGTATGACTTCGAGTTGCCTCTATAAAGACTTAAACTTATCTTTTCAAATTCTTAAGTCTCGCACTCAAATGTGTTTCTCAATAGTCAAAAGATTTGCCTCGACTTAATATTGATTCACTTAATTTACTTGTTAGAGTTAGTATTTTTGCACTCAAGTGTCATTTGTTCAAATCTTCAAATGTATTTCTCAAACTTATTTGTGAACAAATGCTATTAACTTGAGTAAGAAAGGATTGACTTAAGTGACCAACGCAAGTGAGTATTTTAAGACTTGAGTTAACTCTTAGTTAAACTCTTTTTGAAGGTGGAGCTAAATCTCCAAGAGGGGGTGAATTGGGGATTTTGAAACTTTTTCGTTTTGCTGTTTTTGTACAAAGCAAAACGAGAGGTGAACAGATGATGTAGAGGAGAATAGCTAGACACAAAGATTTATCTTGGTTCGGTCTAACTCCTTGACCTACGTCCAGTCCCCAGACACTCTGGGATTTCCACTATATCAATTTGATTACACACTCTGTACTCAAGAGAAATTCTCTCTCTAGAATTTACTCCCCCTTACAAGCTGTAATCAATGAACCCAATCACCAAGTCCCCTTGACTTGTGATTCTTTACAATAAATGATTTGTAGATAAAAACTCTCAGAGTGAGTGATGATAAACACTGAAGCTTATAATGTCAAAAGACAGAATACAAGTGAAAACTGAAAGGTAGTTGTGAGACTTGAATGCTTGTGCATTTTTAGATGTTGTAGTTGTTGAAGAGACTTGAATGTAGTCCTATTTATACTCAGAGATCATTAAATGACCGTTGCTATTCCAATAAATCTGTTGGAGAAGTTCGGCCAAGATTAGGCGATGGTTTAGGCATCTTCTCTCTCCAATCCTCACTTAACCCAGCTGGCTAGATGATCGAGTTGACTCTGTGAATTTGTCAGTTGGAATAGCAGTTGCTTGTTGTAGAAATTATTCTTTAATGCTTTGCAACCGTGTGCAGGTCGATTAAGCAAAAGTATGCAAGCTTCTGGTTTCAGCATTTAATGTTCTGACATTACCTTTTGCTTTTACTTTTAACCTTCAATAATCATTCTTTAAGCAGTCTGAAACTCACTAAACAGATGGTTAAACATAGCAGAGAATAGTAGAGAATAATCCTGGAAGATATTATAATCAAAGATTAAGGATTCACAAATTAAATCGATTTGATTTTCAAACTTAGCGTTCAATACTCGAGTGTGTTCATCAATACTCGAGTGTGTCACTGTGCACTTAAGTCAATACTTGAGTGTGTTCATCAATACTCGAGTGTGTCACTGTGCACTTAAGTCAATACTTGAGTATTCACTCTAATACTTGAGTATTCTTCTTCCAGAGAGGAATCATCGGGTTTTGACTTTGGACCTTATCATTGAAGTAAGGTCAATACTCGATTGTCCAAGTCAATACTCGAGTTTTGAACTTTTGATATGAAAATAAGTTTAAGTTCAAAACCTCAATACTTGAGTATTGACTCCAATACTTGAGTGTTCAGATCATTGACAAAGAGCAAAGCTCTCGGTATGCCCAACACTCGAGTTTCCAACTCAATACTCGAGTATTCATTCATTTTGAAAAAAACTTTGTGAAGTCTTTCCCAAGTCAATACTTGAGTTTTGAAATGAATACTTGAGTGTTCAAATTGTTGTCAAAGATGAAAGCTCTCTGTAAGTCCAATACTCGAGTTTCCAACTCAATACTCGAGTGTGCATTTGTTTTAGAAAAACTTGGTGAAATCTTTGCCAAGTCAACACTTGAGTATTGAAGTGAATACTTGAGTATTCAATATATGTATAGAACTTGTAGTCTTTAAATCGGTCCAATACTCGAGTGTGGATACCAATACTCGAGTATTCTAGGTGTTTGAAAACTTTGATAAATTGATGACAATACAATACTTGAGTTTTCAAAAGAATACTTGAGTATTCATAAACACATGTTAACTATGAAAGCTTTGTGAAAGTCCAATACTCGAGTGTTTAAAACCAAAACTCGAGTGTCTATAAGATGAACAACTTGATATCTCTCGTATGGCCAATACTTGAGTATTCAATGGAATACTTGAGTATTGAAGCTAAAGTCATCATTGAAATTGTCTGTGTGTTCAATACTTGAGTATGCATATCGATACTCAAGTTTGACTCAGGGTTGAAAAACTTGGAGTGCTCTCGTAAGTCCAATACTCGAGTGTTTTGTCCAACACTTGAGTATTGCTTTGTGTAATGGTTTTTGAGCAACTCTGTCAAGTCAATACTCGAGTTTGAAACCGATACTCGAGTGTGGCTTTGGTGATAAGTTTTCCAACTTGCCAAAGACCAACTTCAATGAATGTTTACAATTGTTAATTATCATCAAAACACATAGAGAACTAACATTTTTCACATACATCTTGAAGTCACTATTTGTGAAACATATCTTTTGACTCAAGTGTAAAAGTCCTAACTCGAGTGAATGGCTCAAGTCAATATTTGTTTGCCTTGAGTCATACTTTGTGAAATGATTTCTTCAATCCAAATCTTATGTATCAATCATTTCACTTGAGCACAAAAAAGAACAAATCAAGTCATTAACTCAAGTCAGTTAATGATTAACTCAAGTTACCTTTTCTGCTTTTGTAAATCACCATGTCTGTAAAGTTAAAGCCATTAATTATGATTTCATATCTTCTTATCATCATGCATTATTGTTCCTAACTATCTTTAATCAGTATATTAATGAGTTTCAGATGATTATGCGGGTGATTAACTCACAAATCTCAAAAAGCATTAATTATGTTAGAAGCATTAAATGTTGTTGCAGAAAATGAGATGCAAACTTGGCAACCATTCTCTGAACAATCAGAAATCATCCCTGCTATTCTCATTCCTCATTAAATGCTGTATCACAATGGGCAAGAGGAATGAAGGAATAACAAATAGCAAAACAACAACGATTATTCTCAGAATTGAAGCGTGTGAGTAACAAACAAGTTCAACAGTCTAACGGCTATATCTATTACTTACAATGAATTCATTGAAGCTTCTCAATGATCATAAATTCCAACCACCAAATATAAGGTGAAGCATTCAATCTGAACCAACTACTAAAACATCTTACGCTTAAACGAATTTATTGCATCTACTGTTTCATTCATTATTGTGTAATATTTTTAGATATATTTGTGCTTCAATGATTCTTAGTTTGCTCTATAAGAGAGTTATTTTCTAATCAACATTTCTATAAATAAAAAAAAAAACTCAAGGTAAAGGGACCTTGAGAGTGGGTGTATTGATTACAACTTGTAAGAGAGAGTTAATCCTAGAGAGAGGATTACTTGAGAGTTACATAGTGTGTAATCACTTAAAAGAATTAGTGAAAAACCCGAGTGTCCGGGATTTGGATGTAGGTCAAGAGTTTAGACCAAATCCATATAAATCTCTTATGTCTATTATTCTTTCTTTTTCTCGCTATATTTTTTAGTTATCGGGGTTAATCGTAAAATTGTTTTAAATCACCCAATTTACTCCTTCTTAGGTGATATTATTTCTTTTATTTGGTATGAGAGTTAGAACTTCTCGAAAGGATTAACATCTAGAGAAGAATCGTTATGGACGGAATCTACCACGATGGAGCTTCAATCAATAGACCTTTTGGTTTTGATGGAGAGTACTACTCCTTCGGAAAACCAAATTCGAGTCTTCATTATGGCCTCTAATTATGGGCTTTGGAACGTGTTTGAGAAAGAAGATTATTTTCCTTCTAAAGTGGAACAAGGAGTTCGTGTTCCTAAGGTCAAGGAAGAATTCAATGAAAATGACGAGAAGGATGATCACATTGAATAGCAAGGCTATTCTCATGCTGCATAGTGCACCAAGCCAGAAAGAGTACGTTCGAATATGCACACTACCTTCAGCAAAAGATATGTGGAAAGCTCTTGAGATTGCTTATGAAGGGACTTCGACATTAAGGAAAATCAACTTAATACTCTAAGGATTGAATATGATTTACTTTGTATGAAGGTAGGATAGTCTATTGGTGAGTTTCAACTCGGGTTTACTCACCTGAAAAATTAGCTCTCGGCCTTGGTAAAGGATTATGAACAAAGAGCTCAAGTGAGGAAAATTTTGAATATCCTTACCAAGTAGTGGGAAGCCAAGGTCACTGTAATAGAAGAGGCTCGTGGAAAGTCTATGCAATCAATGGCTGCCTTATTTGGAAGCCTATCTAAGTATGAAGGGGGTAGACGAAGGGCTTCAGTAAAGAGTGTGGATCCTGATGAATTGACATCCTTTGTTGCAAGGCAACCTCTTGGAGACTACTCTTCCTGGCCTTTATTTGCCTTATCCCACCGTGTGGATTTGTGCAGAAGAGGTCTAACTACTTATACATATTGAATAATGTTGATGAAGTTCAAGGCATCATATATGCACATAAAGAGTTGTAAGGAAGGAAAATAGTCCAATGACTAAACAAAAGTTAATTAGGGAGCATAACAGAACTTTTGCAAACTAGTTCAAATAAAGGTCGAGGGAGAAGAATGTGTTTCAGATACAATAAAATGGTTCGTACATGGTCCCGAGGTTGATGTCATAACTTGGAATTCGTATGTGATTACATTTTACACGAAGTCCTTAGATGATAAGAGCACCATCCAGAAGAGTGGTGTTATGTTAGAGGCTGAATCTATGCATTTCTCCAGTTCAAAAGATAAGATGCCTAAATTGGCAGTCATGCCTTATTATGGGGTTATTGAAGAGATTGAGGAAGTGAACAATGTTAAAATTAAAATTTCCTTTTTCAAATGCAAGTGGGTTAATGTTAATAATGGTATTCGGATCGATTGGCTAGGATTTACAATAGTCGATATCAATAGTAGTAGTTATTGTAACATTCTAATTTTTATATTAGGATTTAATTACATGTTAAAAAAATCAATCATGATACATGAATTTGTCATGTAATTATCAAGATAAAAGTGCTTTTATTATTTAAAATATGATTTATTAGAAAGAAATTAGTTAAGATAATATAGAAACAAAAAATATTGGGTCTTTTATGGTAATTTTTCTCAATAATAATAATAATTAAAAAGCTGAGACATCTTTGCCACTTTCTTGGGGGCGAGGGGAGTTAATTCCACCACCTCTCCCTTTGTGTATATATATAAGTGTGTGTTGTGTGTAGAGTGATGTGTGTGTGTGTGTGAGGGGAGTGAGATGAGAGGGAGAGGATGAGCCAGAGAGTGAGGAAAAAAGGGAAAGGAGGAAGAAAGGAAGAGTCTAAAGGATATTTTAAGGTATGTTATTTATTTTATAAGATTATTTAGGTAACTAAACTAATTTCTTTTCAACAAACTTTCTTCATGAAAGTTATTCGCCTATTTTTCTCTTTCTAATGAGGGTAAGATAATACTAATTAGTGAAATTTTTGGGGTTAGAACCTTAGCAAAGTTTTGAGTATTTGTAGAACATGATTAATATATAATTTTAATTGGTTTATAGATTTATTAGTTGGTAGTTGTGGGAATTCAAATTTAATTTCCTATCTAAAAAGATTTAGGATTTATGTCTTATAGGATATTCTTACCAATTAAATAAGGTTTAAGGCAATTATTTGGATTACTAGAAGTATTATTGTAGGTTTAACTAGTTTAGTATTGCTGAGCCTTGAACTACATGAAATTATGAGTTGGGATTTGAAATTGAAATTAAAGTATGATATGATTTTTGTTATGTGGAGGTTTGAAGATTCTATTAAATAAATTGGGTTATGCTTATATATGTTAGTATTAGGTTGAGAAATTGAGATTTGTAATATTAGGTCTTTTATATCTGAGTTTAAAATTTATTGGAGGTTATATTGAGGATTAGATGGATTGAATTTGAGGTTTATAATGAATATGAATATTTAGGTGAAAATTATATTGTAGGAAATTGGGTATTTTGCTTAAACTAATGATGTGGTGATATTGTGATGATCATAATTAGTGATAAATAATTTATAAAGGAAGGAAATGAGATTGTAACGATGATTTGAAGAATAAATAAAATTATCAAATCTTTTAAGAAAATTAAATGAGACAATTATAGTTCAATTAATTATTAATTATTGTATTTTTGTTAATTCTATTAACGTATAATTATATATTTATTTTTAGAATGGACTTGATCTCTCTAAAGTTTATTTATTGTGTCGAATTTGAGGTAACCACTTTTCACTTATTATATGTGTTAATATGTTGTTTGTGAATATTTTGTGAAATAATTATGAGATTAATATATGGATGTTGATTTAATATGAGTACTTTGAAATGGTTATTGAGACAGAAAATTGTGATATTACATGATTTTGGATAATGCACTTTTGTTATGATTTTTGTAAATTGAAATAGTATTGTTATCTTAATGATTATTGAAACGATGCATTATTTTTACGAATCGTGTTTGGAACTCATATATACATGCCAAGTAATTGTTTAGATGGATAGATGTGGAGTGGTGATGGATATGAAGTGGTGATAAGAGTTGTTGTGTATAAATACCACGTGGTATGCTACCACTTGGTGTACAATGGATGACTTTGATATTTTCAAGGCCCTTGGTATCACCCTCTTCCTTTGATTAGGTTAAGGGTCAGCCCTTCGGACAGTGACATCTTTCTATATTCGAAGGAAAAAAAACCCATGGTCCAATATGAGTTCCATAGCCTTTGGCTAGGCTATACCTCATTATTAGAGAGCTTGGTGCGTCTTGTCATAGAGACTAAACCTATTACGTTGACCCATGGGTTCGTGAGAATAAGGGTGGGGGTGATAAAGATTGTCGGGTATCGATTTGTTGCGTGGCACGTTATATATGCGATTCATGATATGAAATTTAATATAGAAATTTTATTACAAATTAAATTGTTGATTTGGGAATTTGTAAAGTTATATATCTAGTACTTTGTTATACAAAATATTCCACTTGGCATTTCACGAGCACATATTAACATTTATAATGAGCTAGATTGATGGTCACAAACATTTTTCAGGTGATAGTTCTCGCATTGACCTATCAGGGAAGGCTTTAGAAGCTTAAATGACTTTTGATAACAATAGTGCTTCCATCTTTTGGTACATGTTGAATTATTGTATATTGCCACAAATAAGGCTCATTTGGCATACTTTAGTATATTGAGGTTATTTTGATAATCTCGAAATAAGACTTCGTTAAAAAGTTAGGGCATGGTAATATTCAAAGCTCAAATGTGTGCATAAAACACTTTAATGAATTTCTTAATCAAGTTAGTAATTAATAATTGTCCTTTAAAATGGATGATGTTACGGTTATGGAGATGGACCTTTTATTATGGTAGATTAGGAGAAACAAATGTTCTATATCACCGATCGGAAAATAAAATGTGGTATGTAGCTCTCCAAGGAAAAAGGTTCATTGATATTGATGAGGAAATTCATTCAAATTATTGTCTTTCTAAGGGTACTCTTTTTACGAAGAAGATGAAGTGGATAATGAACTTGACATAAGAAATGATCATCATGAAGGCATACAGGAGGATATCCCTTTATAAAAGAGATAATTCATAATGTAATATTCATATGCAGGATTCTTTGAAAACTTTAAGGTTAATTTTAACTATATTCCTTCCTCTGTTCTTAAACAATCTCATTGACTATAAAGCTTTTGTTTTTGTTTTTACTTTTGTGGCAGGATCCGAAAGGGGCATGTTATATAAATAAGGAATGGTACGTTGTTGGGTGAGAATTTGATCAAGACATGGTGAATTGGGCATGTATGTTGATTTAGGTGTTTTCTTTATAACTCACTGTATTTGTAACAGATCTTATTGTATATATTCATTTAGGTGTTGTATTGTCATAGTATATTCATTAAGAGGTCACATAACTCATAGTGAATAATATGTGTATTCGTGTTCAATAATTCAATTTGTAATTTATAATGGATTGTTTATATATTGAAGTTTAAAGTACTGGCTTTTAGGTGCTGGATTGGGTGGTGGATGTGTATGATCGGAAGAAATAAAACAGGTAAAAAATACAAGAAAATTTAGACTAGACGTATTACACAGGAGGTCTAAAAAGTCATACTTTTAAGACCAGACGAATAAATATGCCTATCTAAAAAGACCGACTTTTAAGACCGGATGTATCTCACAGCAGGTCTAAAAATTCAAACCTTGACCGATTGGGTGTGTTAAATATCCGGTCTTAAAATTCTGAATTTCTAGACCTACTGTTGAATACGTCTGGTCTTAAAAGTCAGTCTTTTTAGACCGGCATATTTATTCATTTGGTCGTAAAAGTTGGGTTTTAAGACCTAACAAAAAATATATCAGGTTTATATAGAGTAGACTTTTAAGATCTAATATTTTTAATGTCCGATTTAAAAACAATTGTTTAAGACAGGTCTTGCATCCGGTCTTAAAATTGATAGACTTTTAAGATCGTCTCGTATCCGATCGATCAGAGATCCGGTCTTACGATCGCTTTTCATCCGGTCTTAAAAGTTTTTTTTTTGTACCCTTGTAACTTGCTTCCTACCAAATTGCAAAGCATATTTTTTGTTTTACTCCAACTCAAATGGAAATCTTTCGACTCCAAGTTTGTTATCTATAACTCATGTTCAAAGTTAATTTCTTCTCTTGATTCGGCCATAAGAACTATATCATCAACAAAGAGCATGAATTTAGGGATTTATTCCTAAATAAGCCCAGTAAGAACGTAACGGCTAAGAAAATATTAAACAGGTAAGGGCTCAAATATGATCCTTGATGCCAGCCAATCTTAATTGGAAAGTCCTTTATCTCACCTAGTTATTATTACGCTAAGCTACCAGTTGCCCTCTCATACATATCTTAATATAGCTTTCATATATGCAGCACATACATCTTTCTTTTCCAATATCTTTTTTAGGCAGTTATCTTAATTTTTGATGTATTATTTAAAAGAAAAAGTTAAACAAATTTAAACCTCAATTTCCTAACCCATGTATTGTTTCAAATGTTTTTAAAGGTTTAATTATATCATTTTTAATGTAAACATAATTTTTGATGTATTATTGAAATGTAAAAGTTGAGAAATTTTAAATCCCACTTCCTCAGCCTTTATGCATAATTTATATTTTGTTGGATATATTTAAATATTTTATTAAACAAGAATAATTTAAATTTATTTTTTTTGGATATATTTAAATATTTTATATATATATATTTTTTAATACAAATTGAGACTAGAATACTCCTCCTCAATCGTCTTCATTTACACTTCACACGACCGCCAAAAAGCCTCTACCTTACAAGTGACTTCACAGTTTCTTATTGACCCTATACACTACTTCTTCTTTCGCCCTTCCTCTTTTTCTTCTATTATGTCTTCCTCTGGCTCCATGCTGAATTGACCTCCTCATTCTTTCATACATATGGCACTACTTTAATCAATTCCTTAATGCTATCTGAACGTCCACAAGGTGATACTCATGAAGACTACTTAGCAAGTATTCAATCCTAGACCTAGTGTGATTAAAAAGGGATCTATATTATTGATCCTATCAGGTGAGAGCATGAATAGCAAGGTGGCACCATTCATTTCACCTTTGCAATATTTTCAGTCTTAAATATATTTTCCTTGTTTTTATTTTAGTTTCTTGGGAAGCAAATTTCAAATTGCTTTATCACTCCTAAATACTTCTAAATACATCTTTTGTATTTATTTTGTTTTAAAACTTATAGTTTCTTGGAGATAATTATCGTGATAATATTTGTTCGTCTGGATATTTTAATTCATATTTCTATGTCCCACTTTCCTGTACTTCATAATAAATTAATGTTGACATTTACTTTCTTACTTTTGTCATATTTGTTAGTGTTGCTTTCAAATCCTCCTTCATAGCTTCAAAATATTGAATTGATTTCTTTCTTTCTTTTTTTCAATTATTTATTTTTATATTACTCTCCGGCCTTCAGTTTTTGAACAATTCTGGCTTAGCCTCGCTTCAAGTAACGAATATAGCCAGAATTGTTTAAAAAAAAAAACATATTATATGGGTGAGACAGTTATTTCTCACTATGAGTTATATGGTATATGATTTATGGTATATAAGATATTATATGGGTGAGACCGTTATTCACTACTAGTCTTGGTGTAAGAGTGTTATGACTGAATGTTGGTTGATGATTGCAACTTATATTATTTGTTGATAAAGAGTGAGAAAACTTGTACTGTTAATTCTTACCATATACTCCCTCCAGTCTTAATTATAGGAACACTTTTGTAGTGCAAAATGTAAACGTGCATTTAAACATTTTTTACTCCTTTTGTGAAAATTATTATGCGAAAAACTTTGTGCACCTTTTGCTTTCCTTCCACACACTTTGTTATTTATGTTCACACTAAGTTAGTGGTAGACTCATTCCTCTCTCTATATTGTTTTTTTTTTCAAATAATGCAACTAGTGAGGTTGTGTAATATCCTGATTTCCACTTTACCAAAAACCCTATATTTTGTGAATACTCAATAAGATATAAAAGTGAACATTTGTTTCAGGGTTTGTAATCTATTGATTATTTTTCAATCTGAATTTCACTTGGAAACTAATTGACTATTGTTGAATATGTGACTACATTAGTTGGCTAAAAATGTGACATAAAAATCACATAAAATAATGGCTATTTTCAATCTAAAGGAGTCAATAAAGGAAATGGATGACACTAAGCCAAATTGGTACATATTAACAACAAATTCTTGATACATGAAATTGCACTTTTAAAGGTTAACACTTTTAACTCCCTAATAGGGCTATTTTTATGCCTAAGACAAGAGGTAGGAGACAATTAGTAGTTGTCAAAAGGAATAAAGCACATAAGATGTAATGCATTTTGTGCCAAGTTAACACATGTCAATCAAGGGATTAATATCTAACTCATTGATATCCAAATTGTGCATGTGTCTTCAAGTTAAGAAAGGCAATGAAGACCTCCTTGAAGGGCCAATATTTTCAACAAGCAAAAGAAGTGGAAGAGAAGTTGAAGAATAATACACATGCACTTTGACAAGTCAACAAATCAACCATACATTGACACTTGTCATTAAGGGACACCTAATCCCTTATTTGTGACATCAAATGACTTCATAAACTTGTCCAAGAAGGTGAGAATTTCGGCTGGACTATTGAGTATGGAGGAAGCCAAGATTCAAGATAAGAGCACATGGGAATTTAGCCAAAAACTTCTAGAGACTTCTTAAATCAATGGAAGGACTGAGACCATAGGGGGATGACACATGGCAAAACAATCCAAGGACCCTAAATGAGTCAAGGAAGTCAACCAAGATGAGGGGAGGAAAGAAAGATGAGAAAACTTGGAGACAAAGCAAGGAAAAAGAGATATTTTGTGGGGGCAATTTGGTCTTTAGATAAGTGGCTTGTCTTCCTATTATAAAAACATGGACCCTCTTTTTGCATGTCACCCAAAATTAAACACTCATCTTGTCTTGTGATAGTGGTAGGGACGAAACCAATAGGAGTGAAAGGAAGGAGGAAAAATTCAAATCACACAAGGTAAGTTGTTCTTTTGTGTGATTGGTTTATTTTCTTATATTTTTCCATTAACCTCTAACCTTAGTAAAAACACTTTCTCACCGTGGTTTTAATAATGAAGCCGAAAGTTTGGAGGAAGGAGAAGAGAGGAAAGTTGTCACAAAACTCAAGAAGCTAGCAAGTGGGTAAGATCCTAGCTTATCTATGTGATATTTTATGTTGGTAGCATAAAGTGGTTTTGATCATGTTCTCTTGGAATATGGAGGCATGGGACCCCAAGGGGACATGTGTAACAAGATCCTAAAAACAAGATTCAACATCATCAAAGTCCAAAAGGCTAAGTTTTAAAGCAAACCTATGGCCAAATCATGATTTTATGTGAAGTTGATCAAAAGAGTGATTTGCCTTGTTTTTAGCCAATATTTTAGCCTAAGTAAGAATAGTGTAAAGCGAAATTATTTTCATGATTTTAAGGACACCAAAGGGTTTTTTTTTTTTAAAAAAATATGGAGAGGAAACATGGTGCAAAATGATTTTTAGAAGCAAAAGATCAAAGTGGTGCAAGTTGAGAAATCTGCTAGATTTGTGTTTTTCTAAAGGCAGACAACTTGTGAATAGTTTTTGACCAACGAAATGATATCTAAAAAAAATGAGATTTTTCAGAAATAAAGTAGACATATAGATCTTTATTTTGATATATAATATGTAATTTTTAGAGCTCTGTATAAAGAGAAAATAATTTTTGAAGTTGGACCATGTTTCTAGAAGTATGATTTGAACCGTGGCGAAAAATAAATAAACTGGGAATGACTCGAACTTTTCAAGCTTTTGGAAATATTTTTCCATGCAAATAGACATGTCAGGGGTCATTAGGTTTTGGAAGCACATCATTTTGATTTTTGTGCATTGAATTATGATTTTTCAAAGTTACGAAAGATTCGTTTAAAAGTGAGAAATATGAAATTAAGGAAAACAAATTAAGTTAAAAGTTGGATAACTTGTTCACTAAGGGTAAAATGTGGTGGAAATAACACTTTGAGAATTATTCTAAGTAATGTGGTATTTATACAATATCATATAAAAATACTAGAAAATTATTAACATGGTCGAAATATTATAAAATTTCAAAAAAGCCCAGGCTTGTTTCCAAAAACCAAGTGTTTTACTAACTACTCGAAGAAAGGTAAGACAACATACAGTAAATTCAATCCCATGTGTCTTGTGTGCCTACATATGCTTGTTTGAATCATGATTGTGGACTTGTGACCAAGACTGGGTCTTAGGTCATGAGTTTGTTTACATTCAGCTGGTTATGGATTATTGTTTTATATGATAATGTTGCATGCTTATTTTTTCCTAGCACTGAGGATTCATGTCTGGGACATGTAGCACTAGTGAGTGCTTTTGCCATTAATAATGCATGTGCTATATGCAATGTAGTCTAGTTGTGGTGTGTTTGCTGAATGCTGTATTATTTGCAAATTGTGATTATCTATCATATATTATTTTTACTTGCATATGTCAACTGTTACTCTGAGATTCAATTTTGTTGAATCTCAAATTTTGTCTATAGCTTCAAGATCTGGATCTGGAGCAAGATCTGGAGCAAGAGGTAAGCTGCACGAGTAGAGCTGTGAGGGGACATGGAAGGAATTAAATATTTTGTTAGACTGTATAATACTGATAACTATTTAGCAAACTACATGTTTGGATGACTGTACTGCTATTATCCTAGTAAGGATTAACCTCGGCTAGTTTTTAAATTAAAATCACATACTATCAATTACTCATTTGCTCAAACCATTTCAAATGCGCCGTCACACCATAAACTCTGGTGATAAACCTAACTACTACATTCTAATGGATATAATAAGTAGTATAGAATTAGGGGTGTTACCGATTGATTGTAGTCGATATGCTTCATAAACTTATGGATTATATTGTAATGTATTGATAAGCATCGGGGATTATGTGATGTCATGACTACTATGATGGTGTCAAAGTCATTGTGTTATGTAGTAAATGAGATAGTATGTGCATCCCCAAAGTTAATTGTTGTGGATTTGTTCTCTCATTGTGATGTTAATATGAAAGTTCAATAAGTATTTTTATTGTTGTGCAAATGTTTGGTCAAGAGTTGGTGTACTTTGTTTAAGGCTTGCAGGTTAAGTAGCATTATTTGGCTTAGCCTATGCACCAATCACGACTCGGATTTTGGGTCATGACACTATTTTTTTTTTTTTGTGTGTGTGTGTTAATAACCGAAGGTTCTTTATTCATCTACCTAACCTAATAAATTCTTAAATTTCTTCTCATTTTTGAGAGAAAAAAAACAATTAGACACGACAGGTCATATCCAACATTCACTTATTATTATATAGCAAGGAACTAAAGAATTAACTATTCATATCATCAGAAAAATTACAAAATACAAATCAATTCCCAATATATATTAATAAAAATATATAATGTCCATAACATTACTTGTCCCTATAAATAAATAAATAAATAAAAGCATAGATAGCAACATCAAAAGGCATACCGGTTTGGGCAACCATGTGTTACCGAAGAAGAAGTCCAACGGTAAACTCTTGTGTATCAATATGGCTGGTCAAGACATGAAACCCAGGCCATTGCACCCTATCTTTTGTTGAAGAACCATTTCCATAGTTTATATATTCCCCAATATACTTGTTAGTTCTCTATATGTTTTGATGATAACTGACAGTTGTAAACACAAGATATAGTTTTGTCTTTGGTAAGTTGAAAACTTACTTGTCAAGGCAAAACTCGAGTTTTGGATTCAAAACTCGAGTTTTGGACTTGGCAGAGAGTGGCTCATTTTAGTGATCAAAGCAAAACTTGAGTTTTCAGATGAAAACTCGAGTTTTGGGACTTATAGAGAGCACTCAGTTTTCACTTAAAGACAAAACTCGAGTTTTGGCTTACACAGAGACTTGACATTATTTTCAAATAAGGACAAAACTCGAGTCTTGGATTGGAAACTCGAGTTTTGGCCAAACAGAGAGTCTTGAACTTTTGAACTCAGTTTCATGCTACAAGTGCAGGATTTTGCTTTGCTCTGAGCTTTTCGAGTTTTCTCCAAGTTAAGAGAAAACTCGAGTTTTGGTTTCAAAACTCGAGTTTTGACTCGAGAGTTTTCAAGTTTTCACTCGGTCTTTGAAAACGAGTCTTGAGAAAACTCAAGTTTTGACTTGGCACAATTTCTCAACGTTTTCATAAATATATGAAAACTCAAGTTTTGAGCCAAGCGAGAGAGCAATGCATTTTTCTAAGATTTGAAAACTTAAGTTTCCATCAGGAACTCGAGTTTTGGCCTGGCTCGCATTTCTCAATGTTTTCATACTTAAATGGAAACTCGAGTTTTGGCCAAGCCGAGAGCTTTGAGCTTTTTCAATGTTTTGAAAACTTCAGTTTTGATTTGAAAACTCAAGTTTTGATGTTTTGGACTTCAGCACAACGTTTTCATTAAAAGTCCAAAACTCGAGTTTTGAGTTTCAGCCAAAACTGTGTCCAAGAGCTCAAATCGTGACTTTCCTCTCTGTATGGAGGAAACTCGAGTCTTGATATTGAAACTTGAGTTTTGCCTTAAGATCACATTGATTGAAAACTCGAGTTTTGATAAACAAACTCGAGTTTCCATCGCGATGACGTAAATTCAAATCTATCGAATTTGTAAAACCTTCATGTTTGATTTCAATACTTCCTATAATTATTCTTATACATTCCTAGCTATGTTTAACCACTATGTTAGTGAGTTTCAGATGCTTTAAAGAATGTTTATTGAAGGTTTAAAGCAAAAGCAAAAAGTGATGTCAGCCCATTAAATGCAAAACCCAGAAAGTTGCATACTTTTGGGTAATCCATCTGAACACGCTTGCAAAGCATTAAAGAATGTTTTCCACATCCAGCAAATTGCTATTCCAAGAAAAATTTGCGAGAGAGTCAACTCGAATTTCCCGAAATTTGGATTAAGTGAAGTTTAGAGAGAGAAGAAGACATAAACTTACCCGAACTTTGTCCAATGAAGGCAACGGTTATATTGAAGATTACAACGGTCATTTAATGCTCTCTTGGTATAAATAGAGCAGAATTCAAGTCTTCTCAACTAACACATCTGCTGAAAATGAATTGCATTCAAAGTTTTTCAACTACCTTTAGTTTTCACTTGTAAAGTATCTTCTGATACATTAAGCTTCAGTGTTTATCATTATCTACTCTTAGAGAGAGTTTCTATCTGTAAATCATTTATTGAAATAGAATCACAAGTCTAGGGATTTGGTGATGGGTTCATTGATTACAACTTGTAAGGAGGAGTAAGTTCTAGTGAGAGAATTACTCTTGAGTACAGAGTGTGTAATCATTTGATATAGTGGAAATCCCAGAGAGTCTGGGGACTGGACGTAGGTCAAGAGGTTGGACCAAACCAGTATAAATTCGTGTGTCTTGCTCTTCTCTCTCTCACTCTGTTCATCTCTATTTTTGCTGTCATAAACAGAGCAGTTTTAAAAAGATTTTAAAATCTCCAATTCACCCCCCTCTTGGTGATTAAGCTCCACTTTCATATACAACGTATCTTGAGCAAAATCTCTATCACCCCATGGGGACCAACCCAATGGATTCACCACTCCTTCAATGTAGCTTTTCATGACAACCACTCGTGCATATTACTGCCATGGCCAACCCAAATAGGTTTGGTATGACTTTACGACCGATCTGAGATCTGGCGCGGCTTGAATTTGAGAGTTAATTATAGATATTCCGGTGTTCTAAAACGGGTCACCTTGCCCTTGTGCAGTTTTGTAGGACTACCGCGGCATTACCCCAAATGAAATCCACGGTGCCAAAAATTCTGTAGTCTCTATTGAATTGACGTTGTGCATGAGCCATTAGTGTGTCTTGATAGCCTTCAATGGAGCATCGGTAGAAGACCGAGAGGTCGGACGCTAATCGGAGCGCTACGGCTTGACCTTTCTCTGGACCTGCCATGTTTTCTGAAAGTGATATCTCTTGCAATAAAGTGAGCGCCATCTATACCAAAAATTTTATAATTTTAAAATGAGTTCATTAATATATATATATATATATATATATATATGGAACTTACCAACATGTCAATATATTAATATACTTAATGAAATCTCCAAAAAAATCGCACTATTTACACATAGCATATCTTTATCTTCTCCCCCCCCCTGGGGGCGGCTTTTTTAGTGGGCAGATGCAAGCATGGTTTGAACTCGCAAGCTGTGCTACCATAAGGCAACCAACACGCTACTATACCACAAGGGTGTTGCAGAAAATCCTAAATTCTCCTTCATTTCCTAAATGTATAAGCTAGATACTAACTTGTAAATATTAAGTAAATTTCTTTAGTTGGTTATATCTATAAAAGATGTGTGTTGATTTTTCTAAAATGTCTCTTTAGGCATTTGTGTTGGAAACTATTTTCTTGATGGGAAACCCCCCTAATATGTGAAATCAAGAAGGAGGGTTTATTAAAAAAGTTGTAAACTTTAGAGACAAATTGAATTGAGGTATTAAATTTAGGAACAAACCAAACTCTTCTATTAGCTCTTATATCTAACACCAAAGGATGTAATAAATATTGTGACTTATTTCTTAAGATGAATTCTTTTAAAATAGTCATATTTAATTATCTTAGTAAAAAATGTGAATGAATACTAAAAAGGGAGTTTAATTTAAATATCACAGTAAAATCTTAGTTAAATGACTAACCTGTTGTTGCAGACATAGAGGGGTAATTCCATCTTTAACGCTTCTATTACCAATTATAATGGTAAGTTTCATTCCATCACCAACAATCATGAGATTTTCATTTTTCTTATCAACTTGAATATTTTCTTCATAAATCCCTTTTTTCACTCGTATCACAAACCTCGTCTTCATTGTTCTCCTTGAAGCTTCATCAATGGCAGCTTGCACCGTCTTGAAATTGCCCGTACCATCTTGAGCCACCACAATTTTTGCCTTCAAAGAAGATGAACTCAAGCTCAACAACCTCTTGTGCTTCCCAGAAAACCAACTTGGAAACCCACGTGCTTTTCTCTGTGTTATTATTCTCACTACAAGGAAAAAAAAAACGTTTTTAGCAACGGACAAAATCTGTTGCAAACTGGTTTTGCAACGGAATGTGAGATGAAAAAAATTTTGTAACAAAAAAGGGCATTGCAAACATATTTGCAACAGATTTTGTAACATCCATTGCAATTTGTGACAGAACAAAAATCTGTTGCAAATTCCTTTGCAATTTGTGATGGAAAATTTATCATTTGCAAATTGTGACGGAAAATAATCTGCTGCAAATTGCGACGGAAATCAATCAGTTGCAATTTGCAACTTGAACGAAAATCTGTTGCAATTTCCAACGATTTAGCGAAAATCCATTGCAAATTGCAAGAAAATATTTGCAACGTATTTTTGTTCCATTGCAACTTGCAACAAAATTATAATTCCGTTGCAAGTTGCAATGAGGTAATATTCGTTGCAACTTGCAATGGGGTAATATTCCATTGCAATTAGTTGCAACGGAATTATAATTCCGATACAAATTCAGAAATTATAAATAAATAAAAATCAGTAAAAAATAAATGAAAATTGTAGTTTTTTAAAAAAATGAAAAAATTCTATTATTATTTAAAAAATATTATAATTATTAGGGTTCTTCTTCAACAACCAATGAAATAAATGAAAAAATATTAGGAATTAAACAATCTTTGAATATATATTAATAAAAAGTGTATAGAAAGAAACATGTACGGTAGTAATCCTAAAAAATTATACATAAAGAAAATGAAATATAAACAATGTTGCCAACAAAATAAACTAAACACCACAAAAACAAAAAATAATGTCTACATAGTAGTTATATGGTCATGCTCATCATCATCACCGAGCCGGCCACTTATCCCGGTCTTCCGCTTGTCCTTCAAAAGAGAGGCTGGAGTTGTTCCTGCATCTGCTTCATCATCTCTTCTTGCTGATTCATCATCTCCGTTTGTTGATTCACTTGTTGTCTTGTAGCCTTCAGCTCCTATTTCACCGTTTTAAGCTCATTTACAAATACAACATTAGAAAGTAAGTTTATTTTTTGTACTCGATTTAAATGGACACAAGAGTGATAATGTAAAACACATAGTTTCAAAAGTAATACGTTTACCTACAGCAACACCTCTAACATCACTGGATGAGCGCTTGGTAGGTTTCACTCGGCTGGCGAAGGCACCCAACCTGAACACTCTGCCTTTCTTGTCAAATCCTCCTGACTGAATGAAAAGGTTTTCGTTATTGGATTTGAGAGGAGTATGCAAGGTCTGTCACAATCTGCGTGTCTCTCTCTTGTGAAAGCTTCTCCCAATTTTCCTACAAGCACAAAAATACATCACAAATGTGTCATGTAAAATGAAATAAACATGTTGCTTGTTGAAACAAATAATAAATACAATAAATGTCTCATCGCTAATTGTTTTGACTTTGTGTTAATCCAACGCCTCTCACCAAATGCAGACTCCTGGGAATAGGTCCACTCAAAGGTAAGCCAATCAACCATTTTTGGAGTTACGTCCCCAGAAGCTTCCTACAAATAGAAATGAAGATCATTAATTAATGGGTTAAGGTGCAGATTTGCCAACCAACTATTACCCGAGGAGCATCTGGCACAAATAACAATTGAGAGGACCAAAATTGCCAATCAACAATTAAAAAGTGAAAAAAAACACCAAATAACTATTAAAAAAAACAACTACCACAATTAACTATTAAAATATGAGGCACTGGCGTAGGACGGTAGCGGAGACACTGGAGAAAAAGTGGTTAAGCCTTATTGTTGGATAAGGCAAACACCAACAAAGATGGGACCCATGGGAGCAGGAATTGTGGCAGCGGCGGTTGCTGCTTATGGCATCGGAGGGATGGAACCAGGATGCAAGGTGCGTGCCGATCGAAAGCTGTGGACTGCTGGATGAGTCAAGAGGGTGAGTGGAACACCCAGCAATAATGGAAGCTTTGGAGACGCCGACATCGCCGACACCGTGACGATCAATAGAAGACGGAAACACCAAGACAGTGATGGGGTAATAGTTCGTTGGTGAATCTGCACCAAATTGTGTTTTTTTCCACTTTTTAATTGTTGATTGGCAATTTTGGTCCCTTCAATTGTTATTTGTGCCAGACGCTCCACAGGTTATAGTTGGTTGGCAAATCTGCACCTTAACCCTTAATTAATTACTTCAAAGTATAAAATATTGAATACCGAAATAAAAAATAGTGTATACATACAATGTTTCTTCGATGCTAACTTAATGGAATGGAGCCCCTAGTGTATGAGAGTCCATCCAATCGAGACCTATTCAATTTATTTTGTGCAAACTTCTGCTGCCAATTCTCATCATCAGCCTATTTTAACATGAGTTGTGTAATGAGCTCAGGATTAATCCAATCTACCTTTCCTTTATTTTCTCTCAATTTATGAAAGCGATCAAACAACCGCCTACTTACTTTGTAATTATAAGCTTTTGCCAAATCTTGACGATGGGTGGACAACTACCTAAAGTTGTTCGAAAATAAAAAAATGAACAATTAGTCCTCAATATTATACAAGTAATTAATTAGTTTGCATTTTGATAAGAAGCAATTAATAACCATAAAATGGACATAACTTACCAAGAAGTCATTGAACCAAGCATCACGAACAGTTTGAGGAATCTCTGACCAATTGCCCCATGGGTGATTGTAATTATAGAACAATTGCTTTTCCATGAAGTCTACTACCAATCTATAAGGCTCAAACCTGAATACAATGTTGTGTTGAAAATATTAGCATACAAACCAAAGGAAAAAACCATTATGACATTACTATTAACTTTACTTGACTTACTCGGTGATGCCTACAAGACAGATCCACGTCAGCCCAATCGCATGATCAACTAATCCCTACACCTGTGTATCAGACGAACTCTCTTCCCCGACCTCGCTCACAGGCAATGTAGTGTGCTGAAGGAAGAAATTAAGCATTGAAAAAGTTAATACAAAGGTGCTTAAAGAACAAAATATATATCTCAATCAATCAGAAATCGTAAACTTCACCTACTCTGCCTCTTGTTGCGGATAAGTGAGAGTGACAGACACACTTGTACCGCCCATAATGGAGTCGGTAGTAGGCGGTGAAGATGAAAAATTAAGTGGAGGTATATTTGGGGAAGAGATGGCCTCTACCTACAGAGGGGGTAGATGATGTCGTTTTACCCCCTCTGATAGAACGGCCTCGGTCTCTACTGCCACTACCACCACTACCTGTACACCTGCCTGAAGGCTCCATCTTTGAATACTTATACACATTATGTCAATATATATATATATATATATAAATATAAGAAATATACATAATAGGTCAAAAGCAAAATAAAACGTATTTAGTATAACAAATCGTTATAAACAAAGAACTAACACAAATCAATCGAATGATTCCTCTTCTTCAACCTTTGCTTGCACGCCTTCCTCTGGAGTCTCATAGTCGTCGAATTCAGGCTCACTATCTGAATAAATCTCTTTTGCTTCATCGTCTGATTCCTCATTGTCCATTAGGATAGGAATTAACTCTAACTCTGCAGCAGAATCAAAGAGATTGTTTGGTGCATCATCCTCTGTAATATTTATTAGCAGTGCATGTTCCACATTAGCTTGGAATGGTTCTATCATGTCGTCATTTGTTTCTAAATCTTTGGACTTAGGGATAATATTTCGAGCTTTAGTTTTGATAACTCCCCTCAATCCTTGAGATGTAGGGTATGATGTATAATAAACTTGTTCCACTTGTTGAGCAAGTTTAAATGGGTCATAACCAACTGTATATCTCCTTGTCCAATGGACCTCAACATTTCCATATTAATCCACTTTTGTTCCACGCGAAGTGTTATCAAATCACTCACATTTAAACAGAGTCACCGACTTGTCCTACTAGTAATCCAGCTAAATTATGTCAATTAACTTCCTGTAGTATTCGCCCTCGACCCCGTCAACTTGGCCACCTTGACAACATACACCGTAATTGCAACTTGACGCATTTTCATTCGCTTCTACAATTGCAAATCGATACCCATTGATTACATATTTTCTAAATCGAGTAACAACTCTTGCGGCTGTAAGATAAACTCACGCAACATCATGTGGAGCTGATTGGTTTTGCACGAAGTACTCTTGAAACCATTGAGGAAACTTCGAGGCCATGAATTGATCAACTTCAAAATCTGACCACAAAGGATTTCTCGATCGGAACCATTTCGAGAAGTAACTGTAACAAAAAAATGAAATTAATACTTATCATAATGATAATACCTTCTATAAAAATAGAAGAAATCTTACTTTATGTGTGGGGCAGCCTCTTCACAGTTGTTTAGAATGTACCACTTTGCTACTTGCTTATCTCTTCCTTCCAAAGTTGACCTACATTGCTCTCCCATGACACAACCTGGAAAATTAAATATTGATATCGACCACTCGTACCACCGCCATCATTGTTGCAAGGTACCCCTCTCCATCTTGATATAATGTAGGGGGATAATAGTATGATACAAATTTAGTAGCCTCTTTGACTAGATCCTTCAACGTACCTTTGATATATATATATATATATTACCTCTTAAACGGATACATCCACCTATATTTATATATAATGTATTACATTTCAACGTGGCTAGTGGCCAATTAAATTGCATCAATAAATGTTTGGTGAAATATGTCAGTAATTATGATAGTCTAAATTAGCAATACAGTTAGAGTGGAAAGAAGAGATTTTGTTTGAGTGACGATGAATATATGTATAGTGGTTAAAAAGAGTAAATAATGAATTAATAGAAACAGAAATTAATTAACTGTGTATAAATGTAATAAGAGATATTATGTATTGTTACTGACTCATGAATAATACTATCTCTTATAGTATATATCATAGGTCTTTTAATGTTATAGTAACATTGACTACACGTGGCTTGGATGATGTGTAGAATCTAAGAAAATATTTAGTTACATTATGTATGGTTAATGAACTACATAATTTATTGTACATTTTATACCAATAATTTTTTCCCAAAAAAATCAATATATATGAAATACACTGATAGTCTCAAATGGTCCACAAAAGCTTTAACATTTGATTCTTGGTTACATTAGATAAAAATTTTTGCAACGAAGTAAGAATTCAGTTACAAATTGCGACAGAATTTGTTTTTCGTTGCAAAATTTGGCAACGGATTTGTTTTTTCTCATTTGCAAATTGCGACGGATTTTTTTCCTTTGTAAAATTTTGCAACGGATTTGTTTTTTCCATTGCAAACTTTGCAACGAATCTGTTTTTGCATTGCAAGTTACGACGGAATTAGTTTTCCGTTGCAAACTTTTTGCAACAGCATTTGTTTGTCCATTGCAAATTGTGATGAAATTATTTTTCCGTTGCAAACTTTTGCAACGGTTAGTTTTTCCATTTCCAATTGCGACGGAATTATTTTTCCTTTGCAAAATTTTGCAACGGATTTATATTTTCGTTTCCAATTGTAATGGAATCATGTGATCCTTTAGGTACCCATTTGTAAGTGCCTACCATTTCCTCATTTTTATGAAAACAAGAGGAAGTATAATGTCCCTTACTATTACAATAATTATTTAAATCTAGATATATCATATACTATACCATCATTTGTAAACATCTAAACTTTCAAGATTACCTTGAGCATCTCACTTCCCTTAGTGAATTTCTCAAGTGTCTTGGTAAGATCAGAGTTTCTCTCTTCCAAACTATGGCAAGTTTGACAAGTACTCATAGTTATTTCCTTGAATCGTTCCTCAAGTAACTTGACCTTCTTTTTGGACTAACAAATTTTTTGATTACTTTACTAAATTCAGAATGTAATGCATTATATTCATAAAGTAATTCATCAAAGGTAGGTTCATAATTGTTTGCCTCTTCACCATCAGACTCTTCATGAGCTACTAAACATATGTTGGCGATTTCTTCATTATCAATTTCTTCATCAGATAAGGAAACATAAATAGTACCAGCTTCTTGGTACAACCCCCTATGTATTCTCGTAACATAGGGTGGGGATCTAAATCATATCTTAACTCAATATCAAGAGCCCTAGAGTTAGCAACAGAATCCAAATCATGTGCTACCTCTATCACACCCTAAGAATTCTAGGGTGATCGGCACAAAATATGAGATGACTCACATTCATAAAACCTTAACCACATATGGATAAATGTCTCACCCAATAATTACAATTATATCAAATATGAATACATTACTTTTACCTCATATATAACATATTTCTTGTAATCAAAATATTAAGTAATTTGTATAGATTTCGAAAAAGTCTCTTCAGCCATAGTAAACAAGTTTAGTATAGTATATGTGGAGCTCTACTCCACTACAACATATATAGATACATACAACCGAGACAAACAAAAAAGGTGGAGATCCTGCCTATAAACGATAACCAGAAACTTTGGAATTTAAAATAATCATTATAATAAGATTAATTAAATAATTAATGATTTCTTATGTCAATAATAGAAAAATATATAATGAGAAGAAAAGATAATAAGTTTTTTTTTAGTTTCGTATCTATATTCGAAGTTGTATGCTGATAGTAAAAGTGAAGTTGGAAACTATTAGAGAATCAATCTTGTGCATGTAATATACCTTATATTTAAAATGAATTATTTCTTTTTAATTAGTTATTGGTGAAGGTGGAATATCATCTACGGGTGAATAAGTGATCTCAAATTCTTTTTGCGAATCACACGTGCACAAATAAAATAGAGACAGGAAAAGCAAATAGACACAAAACAATTTATACTAGTTCGGTCTAACACTTCGACCTACGTCCAATCCCCAGAACACCTAGGATTTTCACTATCTTTCAAGGACAATTACATTGTACTCGGATGATCCTCACACTAGGATTCACTCCCCCTTACAAGCTGTAATTGTATACCCACTTAAGGTTCCACAACCTTAAGATTTTACAACACAAAAATCAAATAAGTGTTTCGAAACTCCTCACGAGTAGATAAAGATAAAGACTGAGGTACACGATATCCGAAGATATTAATGGAACAAACAGAACAGTTGAATACAATAAGAGTAGAATGCACAATATTTTTTTCGGTGATTGTGGTGAATTCAAAACTTCAGGCATATATAGTTGATCTCATGATTGTTGAGAAGCTTGAAGAAATTTCCGTTGAGGCTCTTTAAAATGACTGTTAAAGATGAAGCAGAAAGGTCGGAATAATTACCGTCATTATTCCTGTAATTTTGATTATGATTGTTGAGACCCACCAAAGGAAATGAAATATTCTTGCCCTAACGTTGCAGTGGTATGTCTGTTGGTTGAGTTTCTCGAATAGGTAAGTTTAATAAATGCCGGATTGCTTTAGTCAACATCCTATGTTGATCTTGTTGGAAATTATACCATAGGGGCAAGTCATCGTACCTTAAACGTTTATGTTATTTAAAGTATTCTCCTTTAGTTATCATTTCATTTGCATGTTTATAGTGATAATTGTATCCCTGGATATATCTTATAGATTATCCTAAATGTCCCTATCCAGTCATTTACGTGGGAGCGAAGATGAAATAAGACTAGTATGACTTTGACGAGGTATAGAGATACGAATCAAAGTCATAGGCACTTGTAAAAGTACAAGGTGCTGGACCGACCCACTATGAGAAAATTTGCATGGATTTAGTCATAAGCTTATCTCATATATAACTCGTCTCAATGCCCTTTGACGAGATCATCATGGATTCCTACATGATGAGTCGCTTATCTTTGACCTAGTCAAAAGTCACCTTTGACCAGGTGATGATAAAGTCTTGGATCAGGATCAGTGGTTTTCATGCAGAGGAATGTGAATGGTCAAGATGGCATTTGTCCCTCACATTTATAGAGAGATAATACTGGGCCCCTCGATGAGTGAGTCTGAGAAATGTATGGCCATATTATGAAGGAAATGAGTTTCCATTATTAGACTACTCAAGAATCAAGAAAGTAATGGTCAAGAACAAGAAGTTGACATTATCCATGCCTCATCCTTGACCAAATTATCGCGTGACAAAAGGGACGTGACATGGTTGTATCATAGGTAGCATCATATCGTCGATCCCCATATAAATTGGGTAGTTGCAATGTCTTGCTAGAGGCCGCTTGCGACTTGTGGGAAATTTGTCGTATTGGCCGTACGCCAATCTCATGGGGTAGTGGTCGCACACAAGAATAGCCCAACACGAGCAATAGTGTCAGATTCATTGAATCTTAGAAATGTCTAAGATTTAATGAATCGTTAATCTAGGGTTTATATATATATATATATATATATCATATTATATTATATTATAATATATTATAAATTTGAAAATAATAATGATATTATTTATATATAATATTATTATTATGTATAGTATTTAATTTATTTGATAAATTAAATAACTATAATAAATTGAGATATTGTATCTTAGATTTAATTTTTGAATAAAGATATAGTATCTCAAATTTAATTTAATTGAGATATGGTATCTCGATTTAATTAAATAGAAAGATATCATATCTCGATTTAATTCATGAAGATCAATTAAATATGTAGGCTCATAATGTGAATTAAATAAATATATTTCATTAGATCTGTTGGACAGATTTTAATTAATGTATTGATTTAATTTAGATTCGAATTCAAGATTAATTAGATTAATTTTGAATATTTTAATACGGCTCATTAGGGTTTTAGAAACTCTATAAATAGATTTTGATCTAGTCGTATTGAGTACACGGATGAATTAGAGAAGCTGTAAGAAACCCTAGAGAGAAAAAGAGAGACAGAAGGTTTGAAGGCGCTTGCACGTTGCCGCCCATGTTCTAGTGTTGTTCGTGTGGATAGCAATAGAGGGAGGAGATTTGAAAGTTCTGCTCTGTTTGATCGAACAAGATGGCACCATGTTCAAGATGTACAATGGTCGAGACGCACGAAGCAGAAGATGTGCACCAGACCAAATTGAACGGAACACTCAACCCCACGCATAGGTACGGTTTTTCTAACGAACCTTGATTTAAACGCCATTGATAGATCCTCCGATGGGATTCGTAAAAATTTTATAATTTCACTGTGTGTACGGATCCCAACAATGGCATCTGAGCTAGATCAACCGAGCGTTTAAATTGGGTTTTTCTACATGCTATTATATGAGATATATGTATGTTTTAACCGAATTTGCTATGCATTTAAAACGCTAGTTTGCGTTAGGGTCTCTATGGATAGCCAATCAGAGATGGCGATCGATTCTGAACTGTTCAGATCTAATTTGCGGTTGTTTTCATGTGGGTCTGAAATGTTCAGATCTATGATGTTCGCGCATTCAGGTCTGTGACGTTTTGAATCGTTCAGGACGGACAGGGGTCGTCTTTGGGGGTCGGACGAACCTGTTCAAACGTTCGGGTAGCGTTGGTTGAACATGTTTGGACTCGCGGGGAGGTTAGGGTTTTTCTTCAACTATGCCTTTCGAGTTGTCCAGTTCGATGACGGTCATGTTCTAACTTGACCACATTCGGACGTTCAGATCGGATATGTTAAGGACGAACTTGTTTTCGAAATAATTTTAAAAACCATAGGCTTTTTTCAAAAAACTGTCGTGACTAGCTATTCGTAGCGCGAGAATTTAAATCATGATATTATTAATGTAATATTGAACTCAAGGATTTAATCATAATATTTTATTTCATAAGTGTATGAATTAATATATGATGTGATTTACCTTTCAAATGTTGTTTGGGTATGGTGAACAACATGGCTCTAGAGTTTTACAAGTGTTGTAAATTTTAAATATGGCCTGCGAGCCATGTCTCTCTCTAAATATTCTTGATATACATTCTCTTCTCATCCCACTCCCCTCGTATGTCAAACGAGGTTTCTCCTAATGTATTTCTCTTTTCTTATTTAGAGAAGTCCTCTCATTGGCTTAAGAGGATTTTAGGTTAGATGAGCCATGTTGTGTCACGGTTTTTAATTATGTTTTGATTTGATCACTGCAAGATTAATTTAGAATTTTAATTATGATTTGATTAGATCACTCATAATTAATTTAGAATTAATTATGATTTGATTAGATCACTCATAATTAATTTAGAGATTATATGAGATACAATTGTGATTGCATTCATATAAGTAGAATTAATAGGATTAATTAGATTATATCAAATAATACCCTTTAAATAAAATCTTAAGTCATAATGTTATCAATAAATGAATACTTGTCAAAACCTAGATCCCCCATTTGTATGTTCCACCAAATGGATGCATTTAGTTATCTTGGTGAGACAAGAGTGAGTAATGGTGATACTCAGCATTCATTATTGTCTTGACTTAATTGAGATTATCAAAACGGTTTTGGATCTCAAGGCATTAGATGGGATTAAACATGCCAAGTCATATGATGATCGAATCCCATAAAGATCTAAGAGTTACATGTGATGTAATTGGTAAAGGGTTGCCTACCTAAATAACTTGATTTTAAGCGTCCTGCCAAAGCGGACTTAAGTTTAAGCCAAATATGGATCTTAGCCCACTAATTATAATGAGGGTTGTTAATTTAGTGGGAGATTAGAAATTAAACTTTACATATCTTTTAATTATAGGATCATGTAGACTAACAATACTACAACACCATCAATGCGATCAGTCCTTGAGAAGGACGAACTCGATGAAACAAACTTTCTTGACATGTTTGGGAACTTAAGCGTTGATCCTAAGCATGAAAGAAAGGAGTATCTCATCGATCAACCCATTCCTGACAAGCTTCCAGCTACTAATCCAAGAGCTCAAACTGGTGCTTACATGAAGCATAAGGATGGCTCCGTGGATGCAGGATGCCTGATGCCCGCCACTATGGTTCCAGATCTCGATAGCGAACATGTGGAGGCCTCTGAGATGATTGATCATCTCATGGAAATGTTCTAGTAACAGGCAAAGCAAGAGAGGTATGAGACCATAAAGGCCTTGTTTTCTTGCAAGATGGCTGAAGGTGCATCAGTTTGTCCTCATGTTGAAAATGAAAGACTACATTGATCACCTTGCAAGGCTTGGATTTCCCATGAGCCAGGAGTTGGCTACAGATATGATCTTGAACTCACTCCCAAATAGTTATGACCAGTATGTCATTAACTATAATATGAACAACATGGAGAAATCAATTTCTGAACTGCATGGGATACTCAAAACTGCTGAGCTGAGCCTTAAGAAGAGGCCCAATACTGTTTTGTCCATTCAAAAGGGAAAGGGTATGAAACGGAAGCCAAGAAGGCAAAACCTCTGAAGGATGGGGTTTGCTTCTTCTGCAATGAAATTGGTCATTGGAAGAAGAATTGCAAACTCTACCTCGAAGATCTGAAAAGAACAAGAAGGATAGTGGGGCTATCACTTCAGGTATCTATGTCATAGATATTCGCTTTTCTACTTCCTCAAACATGGGTATTAGATATTGCATGTGGTTCTCACATTTGTATAAATGTACGGGATCTCAAGGACATGGAAAATTGAATGGACATTGACAGGAGATTTGCCGTAATCTCCCAAAATAACCAGATTAGAAAAGGATTTGCGGTATAATGTAACCTGGGTCGTTTCCCAACGAATTCGTAGTCGGTTTAATTTGAACTGACATGAAAACGAAGAAGTAAAATCGGGGGTTTTGATTGGAAGAGATTGAAAATGGAAATATGCAGAAACAAAACGAAATAACAAAGATTAAACGAAAGCGAGAGGATTAAAGGATTAACCCACAATTTCGGATTCACCCACTACCCTTCCTCGAATGAAACAAATTTATAACTGAACTCGTAATCGACTCTAGACAAACCGAAATCTCGCATTTATCTAGAAGTTCCCTCAACTGAACAATCGTTCGAGAATTTGTTGAATAAGTGGCGCACCCTGTACGATCGCACGAAATACTTTAACTTGATCAGAACTTCGTCCTTGGGAAATATCGATTTGGGTTTTTAATCAAAAACCCAATCAGAACCAAAAATCAAATCGATTAAGGGATACGAAACGAGTTAGACGGTTACCGATTAGGCATGAATCCTACGGATAGTGGATGGGACCCTCATCGTGGATCAATCTCGAGAAATTTAGCCGAACATAATTAAGAAAGACGAAAAACATATGAAGAACGCGAAGAACACGAAGAACATTGCGAGAGAATTTGAAAACTACTATTTTGATCCTCGAATTCTAAAAACGTGAATGAGAGTGTGTTTTTTGGCTGCTGCCTCACTTAACCTAAAATGGAAAAACGAAATGGGGCTCCAATCCACAAGTCAGGCCCAGAACGAAAATAAAATAAAATGGGCTTTAATTACAAAATTCGAGCCCAAAAATACATATGACTTTGGCTCCAAAATCAACCGCCCTCTTGTCCGAATTTGCTCTTCATGTCTTTATAACAATTGTAGCTCTCTGAATCATCTAAAATATGAGACAAAAATGAGGTAAATCCGATGTCTGGTTCAAGAGTTATGGTAAAAATGGTGAAGCAATGTAAAACTGGAATTATTATTAAATAATGGCTAAAATATAATAAAAGGCCCAAGGCCCAAATAAGTATAAAAGCCATTATTTATTAGCTAAAGAGTCCTAAATTATAAATCAAGAGACAAAAAGTAGTGTATGAAATATTCAATTATCAGACATTTATGACATAAACTACCAAAAGGATCAAGTCAAAAGATTTGAACCCGACCTACCTATGGCATTGTCGTCTACACCATATAAATGAGAAAGCCATTTCGAAACTCCATTAGGATGAATTTCTTAACTCATTTGATTTTGAATCATTTGATACATGTGAGTCTTGTTTATTTGGAAAGATGACAAAGGCACCTCTTACTGAGCATAGTGAGAGAGCCACCAATTTATTGGCCCTCGTACATACTGATATGTGTGGACCAATGAATACTTTTGCCAGATGAGGTCATTTGCACTTCATTACAATTATAGACATTTTTTAGTAGATATGGATATGTCTATCTAATGAAATCTAAATCTAAATCTTTTGAAATGTTCAAAATATTCCAAAATGAAGTGCAAAATCAACTTGGCAAAACAATTAAAGCACTTCGATCTGATCGGGGTGGTGAATATTTGAGCCAAGACTTCATTGACCATCTTAGGATTTGTGGGATCATCTCACAACTTACTCCTCTAGGAAGACCTCAATGGAAAGATGTTTCTAAACAGAGGAATTGAACTCTATTAGATATGGTTCAATCTATGATGAGTCAAACAGACTTATACCTTCCTTTTGAGGCCATGCCCTAGAAACAGCTGCGTTCACACTAAATCGTGTTCCGTCAAAGGCAATTGAAAAGACACCATATGAGATATGGACTGGGAAGAAACCCAGTTTGTTCTTTCTTAAAATTTGGGGATGTAAGGTTTACGTTAAACACCAAGCCTCTGATAAATTATCATCCAGATCCTCAAAATGCCTTCATATGGGGTATCCTAAGGAAACTAAAGGATACTATGTCTACAATCTCATCGATCACGAAGTGTTTGTTATTCGGAATGGTATCTTTTTGGAAAAAGAGTTTATCTCTAAAAGAACCAGTGGGAGTAAGGTGAACCTTGAAGAAGTTCAAGAGTCACAAGACAATGTAGAACCACAGATGGAAAACAGAGAAGACTCACAACAAGTTGATGAGCCTACTCAAGTAACATAAGGCCCACAAAGGTCCGATAGGTCACGGCTACAGTCTTAGAGATATGGATTTCTGATTACTGGAGTTCGTGATGTTTTGCTCATTGAGCAGAATGAGCTAACTACCTATCGAGAGGCCATGGTGGGACCAAACTCCAAAAGATGGCTTAATGCCATGAAGTCTGAAATGCAATCCATGTACGATAATAAGGTATGGACCTTAATCAATCCACCTGAAGGTGCAAAAACCATTGGGTGCAATTGGGTTTTCAAGGAGAAAACTGGCATGGATGGCAAAGTAAATGTCTTCAAGGCACGATTGGTTGCAAAAGGATTCACTCAAACTCATGGTATAGACTATGATGAAAGCTTTTCCCTAGTTGCAATGGCCAAATCAATTAGAATCTTTCTTGCCATTGCATCATATTATGACTATGAGATATGGCAGATGAGGTCAAAACAACCTTCCTTAACGGAAAGCTCCTTGAGGATGTGTACATGACACAACCTGAGGGTTTTGTGTGTCCAGAGGACTCTGGAAAGGTATGTGAGCTTCAAAGATCCATTTATGAATTGAAGCATGCATCTCGGAGTTGGAATCGTCATTTTGATGAAGTAGTCAAAGAGTTTGAATTCATTCAAAACATCGATGGACCTTGTGATTACAAGAAGGTTAGTGGGAGCACAGTTGTATTTCTAGTGCTTTACGTTGATGACATCCTATTCATTGGGAATAACATTCCTACCATGCAGAATGTCAAGTCTTGGTTAGGAAATTCTTTTTCAATGAAAGATTTAGGTGAAGCCACTTACATCCTAGGGATTAGGATCTATAGAGATAGATCCAAGCGGCTGATAGTCCTAAATCAGAGCATATACATAGACAAGATACTGTATAGGTTCAGTATGCAGGGTTCTAAAATGGGTTACATGCCCATGTCTCATGGCGTTCATCTCAGTAAGGGTCTGTGTCCTAGTACACAATATCAAAGAGACTGCATAAGTAAGATTCCATATGCCCCATCATTGGATCTATCATGTGTGCCATGTTATGTACTCAATCGGATGTGTCATTTTCCTTGAGTATGACCAACAGATATCAACAGGATCCCAATGAGGGTCACTGGACTGCTGTCAAGAATATCCTGAAGTACTCAAGAAGCACTAAGGACTTATTCTTAATATATGGTGGCTTGGAGGATGAACTATGTGTGACTGGTTACACAGATGCGAGTTTCCAAACTGACCAAGATGATCCAAAGATCGCAATTAGGATATGTATTACTGTTGAATGGTGGTGCAATAAGCTAGAAGAGCTCTAAGTAGAGCACTATGGATGATTCTGCAACAGATAGAAGTCGAGTATATAGCAGCATAGGATGTAGCTAAGGAGGTCATTTGGATTAGAAAGTTTATTAATGAACTTGGGGTGGTTCCTACCATCTCAAATCCAATAGACTTGTTCTGTGATAGTAGCGGCACTATTGCGCAGATCAAGGAGCCTAGGTCACATCAACGGACCAAGCATATACTCAGGCGATTTCATCTTATTAGAGAAATCAATGATAGAGGTGATATAAAAGTATGCAAAGTATTAGGAGAAGACAATGCCCACTATGAGAAAGCTGCATGGATTTAGTCATAAGCTTATCTCATATATAACCGCGTCACAATGCCCTTTGACCTGAGATCATCATGGATTTCTACATGATGAGTCGCTGATCTTTGACCTAGTCAAAAGTCACCTTTGACCGGATGATGATAAAGGTTTTGATCGGGATCAGTGGTTTTCATGCAGAGGAATGTGAATGGGCAAGATGGAATTTGTCCCTCACATTTGTAGAGAGATAATACTGGGCCCCTCGATGAGTGAGTCTGAGAAATGTATGGTCATACTACGAAGGAAAAGAGTTTTCATTATTAGACTACTCGAGAATTGAGAAAGTAATGGTCAAGAACAGGAAGTTGACATTATCCATGCCTCATCCTTGACCAAATTATCACGTGAGAAAAAGGGACGTCACATGGTTGTATCATAGGCAGCATCGTATCATCGATCCCCATATGAATTGAATAGTCGCAATGTATTGCTAGAGGCCGCTTGCGACTTGTGGGCTGGTACAGTATTGGCCCGCTGCCAATCTCATGTGGGCTTGTAGGGTCGCACACAAGAATAGCCCAACACGAGCAATAATGTCCAGATTCATTAAATCTTAGAAATTTCTAAGATTTAATGAATACTTTTAATCTAGGGTTGATATATATATCATATTATATTATATTATAATATATTATAAATTCGAAAATAATAATGATATTATTTATAGATAATAATATTATTATGTATAGTATTTAATTTATTTGATAAATTAAATAACTATAATAAATTGAGATATTGTATCTGATTTAATTTTCGAATAAAGATATCATATCTCAAATTTAATTTAGTTGAGATATGATATCTCAGATTTAATTAAATAGAAAGATATCATATCTCAGATTTTAATTCATGAAGATCAATTAAATCGTAGACTCATAATTCGAATTAAATAAATATATTTGATTAGATCTGTTGGACATATTTTAATTAATGTATTGATTTAATTCAGATTCGAATTCAAGATTAAATAAGAGTAAATACCCTATTTGGTCCCTAAAAAAAATCACGGACCCCTTTTTAGTCCCCTAGTAAAAATAACTCCTCCCGTAATCCCTGTAAAATCCTAAACCCTAAACCCCAACCCCTATAAAATCCAAAAACCGTCACGTTAGTCCTTCCAGGTTGAAGAGAACACATGCAGTGAAGTGTCCCAAATGTGGTCAGGGATTAAGGAGGGAGTTATTTTTACTGAGGGACCAAAAAGGGTCCGTGATTTTTTTTCGGGACCAAATAGGGTATTTACTCTAGTTAAATAATAATTTTGAATATTTTAATATTACTCATTAGGGTTTTAGAAACTCTATAAATAGATATTGATCTAGTCATATTGACTACACGGATGAATTAGAGAAGCGTAAGAAACCCTAGAGAAAAAGAGAGATGCAAGGTTTGAAGGCGCTAGCATCTTTGCCGCCCATGTTCCAATGCTATTCGCGTGGATACTGGTAGAGGGAGGAGATTCAAAAGTTCTGCTCCTGTTTGATCGAATGAATGGCACCACGTTCAAGACATACGACGGTCAAGATGCACGAAGCAGAAGATGCGCACCAGACCGAATTGAACGGAACACTCAACCCTACGCATAGGTACAGTTTTTCTAACGAACCTTGATTTAAATGTCGTTGATAGATCCTCCGATAGGATTTGTAAAAATTTTATAATTGGCACGCTGCGTGTACGGATCCCAACAGATCCTAATTCTAACAATCGTAACTCATTAACAAATTGATTAAATGCAATTAAGAATAGTAATGAGTAATGATTAGAAGCAATGAAATCGTAATCAATTGATTTAGATTTTCCGAAGACAGTGATTTGAAAATCAAAGAAGTTTGACTGGAGTTAAAATGAAGTTACCTTGAGGCAAACTGACTGGAGGCAATTAAAATCTGACTCGAGGCAAACTTATGGTTTAAGACAAATGAACTTTAGCAAAGATGACTCAAGGTATATCATAAATGACTCAGGGTAGAAAAACATACTTACCTGTTAGCGAGGGAGCTTGATTTGAGGCAGACAAGGATTCAACTCGAGGCAATATAATTCCAGCGCTTTTACAACCTCCTGAACTGACTGTCAAATTCAAAACATCATATCTCATTCAATTGATCTTAATTTTTTGTGATCTTGATGTTTTTGAAACGGTATTTGAGTCTAGTTTCCAATAGCACCAGTTTCAGCTCAATTGGATGTGTAGTTTGTGAGATATACCCAAAATACCAAAGCTTGGTCTGCTGCGTGACATTGATTTCACTGTCATCTTGAAAAATTCATATCTCCTTCATCTAACCTCCTTTGGGCTTGAATTTTATCTCAAAATGACGCATTGGAAGTCTAGTTTGCAACAAAATTGGTTTCACCTCAATCCGATCCCTGGTTTAGGAGATATCATTGAATTACCAGATGTTGCCTGTGCTGAACGTGAAACAGAGGTTGCTGAAAACATTTATTAACTATAGGCATTCAAGTATTGCCTTGAGTCAAAATATGATGCTAGAGTCATGTGCCTAGAGGCAACTAATACTTGACTGGAGGCAAAGTCGACTTTAGCATGTTTGTTGACGAGTTTGGCAAGTGTGCCTAGAGTCAATTAGTTGATGCCTAGAGTCATGTGACTAGAGGCAATAATAAATGACTAGAGGCAAGGTTGGAGTGACTAGAGGCAATTTACGTAAAAGAAGTTAGTTGAGGAAACTACAAGAAGATTTGCCTAGAGTCATATATTCATACCTTGAGTCATATTAACTAGAGGCAAGACACTAATTGACTAGAGGCAAAAAGGAGATTTCAGCATAATTACGATTTTGCCATTGATGATATTTCGAAACATATGCCGAGAGAAGGGAATGACTTGAGGCAAGTCATAATTGACTAGAGGCAAAAAGTGAAGTTCAGCATAATTACGGTTTTGCCATTAAAAATGGATTTTCAGCATAATTATGTTTTTTGCCATTAGATGCCTTTAGTCAATTCAAAATCATCGTGATAATGTGTAAAAGAGAAATTTGCCTTGAGTCAAATATTGGATGACTAGAGGCAAATCATCAAATTAAGCAAAATTACAAGTTCGCCATTAGATCAAATAAATTGATGCCTTGAGTCAAGTTGCGTAGAGGCAATTATAGGATGACTAGAGGTATATATTATTTAACTAGAGGCAAACCAAAAATTGCAAGTTTTTATCAAAAATTAAGATTCAATTACATTATAATTGTTATCATTAAAACATCAAAAACATGAGAACTAACAATTGGAGCAATGAAACATAAGTAAATGGTTGTCTAGTAGACCTTGTGTTTGTTATCTTTGTTTGGTTTTTGGGTTTGAGTTATTGGGTTGAGCTAAAGGGCCAATTTCATTTTGTTCTAACAATATGAAATTACTGAAATGCCCAAACTAATCATGTAGCTTAAAATACCTCTCATGGGTTTTTTGATATACCCAAACAAGCCCTTAGCCCTGGTTCTTACTTATCTAGAACGTTCTCAGCCATCTTCTCCGTTCAGCATCATGGTTGTGGTGTGTGTGAGAGCGTAAGGCACCATCCTCCTTTTTGTTTCACCTATCATCTCCCTTAAGAGATCTTCTTCTTCCTTTGTTTTGGGAGTCGTGTTTTGGGTTTGGGTACAGAGCTTTGGCTCTTCTTTTTCCTTTTCGGGGCATCGATTGTGTGTATGGTAAGCGTGAAATTCATCCACCTTGCTGCTGGTTATGTTTTCTAGTCATTTGAGCAATTTCCTCTCTCTGCATTTTTCTTCCTTATATTGGTGTGAGTAATTTTGGTTAAACTTTATTCCCTTCCCCTGTTTCAACATCTATGTGTGAGAAATGAGAAGATTGAACTCAAAACAAGTGGAAAACCAAGGTTTAAGGGGCTCACTTTAGGTAGTTATCTTCACTTTGATGTTAGGCTATGCTCTCCTTGAATTTTAAATTGATTCTTGGTAAAACTTGGGAAAGGTAACTTGTATGTGTATGTGTATATTGAAGCTTGGAAGTGTATTGTTGGTTGATTATGAATTGAGATGTGCTTTATGTGATTGTCTTGTTGCACAACATGTTTATTGATATGTTTAAAAGGGAAAAACTCAGGTTTAAGTGATTAGCTAGCTGTGATTAAAGTATCATAGACCAAAGTATGGTATTTTGGAAGCTTTGAGATATCATTTTGTTTCTTGAAAAGCTATGATGGGTATGTTATGAGAATGATGTGGTTTATGATTTATAATTTGATTAAACATAATAATATAATATACTCAAAGAAAATAAAAGTTATTTGATCTTCTATGTTGAAACTTGGTAAAGAATTCAATTTGGGAAATATTATAACTTTATATATTGATGCTTGAAAATAGTTGGGCAAGAGATTTGAGACATAAGTTTGATGCAATTGGCTAAATGGTGATTCATGCTTAAAAGGAAGAATGATAGATTTTTATTTTATGCTTTTATTTTGTCATTGTTGAACTTGTGATTGGATATAATGATTTATTTGTTTTTAAATTCAAAGTCATATTCTACGAGACCAAGTTAGGGGGGGGGGGAGTGTGTCCGTGAATCATTCTTTATATTTATTGAATTGCATGAGCTTAAAAGGGTGGATGTCTCATTGGGTTATTGAAAGTTTTTACAAAATAAATTTGGTAAGTTAGTTGATGCTTGAACATTGATTATCATAATAACAGGATGGGTATTGCTAAATAAGTAGTAGACTTTTATTAAATGGGCTCTTTGAATTTTTATAAAGGTTGTGGGAGGAGAATTATAATAGTTTTGTTTTGGGCCTTAGGACATGTAAAGAATGACCCCACATGAAAGCTGCCGGTAAAGTGAAGGTATTTGACATCTTAACAACTGAGTGGACAGTGTCCCATTATAATTTTTGTAGGTAATACTCTTACTACTTGTTATATTTTTTATATTAATTACAATAGTTTCTAGGTGTGATAACATCAAGGACAGTTTACTGGACTTATTCATTTTCTCATTGATTGTATGTATTGGTATTTATTCTTCTTTTATAGTTTACGGTCAGGCATGGAATTAACGAGAAAATTTTCAAGATGTGCTTTGTAAGCTTTCATGTTGAAATTATTTACATATTTTGAAACTATTTCTACATGAAAGATTCTTGTATATTGACAGATGGAATTTGAAGGAAATCTATTAATATTTTTGTGAACCTTCATGTCGAGGTCTTCTGTTATAAAATATTATGATTTTTTATCGTTAGAAGGATATCTCTATTTAGTGATGGTAAATTGTCCCCATGCATGCTTGAAAACGTTTGTAAGAGGGTTGAATATAGAACGCTGGTTACTAATAGCAGTTCTGTCAGTCGTTAGCGCCCTATGGTTAATTAATCTCCAGCTCGCTTGACATTCGTCAGCACAGTACTCATGCTGGATATTCACAGGATTTGTTCTCATGCTTGTTTTTCGTAGGTTTTGTACCTGTGTTTGTTTTGTGTCTATATTAATGATACAAAAATAAATTAAATCTACACATCATCCTCGAGGAGTGACCAGAATGATATGAAAACAAAATTACAAATGATGCGGAAGTGGTAAAGGCTTTGGCCGCGGGCTGGAGGAGAAGGGAGAGAAGCAGTCGGAGAAGCAAGTTGGGAAGGAGGAGCATGTGGAGGTCGTGGAGGTTTTGTAGGAGGAGGAATTGAAGCGGCGGGGGTAAAGGAGGAGGAAGCGAAGCAGGTGGAGGAGGAGTAGGTTGGGAAAGAAGGAGGAAGAGAAGCAGGCAAAGGAGGAGGAGGTTGGGAAGAGAAGCAGGCTGATTTGCATGTTCAGAAGCAACACGAGGACGAGAAGGAGGTAAAGGTTGGGAAGGACGATTCTCCAGCATTTTTCTAGCACGTCGCTTAACCATTATGATGAGGAGAATAAAGGAAGAGGGTGAAGATGATGTATGAAAATGGGGAATTTAAACATATTGGAAGTGAAGCGTGCAATGGAAGTTGAAGAGGAATCAATCTTCACAATTATTTATGTTTTTTGTGTGCCATGAGTTTTATGACAATTGTTTTATAAACACCATTATTTATCTACGACTTCATGACTATTGCTTGGTAAGAACAAGTTAATAGTCGTTATTTATTATATTTCATAGCGGTTGTTTTCTAATAATTGTGAGAAATGTTCTTTATACAATAGTTCATTTAAAACTTTAAAACGTAGAAAACATAATAGTGGCGAGTTCATCAGGCTACTCGTCACCAAAGGAGTGGCCAAGATCATTATCAGGATCATGGCCAACTCATACTCATCATGACATGATCATTGTGAGATTCGTCTCCCTGTTCATACCCGAGAGGTATAAAGAAAGCCTCCACGGAATTGGCAGTGTATTTTGCATGCCGTTGCATTGCCTCCAGTTCTGGAATCATAGGATGTAGAGGCAGAGGAGGTGGAGGAGGAGGCAGAGGGAGACATTGTTGGGGAAGAGAAGTAGGAGGTGGAGGATGGGAAGGAGGAGGTGAAGGATGACACCGATAGCTTTCTAGAATTCTTCCACACATCATTTCATTTTTGCGATTGAGAAAACAAACAGAGGACAATGAATAAAATGTAGGAATAACAAATGAAAATGGGGAGTTTAAATCAATGTTTGGAACTATGTAAGGGATGGAAAGGATCTATCATTGTACGTAGGGATGTCCAAGGACCGGGCCAAACCGGGTTAGAGGTCAACCCGAAGTTTGGCCCGATGTGACCTCGGGCTAGAAAAATCAACCCGAGGTCTGGTCCGGTCTAGCACCAGCCTGAGCTCGGGCTAGACCGAACCGGTTGGATTGTCTGGACCAGTCCAAGTAGTCCAATTTTTTTCCAATTTTTTTCCTTTTTTTTCTTTCTTGGGATGCAATATTTTAGCTCTGATTTCACCTGACTTTCCAAAGAAATAAAAAATGACATAGTGAAAAGTGATTCCTATAAATTAAAAAGCATATTAGGATGTCCAAACTCTAGTGAGCGGCTCAATGTAGTGTTGATTTACCAAAAAGAAAAAAAAAGGACCTCGGGTCACACCGGACTAGTCCAGGGGGTCTAAGCCCCTGGACCAAAGTCTAGTCCAACCCGAGTAGTTTGGTCCGATCCAGTCCAGTCAAATTGTCTTGGACCGATTTGTTTTACCCTAAACCGGGTCGATGGACTAACCAGACCTCGGGTTTTTTGGACAACCCTAATTGTACGCGTTGGAAATTGAACATGAAATAATGAAAGGATACTTGGTGTTCCTAACAATCATTAGGTAACGAGGAGGGACCTAAAGTCGATCAGTACAAGGAAGAGGAAAGGTTTCAAAAGCTGTAATTTACATTTATTAAGTTATAACCGTTAAGTACGTTAGTTCTTTGAAATCAAGGTAAAAGAATACTTTACGTTTTTAATTACTAATCGTGAAGTATAAAGTTATTTTTTTTAACTTATTCTTTAAAATATTTTAAAAATACAATAGTGTTGTTCAATCATTACCACCACTACTATGTCCTCCTCCTCCTCTTCATCTTCTTCATTCTCATCATAAGAGGAAGGAGATGAAAGGTCGAACTGCAAGTCATATCCAACCTCATTGTGATGAAGTATGCGATTCAACTTCCTAGTTAGCTTATTGGCATATGCCATGAGACACATGAAAGCCTCCATTTCAAGAGAAGGTAGAAGAGGAGAGGTGGTAGTGGGGGTGGGGGGTGGTAATGGTAGTGCGGGAGCTCCCGAGATGTTAACATGATGTAGAGAAAGAGGAGGTCGATAATATTTTTTTTAAAAAAAATAGTAGTAAGAATCACAAGGAATATGTAAGTTTAAATAGAGGTCTAACAAATATTATGAAGGTCGACAATGTTACGAAGGGTTATGACCAATGAACTAGTACTTGACAAAGACAGATCGTTTGAAAGTGTTATACAACGGTAGTTTCTAAAGACTATTATATTTTGTCTTCGCTGATATAAGAGGTTGGAAGTCGAATTGTTTGTAAGTGTTAAATGACGGTTGTTTCAAAAGAACCATCACTTTTGTCACTAAATAAATGATAGTTATTAACTACAACTATTATTTTTTATATTTTCATGAATTCAGCCTCGCAATACATGATGGTGTGTATCATTGACCATTACGTTTAGGTGTTATATATCCATGTGCAAATTCCACCTCAAAACAATGGTGCGCATAATTTCTATAATTCCATGAATAATTTGTAAAATAATCTTTATGTACCTGTAATTTTCATAAATTTTGTTGTTGCCCAAACCCAAGACGATATGCATACAAATTTTTTTTTTTTTTTTTTTTTTTTTTTTTTTACAAAGTTACCTTGACAAGTCTACTATTTTATTTGGCATTTGGCTAATGTTTAGTTACACGTTTGCCCTTTATTCGAGAAGCCCAAATTCCTAAGAATCATTCTATCTTTTGGGGCATTTTTCCAATTGGGTTTGGTAGCCTACTTTTTTTTGATCAGAAGGTTTGGTAGCCTACTTAATTCATACTAATTCTTAAACTTTTAGGCCCAAATTCGGGGATATGACAAATTTTAATATATTTCAATATTTATTTATTTCTAAGTCGGTGATTTAATTTGTTTGTCGTGAGAAATAAAATTAAGGAATGTGTTTGTTTTTCATTTTTTATTTTCAGAAAAAACCAATAATTTCTCATGATATTGATAGTTGAAATTCTTCTTTTATAATATAGTTAAGCTTCTGATTTTAATTAATGAATGCCTCTCACGACTGTTATTTTCATGATAAATTGTCACTGAATTGAAAACACTGAGAATCATCGCTTTTTGCAAGGTTAGATTTAATTAATGAATGATTATCACGGATTCCTCTTTTTCACGTATTTTTATATATATAATTATAATAATATTTTTATGAAATATAAAATTTGGGTTAATAGATCTTCATCCAAAGGTGATGAAGGAGGTAATGGAGGGGAAAATGATGGGAAGATAAATGAGAGAAGCTCCACCCCATTATACTCATATGCGAATGACTTGTTACTGTTAAAAAGGTTTTTCATGACGGTTATAGAAGGGGGTAAAAACAAGCGACGTCTTCATTTGTTTCAAAATTTTACATTAGTTATATAAGAAAGGGTGAATGAGCAAATTTACCAACCAACTATTAAGCTAGAAAAGTTAAACACAAAAAAATTTTTAATTGAACCAAAAAGACCAACAAACAATTGAATTTGTTAAAAAAATACAACATCATCAAATTTCTTCTAACTCGGTTTAGATTGAATGCCACGTGACATTTAAAGTCTCTTTCCATCCCTTGTTTGGCTCTATTCGGCCAGAGATCGGCCTACTGAACCAGCTTGTCTCTCTCACCCTTTCACAAGACAACCTCACCGGCAAACTTCCCAAGCAGCTTGCCAACCTTACTTTTCTCAAGGTTCTGAACATTTCCCACAACGCCTTCAAAGAAATTTCCCCGGTGAAATCACTCTCAACATGACGAGTTTGGAAATTCTTTCCCTCTCTTATTTTTCCCCAGTTTATAGAGATTAAAAATGATAGTAATTTTGCGTAGCGGAGGCTCTTTCTATTCATTTTGTTTTTCTTTCACCAAAAGAATATGGGTGTACATTGGGGGGAGGGGGATACAAATGTACTTATTTTAACTTGATCATTCCCAAACCTGATTGACGGTGGGTTCCACCATTGCGGATCGACATGATTCTAAATTACTGAGATCTCTGCGAATCAAATCATTTCGAGTTGTAGGATTAAATGGGTCCTAGCGAAATCTTTAATTAGGGAATCTGAAGATTACAGTACCAAACCTTGCTTCCGTTTTTCTTGTTTTTGGTTGCCATGCCTTCCCTTCCGTATGAAGATTTACTGCGATTCTGTCTGAAGCTTCAAGACTGCACGAAGTAGCCATTTTAGGTGGCGGATGCAACAATTTCATGTTAAAATCTGAATCTGAATGAGAACAACCTCAGAGGGAAAATCCCGGCGAGTTTAGCGAAATTGAAGAAGCTGAAGCGATTGCATTTGGGGTATAGTAATGCGTACGAAGGGGTATCCCACCGAAGCTAGGTAAGATGAACACACTTCAACGGCTTGATTTAGCAAGGTGTAATCTATCTGGCGAGATTCCCCCGAGCTTGGGCAATTTGAAGAACTTGCAAATTCTGTTTCTACAAATGAACAATCTGACGGTGCATTGACCAAAAAAAAAAATAAGGGACCAGCTGGACTTTAAATGCCACGTGGCATTCAATCTAAACGGAGTTAGAAGGGATCTGACGGTGTTATATTTTTTAACAAATTCAATTGTTTGTTGGTTTTTTTGGTCTGTTAAAAGTTTTTTGTGCATGCCCAATACTCCTGGCTTTAATAGTTGGTTGGTAAATTTACTCATGTAAGATGTACTTTCTACATTGGTTAAAAGACTTTGATTTTTTTTTTTAAAAGTATATTTTTCCAGCCTCATCTTTCATTAGCTCAAGCACCAAAATGAAATTGATGAATAACCAGTTAGTCATTTGGGATCGACAGGGTTTAGGTGAATCATAAATTGAAGTCATATACTACCTATCTGTAGTTCTTGATATAAGAGCACATTGACTTTTTTGGGAAATGTTACAAAAGCAAGATGAATTACTTAATCTTAACATATATTGTGTATTATTATATTATATATTAGTTTATAAGTCAGAAAATTAATTTGGAGAAAAATAATAAATATAAATACTTTAATCTAACCTATATAGCTTTCTCAATCTCTCTAATAAAAGTCAATTAGCTCTTATATTAATGACAAAAGGAAGCATTAAAATATGTATTTTAATCATTGGGTTACTATCCCTTTATTATTTTCATGTTATTTTTATCCTTTAAAAAATTATAACTAATTCTAGACAAATAATATTAAGGTGATCTAAAAGTATTTAGAGATCCTTGGATGTTCTTAATATGAAAAATAATATAATTTTTGCCATAATTTTTTGAAAAATTATAACTTATTTTTCTCCTTTATTTCCTTAAAATTCCACTCAAAAGTAGGTTTTTTGGTCAAATAAATATTTTTTGAGGCATTTTTGTTCTTAAATAAAATCATTAGCCTCAAATGTGCCTTTTAAAAAAACTATTTCTACTTTTCGGGATTTTCCCATAATTATCATTCTCCTTTCTTGCTTATTAAACCGGTACTCAACCGGATGTTAGATAAGTTGGAATGAATAGTTTTCATACACTTTTTTAAAAAAAAATAAATAACTAACCTAAATAATTTTTTTAAAAAATCAGTAAATTAGTTATCTTGCTCATAATAATTAGGAACTAATGGAGTAGCAAATAACAAGAGTAATGGTTTGAAAAAATGCTTGGCGGAAAAAGTAAGCAAAGCTAGCGAGCAATAACGTTACGAAACTCCTGTTTTTAATAGGTGAAGTATCTATGCTAGGTTGAGTTGGTTCCTAGCTTCAAGTGCTAATAAAGTAAAGCTTTGCTCACAAAGCTTGGTTCCCATTTATTCTATTTAATTTCATTATTTATTATTTTTGGAGTGATCAGTGTTGTGATTAAAAGAATTCAAATTGATATTTGGCGATTTAGAGGAACTATTAGAAATTCTTAGTTTCTAAAGTAAGGTAAGCTATTTACCAAATGTAGCAAGAGTTATGTTACAAAAAGTCCTCTCTTTCTACTTGAAATTAGAAAATTCCCACTCAAACTATTTTTTCTCAATTATTTTTTATAATTAACTTCCAAAGCTTACGTACTAGAGAGAGAGAGTGTGTGTGCGTGTGTGTGTGTGTAAAAGAGCCAGAATTATATTCAAGTGTATGGCATCTATGGATAGAATTTGCCTTTCAAATTCAGGTGAATTAAGTATATATGCTTGGTTCCAAACTTGTAGTTTAAAAAAATTTAAATCTTCATAATGACCCCAATAATATGTTGCTTGCTTATCTCAGCATGTTGATTCCAATGAGACTAGGTTTTAGTTTAAATTCAGAGGCACTTGAAATCATTGAACACACCTACACTTGAAATCCTCATCTCTTGTGATCGCTTAAACCCCCACCTTTAATTACCTTCATTATTTCATGGAATCCTTTTCATTGGAAGATGAATTAGATTGTTTACTAACTCCGCTTCAGGAGGCGCAGGCGCAGGCGCGGTCTTTTTATCCTGCTGGTAACCAGGCCAAGATACAAAAGGTTCTGTTTAATTTCTAGGAATCTCTCACACACAGACACTCAAATATAATGTCTTTGTTGTACACAACTCTTCCAAACTACTCATTCCCTTCTGAAATGTAAGGGCTAGTAGAGAGGTTAGTTTTAGTTTTAAATCGAAGACATCAATCCTTTCTTTCCCCAAATTTACATTGTTTTTCCTTAACTCTCCTTATTGATTACAGATATATATCAAGGGAGTTTTACACCAAATAAGTAGTTTCCAATGTGAATAATTAAAATGGGTACTTTAGGGAATCCAACGCAAGTTTGTTACACATAACCTATTTAACCTTTTTTTTTTTTTTTTTTTTTTTTTTTTAAAGAATTATTAGTCATCTAACTCTTAGAGAGAGAGAGAGAGAGAGAGAGAGAGAGAGAGAGAGAGAGAGAGAGAGAGAGAGAGAGGGGGCTGTTAGTGATTAATGACAGTGATTGACTGTATATATTCATGCCTATAACAGGTTCCACCACATCTTCGAGAGCGACCTGTGGAGTCCGCGAAGTATTACTTTCCTAAGGTGGTATCCATTGGTCCCATTCATCATCCCAAAGGAGAAGAGTACAAGAAAATCTGGGCTTTAAATTACCTAAGAGATAAGGTAGGCCAGAAAAAAGATGCTGAGCAACTATTTGGCAAGATTCGGTCTCAAATCAAAGAATTGAAAAGCCTTTACTGTAACACACCCACCGGCCTCGCCCTTTCGGGTGGCGGGTAGTGTGGTTCTTTACTTTTATTTAATTTTTAGCTTATATTTCCTTGGTTAATTAATGACACACATCGTAGTATCGAGAAAGAGCACACCGGTTTGGACAAAAATATACTGATAAAATACGGAAGGATAAATTCTTCGCCGGAGGGATCAAAATGTACAGTCATCCGGATAATAATGCCTGAGCAGGCCAAAATAGAATACTACAGTCATCCGGTAATCAAAATATATACCCAAAAATAACAGTAACCAACATCCATCTCCTCACTCCTCCAGCTCCAGAGCCTTACCTCTGTCTCCTTGCTCCGGTCTTGATGAACTGCCAGTGGGCTTAAAAGGGACTGGGATTCAAATTTGAATCCCAGAGTAACCGTTAATCTCATATAAAATGTATAACGATGCATGTAAGAAAAACCATAAATAAGCAAATAAATACCACATAACATTTAGTATCAAGGCACACGCATTAAATCCGGAACTAGCGGTCCTAATAATAGCACCACAGCCTGAGCTGCAATGGTCCTAATAGCACACAGAACAGACCACTGGCACAGAACACAGCAAAGCCCTTAATGCACAAAGCATGTTCCGGTTCCATAGCGCTAGGAAATAAATGATAACTAAATGTATGCAATTTCAAGGTAAAACATACATACACAAGTCACACAGAGTATATGAAGATTAAGGTTACTACCTGGCAATCGACTACAGTTAAAAATAACCTTCAGGTGCAAAATATCACAATTTCCCTAAAATAATAAAATGTAAATATGATTAAATTTCCTTCAATAAATATTCCTTTGATAATTTAAAATAAACTCAATTCTGTGTCCTTTTATTCTAAATTCCTTTCCTTATTAAGGAATTTAATATGGGCCTATATTCTCTTAATTTTCGTCCTTATTCGAAATTTCGGAAACAACACCCTATTGATTTTCAAACTTCCTTCCATTTATGCTTCCAAAATTATGATCCGAGTTCAACCTCATACAACTCTCATATTAAACACAATAAAACCATTAAAATGACCAAATTCCCATTCATTATACCGAAACAAGGGCTAGCAGAAAATAGAACATAGGAAACCATTGACTTAGTTCGCCTATATTGCTTCCAACATTACATATCACTCTTACACTTCTCCTATTCTATCATTTGATCTCCCTTGCACATCAATTAAGTGTTTAAATCAATTTTTCTACCCATAAATGGTTCAGCCACAACATACTTGAACCATAACAAACCTTACAAGATTTTACATTTGGAACCATAATCATGACATAAGCTTTTATCTTTGGCTTTCTAACTAATTTATCACCTTTCCTCTCTAAAACCATATTTTAAAATATCATCGAGGCTCTCCGAACATTCCAAACGCATAACAGGGTTGGGAGAGTTCTTGGAGAGCTTACCTTAGTCAAGAATTAAACTTGCTTATGGATTTCTTTGGCTCTTCCTTTTTCTTCTTCTTCTTGACCCCTACGCCTTCAATTTCTCCTTTGGTGTCCTCTGGATGTCCAGCCGAAAATGAATGACTACGATGGAGAATTATTGAATATAGAGAGGTTTAAAGTCGGTGAAAAAGGGAAACATCTTATGGACTTGAACTTTCACTTATTTACCACGACACCATTTAGTTCAAATCCAATCCTTCCTTGGCTTTATCTTTGACCGAATGTGTGGTATGGAAAGAGAATTAATGGACCTTAATCAAATAACCGGCTGAAGCAAATGGACACAAGATTCAATATGACCTTATGACTTCTTCCTAATCACAATCTTGCCATCGTTTTTTTTTTTAAATTCCTATTTGTTTTTTGTACGAAATTGATGGATGTGATTGGGTTAATAAATGCAATCGACTTTTAAAACTCAAGGGAATGGAATATTGGATATTAAAATCCACTTTTGTTTAGGCAAGAAAAAGATGGTGAGTTGGTTTGACCCTTTTGGAACCATATAATCATAGAGGTGTTTTATCGATTTAACCAAAGAAATTCATGAGAAAGGGGCTGATGTGGCGTGACCTTCATGAGGCATGCAAAACATATATGTACCTTGGCTAATTTAATAAATTAGTGAAGTGAGGTGATGTGGAGTTCATACCAATATGATTCCATTTGATCACCCACAAGACTTTTATTTGCAACTTAATTCGTTGTTTATTTTGTTGCAAAGATTGGATAATTGTCGAAAATAAATCCTTAATTCCATATAAGGATTTCTCAGTTAACTTCTCTATGCTATAGGATGTTGCCTCTAGAATTTCTAAGCCAAAATCATCTCTTTATTAATTATTCTTTAATTTTTCTTCATAATCCCTAATAAATTTTCATATAACCTCCTTCTCATCCCCTTTGATCAAATTTAATACACATAACGTCATAAAAAACTCATACATGCAAATAAATTCACATTGAGGCACATGAAAAATGGGGATATTACATTTCTTCCCCCGTAAAAATAAATTTCGTCCTCGAAATTGCTTATACGTACCTCATACTCCCCGGACATGAACTCGGATATTGTTCCTGCATATCCTCAACTTGTCTCCCACGTAGCTTCTCACGGGAGATAATCCTCTCAGGACCACTTTTACAAAAGGAATACTTTTACGTCTGAGCTGCTTCTCTTGATGATCAATAATTCGCTCCGGCTCGACTATAAAAGTATGATCCTCTTGAACATCAATATTTTCATACTCAAGAACATGTTTCGGATCCGGTTGATATTTCTTCAATTGAGAGACATGAAAAACATTATGTAATTTACTCAGATTTGGTGGCAAAGCAAGCTCATAAGCCACCGGTCCCGTTTTGCCAATATTTCAAAAGGACCAATATACCAGAGGACTTAATTTCTTTCGTTTAGTGGCTCTACCCACTCCAATGACGGGGAGATATTTTCAGAATACATGATCACCCACGTTAAATTCTAGAGGTCTCCTTCGTTTATCCGCATAACTTTTCTTTGCTTTGAGCCGCAAGGAGCCTCTTTTTGATTAAAGATTTGCTCGAAGTCTCATCCATCATTTCGGCCCGAACAATTCACGCTCGGATAACTCGTCCAACGAGAGAGGATCGGCATTTTTCGTCCGTATAGAGCCTCATAAGGAGCCATCTGGATGCTAGCATGATAGCTATTATTATAGGCAAATTCGGCGAGAGGTAAATATTGATCCCAATTTCCTTTGAAGTCCAATACACATGCACAACATGTCTTCCAAAGGTCCGGATTGTCCTCTCCGATTGTCCATCTGTTTGTGGATGGTAAGCGATTACTAAATCTCAACCTTGTTCCCATTGCTTGATGTAGAGCTTGCCGTAATCGCGAAGTGAAGCGAGGATCTCGATCAGAGACAATACTCTTTGGTGTACCATAGAGTCTGATGATTTCACGTATATAAATCTCTGCCAATTTCTCAGGAGAATAATTAACACTGACAGGAAGAAAATGCGCGGACTTAGTAAGTCGATCCACGATTACCCGACATTGCATCATGATGCACGATCTTGGGTAAACCCACAATCAAATCCATGGTCACGTTCTCCCATTTCCACTGGAATCTCGAGACTTTAAGAGTCCTCACGGTCATTGATGCTCGGTTTTGACCTTGGCAAGTCAAACATGTAGCCACATATAGAGTTATTTCCTTTTTCATACCAGGCCACCAAAATTGTAATTTTAGATCTCGGTACATTTTGACCACACCAGGATGAATGGTGTATTTGCTTTTATGAGGCTCATCAAGAATTTTACGTCTCAAATCATCGTTAGGTGGCACATAAATTCTTTTCTTATATCGGATCAATCCGCTTGGTGAGATGTCATAATCTGTTGTTTCTCCTCGTTCGATCTTTTCTTGAATAGACTTAGCTAGATCATCTTGCATCTGTGCTTCTTTTATTTCAACACACAAACTATTTTCCTCTTGGCTAGGAAGGAGACTAGCAATGTATGCCTCATGAGGTGCATTTTTATTTCCAAAGATCTGATTTGATAAATTCAAGTCTCGAAAATCCTCTAGCAATTTCTGCTCTTTGATCATCATAAATGCAACTCCGCCTTGTTTTTATGCTCAACGCATCCGCAACAATATTGGCTTTACTAGAATGGTATTTGATTTCCAGGTTGTAGTCTTTTAGTAACTCCATCCATCTTTTTGCCTCATATTAAGTTCCTTCGATCAAACAAATACTTAAGGCTTTTATGGTGCAGATAGCTCAACGTAGTACCATACGAGATAGTGTCGCCATATTTTTCAAAGCAAAGACAATAGCTGCAAGCTCCAGATCATGTGTAGGATAATTTAACTCATGAGGCTTCAACTGACGAGAGGCATACGCTACAACTCTGCCCTGCTGCATCAGAACACATCCCAATCCCTGTAAACTAGCATCGCTCTAGACCATATAGGTCTGGCTTGGATCTGAGATAATCAACACAGGTGCTATCGTCAGCCTCTCCTTCAGTATCTGGAAGCTCTCCTCACAATGGTCATCCCACACAAATGACCGGTTCTTTCTCGAGCTTCGTCGAGGTAAACGCAATCCGAGAAAAATTCGTATGAACCCGCGATAATACCCGCTAGACCGAGAAAACCGTATTTTGCGTAACAATCTCGTGCCTTTTCCAGCTCAATACTGCTTCCACTTTACCAGGATCCACTGATACACCATTCTCAGAAACTACGTGGCCCAGAAATTTAACCTCAAAAAGCCAAAATTCACATTTACTGAGTTTAGCATAGAGTCGCTTTTCCCTCAAAATATTCAATACAAGCCACAGATGATCCTTATGTTCCTCCCGACTCTTTGAATAGATCAAGATGTCATCAATGAATACCACCACAACCGATCTAAATACGATTCGGAAAATTCTGTTCATGTAATCCATGAAGATAGCAGGAGCATTTCAAGCCAAATGGCATCACAAGAAATTCATAAGTGCCCATACCGGTCCTCGAAGCGATCTTCGGAATATCCTCAGCTCTAACCCGTAGCTGATGGTATCCTGAACGTAAATCAATCTTTGAGAATATATAGGAACCAGATAATTGATCTAGCAAGTCATCAATTCTAGGAAGAGGATATTTATTTTTCACGGTCCTCTTATTCAATTCCCGGTAGTCAACACAAAGTCTCAAACTGCCGTCTTTCTTTTTCACAAATAAGACCGGGGCTCCCCAAGGAAACACTAGGGCGAATAAACCCTTTTTAAGTAATTCTTCTATCTACTTCTTTAACTCAATCATTTCATTTGGTGCCATGCGGTAGGCGCTTTAGAAATTGGTCCAAGTACACTGTGCGCAATGTCAATGGCAAACTCCACCTCTCTCTCGGGCAAGAACCCGCTAAGATCGTCGGGAAATACATCGGGAAATTCCTCACCACCGGTATGTCATCTAGAGACGGTTTTGAATCTGCACGTATTGAAAAGAATACCACAATTCCTTTGCATCCTTGCTTAATGCACCGTTTTGCCTCGCAGTCGTAAGAAAAACCAAGGCTTGCTTTGGCACTAAGATTTTTGTTGATCGACAGTATAACCTTTCTATTGCCGAAGTCTAGTACAACGCTATTAGCCGTCAACCAATTTAATCCCAAAATCACATCAATATCATGCAACGGTAAACAAATCAGATCCACGGTGGACTCATATCCGTCCACGATCACAATGCGATTCGACATACATCAACAAGTTTTAGATTTGACTCCCAACGGAGTAGACACAATCGATCATAAGGCAATTTGTGAACATTCAAATTCATACGTCGACACGGTCATAAGCTATGAAAGAGTGACTAGCACCGAATCAAATAATGCATGTAATAAACAATCATGAAGAGAAATCGTACCTTGCAACAATTCGGGGATTTACGAGCATCCTCCCGAGTCAAAGCAAATACCCGAAGCCGACTCAGGGTCTCCTCTCGTAGATCACGTGGACGATCCACGACCGATATGCCCCGGTTTGCGGCAAACATAACAAACGATCCGCCATCGCAATTAGCTCCAGTGGTGCGATTTTCCACATTTATTACACACTTGAGACACTGCAGGCCTCTTGAAATTTGACTGACTAGATTGAAAAGGCTTTTTAGAACTGCCACGATTCTTGTTCCATGGCCCTTTTCTTTTTTGTGAAGAATTACCAGGAGTAGATTCACTGCGGTTCATAGTATTTCTAGAAGCATGCAATTCATTAAGATTTCTTTCAACAAACGACATTCATCAACCGCTTGACTAAGCTCACTAATTGCCAAGCAACTAGTTTTTCTTTGATTTCAAGTTTAGATCCACGAATCAATACGTCGGCCCGTGCTACCCTTAGCATTTGGATTCTTGTGATAAGCATAATATCGAGATAAACGAGTAAATCTCGCATAATAATCCTCAAAAGATTCATCGGTTCCGCTTAGAATAGTTAAAAATTCAGATTCTTTTGCAAGTTGAATTGAGCGAGGAAATCTTGTTCATTGAATTTTTCTTTAAAAACCTCCCAAGTAATGGGGATGTTACGGCACGAAGAGTTGTTTCGGTGTTCCTCCACCATTTGTCCGCATCACCCTCTAATTTATAAATAGCCAATAAAGGCCTTCGTCAACGGGGCATTCTAGAACCGAAAGATTTTATCAAGGCGCAAGAGCCAATCCTCAAGACTATCAAAGCCGCCTTTGAATACCGGGAGGTTGATGTTTACGTAACTGTTTAACCCGGTATTGAGGAGTCTCAACTTCTCGTTGTTCAATGGCCTTTGTAGTTGCTCATCATTATTATTACTATTATCATTAGTATTGTTTGTGCCATCCACGGTTAAGTTCTTCTTCATGATCACGAGCTCTTATTTCATTTATCTCGCCTTGCATTTGCTGCATCCTATTCCCTTGTTCTCTTATTAGACCCATCATTTCTCGCATCGATTATCATCTCGAGGATTAGGTATTTCGGCTCACATTCGTCTCGACTTCTCCGGCTTGTCCTCCGCCTTTTCCCTTGCCATTCTAAGAATTTAGCTTAACACAAGCAAGAGAAAATGTTATTTCCACAAAATTAATACTAAATTATAACCCATAAATTGATAAGCAACCATACTGAAAACTTACATAATACATCATTTCCTAACATATCATTTTTAAAGACTTGAAACTCTAAATTAGACCCTTAGTTCATAACACCATTCGTATATTCTCCTAACCGTGCTCCTTCTACCATGGTACTTCCCAAATCTTACACTTACCTTCTTTCGATTATAATTAACCACAAGTATGTCAGTCTCAATTTTATTTATCAGTATTGTCCAAACCGCGCTCTGATACCACAATTGTAACACACCTACCGGCCTCGCCCTTTCGGGTGGCGGGTAGTGTGGTTCTTTACTTTTATTTAATTTTTAGCTTATATTTCCTTGGTTAATTAATGACACACATCAAAGTATCGGCAGAGCACATCGGTTTGAACAAAAATACACTGATAAAATACGAAAGGATAAATTTTTCCCCGGAGGTATCAAAATATACAGTCATTTGGATAATGATGCCTGAGCAGGCCAAAATAGAATACTACAGTCATCCGGTAATCAAAATATATACCCAAAAATAACAGTAACCAACATCCATCTCCTCACTACTCCAGCTCCAGAGCCTTACCTCTGGCTCCCTGCTCCGGTCTTGATGAACTGCCAGTGGGCTTAAAAGGGACTGGGATTCAAATTTGAATCGAAGTAACCGTTAATCTCATATAAAATGTATAACAATGCATGTAAGAAAAACCATAAATAAGCAAATAAATACCACATAACATTTAGTATCAAGGCACACTGACCAAATCCGGAACTAGCGAGTCCTAATAGCACACAAGACCTGATCGCAGTTGTCCTAATAGCACACAAAGACATGAGACCACCGGGCACGAGAACACAACAAAGCCCTTAATGCACAAAGCATGTTCCGGTTCCATAGCGCTAGGAAATAAATGATAACTAAATGTATGCAATTTAAAGGTAAAACATAAATACACAAGTCACACAAAGTATATGAAGATTAAGGTTACTACGGCAATCGACTACGAGATAAAAATAACCTTCTAAGGTGCAAAATATCACAATTTCCCTAAAATAATAAAATGTAAATATGATTAAATTTCCTTCAATAAATATTCCTTTGATAATTTAAAATAAACTCAATTCCTGTGTCCTTTTATTCTAAATTCCTTTCTTATTAAGGAATTTAATATGGGCCTATATTCTCTTAATTTTCGTCCTTATTCTGAAATTTCCAGAAACAACACCCTATTGATTTTCAAACTTCCTTCCATTTATGCTTCCAAAATTATGATCCGAGTTCAACCTCATACAACTCTCATTTTAAACACAATAAAACCATTAAAATGACCAAATTCCCATTCATTATACCGAAACAAGGGCTAGCAGAAAACAGAACATAGGAAACCATTGACTTAGTTCGCCTATATTGCTTCCAACATTACATATCACTCTTACACTTCTCCTATTCTATCATTTGATCTCCCTTGCACATCAATTAAGTGTTTAAATCAATTTTTCTACCCATAAATGGTTCAGCCACAACATACTTGAACCATAACAAACCTTACAAGATTTTACATTTGGAACCATAATCATGACATAAGCTTTTATCTTTGGCTTTCTAACTAACTTATCACCTTTCCCTCTCTAAAACCATATTTTAAAATATCATCAGGCTCTCCGAACATTCCAAACGCATAACAAAGGGTTGGGAGAGTTCTTGGAGAGCTTACCTTAGTCAAGAATTAAACTTGCTTGTGGATTTCTTTGGCTCTTCCTTTTTCTTCTTCTTCTTCACCCCTACGCCTTCAATTTCTCCTTTGGTGTCCTCTCGGATGTCCAGCCGTAAATGAATGAATACGATGGAGAATTATTGAATATAGAGAGGTTTAAAGTCGATGAAAAAAGGAAACATCTTATGGACTTGAACTTTCACTTATTTACCACGACACCATTTAGTTCAAATCCAATCCTTCCTTGGCTTTATCTTTGACCGAATGTGTGGTATGGAAAGAGAATTAATGGACCTTAATCAAATAACTTCGGCTGAAGCAAATGGACACAAGATTCAATATGACCTTATGACTTCTTCCTAATCACAATCTTGCCATCGTTTTTTTTTTAATTCCTATTTGTTTTGCTGTACGAAATTGATGGATGTGATTGGGTTAATAAATGCAATCCGACTTTTAAAACTCAAGGGAATGGAATATTGGATATTAAAATCCACTTGACTGTTTAGGCAAGAAAAAGATGGTGAGTTGGTTTGACCCTTTTGGAACCATATAATCATAGAGGTGTTTTATCTGATTTAACCAAAGAAATTCATGAGAAAGGGGCTGATGTGGCGTGACCTTCATGAGGCATGCAAAACATATATGTACCTTGGCTAATTTAATAAATTAGTGAAGTGAGGTGATGTGGAGTTCATACCAATATGATCCCATTTAATTGCCCACAAAACTTTTATTTGTGACTTAGTTCATTGTTTCTTTAGTTGCAAAGATTGGATAAGTGTCGAAAATAAATCCTTAATTCCATATAAGGATTTCTCTTTCGATTAACTTCTCTATACCATAGGATATTGCCTCTAAAATTTCTAAGCCAAAATCATCCCTTTATTAATTATTCTTTAATTTTTCTTCATAATCCCTAATAAATTTTCATATAACCTCCTTCTCATCCCCTTTGATCAAATTTAATACACATAACGTCATAAAAACTCATACATGCAAATAAATCCACATTGAGGCACATGAAAAATGGGGATATTACATCTACGCTGAAGATGCGATTCAATGCTTACACGGCGATGACGATAGGCTCGCATTGATCTTGTTTGTAGATGGCTGTGCTTCACTTCATGTCATGCACAAAGTGGATGAGACAGAACCTTCAAAATTACAAGCCCTGGACACGATTGTGCAGCAAGATCTTCTCTTGTTGGAGAACCAGCTTCCATACAAAGTGTTGAAGATATCAAGCAAGAATGATGATGACAACGATTCTGCGTTGCAAAGTCTCATACGACGTTTCATAAATCGTTTCATCGAAACTCGCGGCATCGTGGGACAAGCTCGAGTACAGATCAATCAACCAGCTCATTTGCTGGATGCACTAATCAGAGTCATAGTGAAGAAGGAAGACGCAAAGGAAAACACAATAACAATAGATATAAAGCAGTCACCTGATGACAATTCATCACATATAAAGAAAAAGGATACAAAGTTTCCAACTCACAGGAATATACAGGAACTTAGAACATCAGGGATTGAAATAAAGAATAACGCAGGACAAAGCCTCACAAACATCTGTTTTAAACGCGATACACTCTTCATTCCGCCGTTAATGGTGGACGATTTCACGGTTCAAACATTCATGAACATGATGGCGTACGAGATGTATCCAGATTTCAAGAGCAACTATGAGATAAGTAACTACGTTTACTTCCTAAATTCCCTGATTGATCATGCAGACGATGTCAAAGTGTTGAGGAAAGCTGGGGTTATAAACAACTATCTTGGAAGTGATGAAGAAATGGCACACATCTTCAATACTGCAATCCTTGATTTTGTGATTGATACAGGAATTTATGAACATGTTCTTCAAGAAATTGAGGACGTTTACAAACACAAAGTGATGACAAGGTTTACTGAGTTGCGTAGCAAACATTTCAACACCCCATGGTCAATCATAGGCATAATATCTACTATTCTTGGGTTTATTCTCACTGTTGTCAACCTCATGGAGGCATTAGGCCCTGAGAAGCATTAGCCATTAAAGGGCGGCCCAGTGTATAAGGCTTCCACCAGATAAGGTCTAATGAGGAGGGTCAAATATTGCCAACTTTACCCCTACAAGTGGAGAGACTATTTGTAGAATATGAACTTTGACATTTAGACCACATAACAGCAATATTTACAGTTGCTCCAAAGTAGGATTATGTATATCAACTAAAATAATATATATCCTTCACTATTGAAGAGATAATTACGACTCACTGCGAGCTTTAATATTAAATCGTTAATGGATGTAAAACTGAATAATTTGTGTTTTTTTGAGTGTGATAATATATATTTCCTACAATACAATAATGTTGGTATGTGTCTTTGTACTTGTGATATGTTGGGGATTTCATGTGTTTGTCATGAGAAATTAGATTAAGGAATGCCTTTTTTTTTTTGGGGTCCCCTTTTCATGTTTCTTGTATGGAATATTATTTATTAGCTTCTTATTTTAATTATGGGTTAATATGCATCTAGCACCTTAAAGAAATTCCACGTGATACACATTCTGGCACTTGAATGTGTGAAGATGTATATGGTATGTAAGCTTTGGAAGGTAATAAAAGGAAGTTTCTGGTGAAAAGTAGTGAAAATATAGCTTGGTACTTCTTTTTTAAAGTAGAAACAGGAGTTTCTGTAACGTTACTCTTGCTAATAGCTTTGCTTACTTTTCCCGCCAAGCATTTCTTCAAACCATTACTCTTGTTATTTGCTACTCCATTAGTTCCTAATTATTATGATCTAGATAACTAATTTACTGAAATTTTAAAAAATATATTTAGGTTAGTTGTTTATAATAAATGGGTTAAAGTGCATTTGTACCAACAAACTATTATGAAAGGAGCATCTGGCACAAATATTTATTAAGGGTATCTTAAATACAAACAAACAATTAAAACAAGGTAAATAACACAACACCGTTTGTTTTGTTTTAACGGATGTTTAGCCGACTTTCAACCGGTCTGTGTGGTCATTGTCGATGTGGAGTTTGAGCGCAAATGGAGCAGCAAGGGAAACGTGATTTGAAGCTGTACATGAATGCTGGCACACAATCCATAGGTGGCGACAGGAATGTTCGGTCGAGATTCGTTCCTTTCACACATCCGTCAACCTTGGATACAATCACCATGGAAACAAATCTGAAGAACAAGGTAAAATCTGACCTCGAATCTTTCCTCAAAGCTAAACAGTACTACCAATGATTGGGTCGGGTATGAAAACGGAGCTTCCTTTTGTACGGACCATCCGACACAGGAAAATCGAGCTTCGTCGCTGCCTTGGCCAATTTCCTCATTTACGACGTTTACGACATCAACGTTTCAAACGCCATAGGAGATTCCAATCTGAAGCTCCTCCTGCTGGAAACGACGCCAAAATCGATTATCATTAGAGCTGTCAAAACGGGCCATTCTGGCCTGTTAGGCCCTAGCCCGCGCGGGTTAGGGCCAAAAAGCCCGTATGTTAAGCAGTCTACACGGGCCAAAAAATTATATAGCCCTGAGGGTTGGGGCCAGCCCGCGGGCCAAAAAAACATTTCATATTTTTTTTGCTTCATCTTTATTCTTCTCATTAATGGAGTCTAGAAGATGTATCCGTACACGATATTGACTAGAAGCACTACAAGATAAGAACTTCATCCATCCCTTTTTTGAGAACTCCTACCGTAAAAACCCTGTAAAGATATTAGTGGAGGAGGCCAGCGAAGAGGAGCCAAGACTATTTTATATACCAAAATTTTCTTTACACTAATTTAGTACAGTGATACGCTCATGGGATGCTCCCTAAAACCCATTACAAGCCCTAGAAGGGAAAGACTGTATAAACAATCAAAGAACATTTTTGTAGCTATGGATATACAAAATTACAGATCCCTTCTGCATAACGGACATGAACCGTGCCTGAAGAGCCACTTGTCTATGCATGGTAGGTGGAACATGTGATGGCAATGGGGCAAACTTCTAACTGTCTCCCCAGGCTGAAAGTCCTGAATATGTACAAATTCTCAATGTTAATTCCCAAAATGGATAATTTTTTCTTCAGATACAGATACAGATATGCATATTCACACAAACACAGAAACAGCAACAATACAAACCTGGAGGCAGACTGAACAAGAAACTCTTTCACCCCAAGCATCAATATTATTATCATTTGTGATTGTGATCTTTGGGATCTTTTCAACAGAATCTCCTGTTAAACCCTTGCAACCACCAGTGTCAAAGATGTTCTGAACCTCCTCAAAGTTTGTTTCAACAGCACCCATCTGATATTTAAGAGCAGAGATATAATGAGCAATCTGCTAAATGAGAGTTCAAATCCAAATGAATGTCTCATCAATTGAAACATATAGTTACCTGACTTTGGACAGCACTTAACATGGCAGGGCCAATCCTCTCACGCACAAGTCTCCCACTCAGTAGGCTAGCAATGACATCAATCTGCATAATTCAAAAAGTTAGAATGACAATCAAATCCCAGGAGACCGCAATTTTTTCAGCTGCATATGTAAACTTCTAAAGCAACGAAAGATTGAGGGTCCTTATTCTATATATATATTCCACGTGTATAAATAAATGACAATATTTCCTCCTCAGGAACTTTTAACCAAGATATTGAAAAAACTCCAAATTTTGAAAAGAGGAAGGTAGGACTAATAAAAGGAAAACAATAGCACTTGTCTATATGGAAATGGTAAGGATGATCAGATGGTCAGGAATGCCTTCCAATGTACAAGAAATCTTGACAGCTACTCTACCTTTGGCGATCATCTGAAAGTATTTCCTACTTTGATGGCACCACAAAAATGTAAATGAATTTTCCTTTTGTTTTCTCCATTCTATCTGAGTATTGATATGCGAAATAGTTCAGATGCACGAGTATGCAACTTCTTAACAATCAGCTGTCTAACTAGGTTTCTTCTTGAAGAAGGAAACTGGCAATTTTTCTGATATAATTAAAACACAAAAGTAAAACCAAGTAATATACTCCCCCAAATTTCCTATCACGTATACCAATAATTGAATCCTGGTAAATGCTACAACCTTGAAGACAGTCCAACGGCTTGGAAGCCTGATATTTGAAAGCTATATTATAATTTGTATGTGATGAGTCCAGTATACTGGGAAACCATACGAGTAATTCAGACGGATAAGCAAGTAACCCAAAAAAACATAGAGGTCCATAGGAATGGAAAACGTTCGCCGAAATCAAATCTACTACGAATAACAGCAACTACAAGTATTCTGAAAAACAAATGGCATAAATCGGAATTGACAACATTCATTCTGCTCTTTCTTTGCTCCAAGTTTCATAGGAATTTAATGGCAAGGAACGCAGGGAAAATAACGAATTGGAGACTTACAGCAATAAAAACTAGTAATAGAAAAACTGAATTTAAAAGCTGAACCAGTAACCTGAATAGAAAACCCATTACAGCTATACCACTACCCATAATGCGATTTATGAAGATAACTAAGTTTTCAACCAAAAAAATGAAAATAACCAAAAAATATCGAACCTAAATAGTGGCCTTGACATTATCGATGGTTTCACTTCTCTCGACCTCGAGATTGATAATCTTTCCGGTCAGAGTTTTCACGAAGATGGGAGAGTGAAGCAACCACGACGAGCTGGGGTTAATTTGGATGGACGGTGCGACGGAAGGCGGAGCCGCGAGGGGATGAAAATGAAGTGCCGAGGAAACCGACGAGAAAGAGGGACTCAGGGACTGAACCACTGAAGCGGGCTAATTTGGATTAGTTTTAATTGGGCCCGCGGTTGGCCCTATCTTAGCCCCATAGAAGTGGGGGTTATTTTGGGCTAGGGCTAAAAATAACCTCATTATATGGGGGCTAAAGATATGAGGGTTAAAGATGGGGCTTAACGGGCTGGTCCGCAGGGCCCAGCCCGTTTTGACAGCTCTAATTGTCATAATCGAAGACCTCGATCGATTTCGATGGAAAAGAAATCAATAGGCGTAAGTTTGTCGGGAGTATTGAATTTCATGGACAAGATCTTGACCCGTGCTGCGCAGAGAAGAGAATCATGGTTTTCACGAAGACCAGTAAGGATCAAATCGACCCGAACCTACTTCAACCGAGACAAGTCAACGTCCATATCCATTTCTGCTTTGTGATTTTGCCTCGCACTGATGACTTTGCCTTTATCCGCCATTAACGCTGCAGCAAGCTAAGCAATCAAACACCCTTGCTTGCAACTCATGTCGGACAATGGCTCACGTTTTAGCTCCCATTACTTCGATTTCACCTCCATGGGTTTCACCACCGGTGATGCCTTCCTTTCGTTTTTCTCACCTCTCTTTGCTTTCGTTTTGTGCTTCTTTTCTTTTCTGTCTTTCATGATTTCTCTCAGCGATTCTCGATCGCTCTTAACACACGAGATAAGGCAAAGTCTAATTTCTTCGCGAGAAGATTTCCACACCACCCATTTCTCTTCACCACATCATCGATAAAGTGAAATGAATTACCATAAAAAAACAAACGGCTGTTGTAATTTTTACCTTGTTTTAATTGTTTGTTTGTATTTAAGATACCCTTAATAAATATTTGTGCTAGATACTCCTTTCATAATAGTTTGTTGGTAAAAATGCACTTTAACCCATAAAAAATTGTGCGTTGACTTTACTAAAATACATTTTTATTCATTTGCGTTGGAAACTACTCATGTAACCTCTGGTTTTGAGTACGGTTTAATAAGTAAGAAAGGAGAATGATAACATAATTATACATGGGAAAATCCCGAAAAGTAGAGAAAGTTTCAAAGGCACATTTGAGGCTAATGATTTTATTTAGAAACAGGAATCACTCAAAAAAGATTTATTTGAACAAAAAAGCCTACTTTTCAGTGAAATTTTAAGGAAAGAAAGGACAAAAATAAGTTATAATTTTTCAAAAATTTATGGCATTTTTTTTTCAATGTTAAGTGTAACACCCCTACCGGCCTCGCCCTTAGGGTGGCGGATAGAGGGATTCCTTTTAATAATTACCATATATCATTTAATTACTATTTAATAACGTGCATCGAGTTTAATCGCTACGAGCATTTCCGGTTGGATCTCGAGACAATACTAGTATAACCATAAGTAAGTAACAAAATATAATCCACAAAGGGTTAGACATACAGTCATCCACCGGTGCCTACAAGGCCAAAAGAATATACAATTATCCCAACACGGAAATAAGATCAAAAGTAAATCTTCCCCTGCCACCAACTACTCCAGCTCCGCATTCTTACCCTTCTCTCCAGCTACAGCCCTTGAAGTACTCCTTGAGGCTTTCCAAAAATCTGGGATTCATAAATGGATCCCAGAGTAACCGTTAATCTCATATGTAATGCATAAACAGTGTATGTATGTAACCATAATCAGGAAAACACCAAATAATAGCATTCAGTAGCAAACGCGCAGCAACACAAATACAACATACCAAGTATACCGTGTTCACTGCGGAAGGACTAAATGTCCTAGAATTAAACGTAGGACCGCTCAACAAAGCAAGCCCGGATCCACAGCGCTAGGAAAGATACGTAGTCGGGCTCCGAACCCGAGACCACACCGAATGCACACAAACGCATGTCCCTTTTCGGGAGACACGGGTCCACAATCATGGAAAAACAAACATACAAGGCAATACAAGACATATGAGGATTAAGGTTACTACCGGTAGTTGACCACAAATATCGTATAATTTTTCCCGAATGCACGAAAATCACAAGTGACCCTAAAATAACCAAAATATAAATATAAATATAAATAGCTCCTCCTTAAAAATATTTATTTGATGGCTCAAAATAAGCCTTTTTCAACCATAAAAAAAACTCTAAATTCCTTTTCAAAAATGAATTTATTGTTGGTAAATTCTAATCCAATTTCGGCCTCTTTTTCTAGAAATTCCAGCAACAAGTGTTTGATCTTCACAAAATCATAACTAAATCTAGAAAAATCCGATTGAGGTAGTTCAAAAGGCCAACTGATCCTTAGTGTGTCTATTTTCAATGAAAAATATTAATTTGGACCAGTTGCAGCCGAAACCCATCCACAAACCCGAACACCACCTCAGGTCAGACAGAAGTTTCAGATTCAGGGGCTGTTTTCAAAAATTTGGTTCTCTTAGCACAAGGCTCAAAAAATTCATGTTACCTATCAAATTAATCCTTGGGATGTCTACCTCCTATCTGTAAAATCTCAGAATTTCCAATGTTTATTTGATAGGTAAAAACGCATAAGGAAGCCAACTGACTCACAAATCCTTCAATAAGCAGATTTCAATATTTTTAATCCTTATTCTTGATTCTAAAAAAATATGATCCAGGCTTACTCCTATACAAATAATCATTTCAAACACTTTAGAGATATTAAAACTTAAAAAAAACGAATCAGATCATGGTGTGGACGAAATTCTTCCTCTGAATCAAGTAATCAGTCTTTCATTTTCTTCAACCAATTCTTCTTAGATCATGATAACCCTCTTTATAGGCTTTAAATCTTGAGTTTGATTCCTCAGTTACCCACTTTAGCAATTAACCAGACTCATATTATAAACAAAAACGTAAGATAGCATCGCTCTTAACCAAAAAAATATGAAACCACAAAACGGTAGACTATAGCTTACTTGTTTTTGGTATGTCTCCCACTTGAAGCTTTTATCCTTCACTCTTCTTCCTTCCTCTTTCAGCTATTACTCCTCTTCGGTTTTAACCTTCACACAACAGAGAAGAAATTTTTTTTTTCCTTAAAGGTATTCAACATCCCAAGAACGTAGGTAGAAGAAGGTGAAATGAGTATCCAAAGATCTTACCTTCGCTTGACTCTCCTTGTGTCTCCACGCTAGTTTTCTTTCCTTCTTCGATCACCTTCTTCTCTTCTTCTTCAACGCGTTCACTGGCCAAGAGAATGAGAGGGCAAGCCTCCTTAAATAGATCACCTAGGTCGGTGCTGAGTGCCTTGCATCTCTGATTTCTCCTCAATTTTCTGGAGAAATCTAGGGAAACATTTTAATAATTTAATTTTTCTCTTGGCCTCTTTCTCGTCCGTCTGGAGGAACCTTGAGAAGAGGAAAATAATGTTCCTTATTTCCCCCTCTCCATCGCACGTCTGACACCTTAGGGAGATTTGAAGTTCCATTTGATTTTCCTCTCTCGTCCAACCGTAAAGGGATAATAGGAAAATATTGAAAAAAACTTTGAATCCAATCCTACCTTGATCCACGTGCCCAGTACTTCCCTACTTATTTAATGGTGAATTGTCTTTTCCTTCACCTTTTTTTTTCTCTCATCCGGCGGTCTTTGAAGGAGTTGGAAACCAAAAAAAATTCTTACTTCATTTAATCTTTCTCCCGCGTCCAATGTCTTGCTAATATTGGAGAAAGATACTTATATATTTTTTTCATTTGTTTTGGTCCAATCCATCATCTCCTAGGCTAATGAGTACACCTAACCTAAAGCTAAACCATTATTGCCTTCTTCTTCTTTTTTTTTTTTTTTCCTCCATCCGTAGAACCTGCACACTCCCTCCTTACCTCATTATTATTAATTGTATATTATCTCATCCTCCATTTCTTTCTTCTATCACGTCAGAGACACTAAGGCATTGGAGAAGAATTATTTCCATTTGCTTCTTTCTCCTATCTGACACATTGAAAAGCATAAAAAAATTATGCTTGCATTGCATCACGTGTCTACTCCCTTTTTCCTTCATTTATTTTGATTTCTCCAATCCACCAATGCCTTCTTTCTTTTCTTATCTTCTTTTTTTTTTCTTCCCTCTTGCATGTCTGCCACCATGGAAAAAAAAATATGGAGAAAATATTTTGTGTTATAAGTCTCCTCCAATGTCCACCTTTCTAAAGCAAATTAGACTTATATTAAAACTCTATTAATTTTTCATCGAAGTTTTCCCCCTTTTTTTTGGACAAAATACAAGAATAATGAGGGAAAAATATATTTCATTAATTAATTTACATGAAAATTTGAGGATGTTACATTTCTTCCCCCGTAAAATAAATTTCGTCCTCGAAATTTGTCTATACATTATCATGCTCCCAGACATAAACTCTGGGTATTTCTCTTTCATATCCTCAACCATTTCCCATGTTGCTTCTCTATCGGATAACCCTCTCCAAACCACCTTCACAAAAGGAATACTTCTACGCCTGAGCCGCTTTTCTTGATAGTCGATAATTCGGTCAGGCTCTACTGCAAAAGTATGGTCTTCCTGTACCTCAACATCCTCATATTCAAGGACATGCTTTGGGTCTAGCTGATATTTCTTTAGTTGAGAGACATGAAAAACATCATGCAACCTGCTCAAACTTGGCGGTAGTGCCAACTGATAAGCTACAGGTCCTCGTTTTGCCAAAATTTCAAAAGGACCGATATAGCGAGGACTTAACTTCTTACGCTTGATGGCTCTTCCCACTCCTGTGCGGGAGATATCTTCAAGAACACATGATCACCTACCTCAAACTCGAGAGGTCTCCTTCTCTTATCTGCATAACTCTTCTGTCTACTTTGAGCCGCAAGGAGCCTCTTCTTGATTAAGTTAATCTGTTCGGAAGTTTCATCTACAATCTCAGGTCCAATTAGCTTCCGTTCAGATAACTCTGTCCAACATAGTGGTGATCGACATTTTCGTCCATACAATGCTTCATAAGGAGCCATCTGGATACTAGAATGATAACTATTGTTATAGGCAAATTCAGCTAGGGGTAAATACTGATCCCATTTTCCTTTGAAATCCAAGACACATGCTCGCAACATATCTTCAAGTGTCTGGATTGTCCTCTCTGATTGCCCATCTGTCTGGGGATGATAGGCAGTACTAAATCTCAGCTTCGTCCCCAATGCTTGATGTAAAACTTGCCAGAATCGAGATGTGAACCGAGGATCTCTGTCAGAGATAATACTTTTCGGTGTACCATGAAGTCTGATTATTTCTCGAATATAAATACTTGCCAGCTTCTCGGGGGAGTAATTGACATTGACAGGAAGAAAATGAGTAGACTTTGTGAGTCGGTCAACGATTACCCAGATTGCATCCAAATGCCTGATCTTGGGTAGACCCACTACCAAATCCATGGTTACATTCTCCCATTTCCATTCGGGGATCTCTAGTCCCTTCAAGAGTCCTCCTGGTCGTTGATGCTCAATCTTGACTTTCTGGCAAGTTAAACATCTAGCCACATACCCTGATATCTCTTTCTTCATTCCAGGCCACCAAAACTGCGATTTCAAATTCCGATACATCTTGACTGCGCCTGGATGAATAGTGTACCTACTCTTGTGAGCCTCATCTAGAATTTTCTGCCTCAACTCATCTCTAGACGGCACATAAATTCGTTTCTTGAATCGGATCAAGCCATTTAAGATATCATATTCTGTTGCTTCACCCCGAGAAATCTTCTCTCGGATGGATGTCGCTAGATCATCCTGCATCTGAGCTTCTTCTATTTCTGCGCTCAAATTATTCTCCTCTTGGCTGACAAGGAGGTTAGCCATATAGACTCTATGAACCGCATCTTTATTCACAAAGGTTTGACCTGACACATTCAGATCTCTGAAGTCTTCTAACAGCTTCTGCTCTTTGATCATCATATATGCTACTCCAGACTGTCTTCCGGCTCAATGCATCTGCGACAACATTAGCTTTACCCGGATGATATTTTATCTCCAGGTTATAATCCTTTAGCAACTCCATCCATCTACGCTGCCTCATATTAAGTTCTTTCTGGTCGAACAAATACTTGAGACTCTTGTGGTCGCAGTATAGCTCAACTGTGGTACCGTACAGATAGTGTCGCCATATCTTCAAAGCAAAGACAATCGCTGCAAGCTCCAGATCATGTGTAGGATAATTCAACTCGTGAGGCTTCACCGACGAGAGGCATACGCCACAACTCGCCCGCCGCATCGGGACACATCCCAATCCGCAAGCTAGCATCACCGAAGACCACATAGGTCGACTCGGATCGGGATAATCAACACAGCGCTGTCGTCAACCTCTCCTTCAGTATCTGAAAGCTCTCCTCACACCGATCGTCCCACACAAAAGGCGATTCTTCCTCGGGAGCTTAGTCAATGGCGACGCAATCCGAGAAAAATTCTGTATGAACGACGATAGTACCCGGCTAGACCCAGAAAACCTGCGAATCTCGGTGACGGTCTCCGGTCTTTTCCGGCTTATCTGCTTCCACCTTACGGGGTCCACTTTGCAACACCATTTTTGGAAACCACATGACCAGAAATTTAACCTCGATAATCCGAGAATTCGCATTTCGAGTTTGGCATAGAGTTGCTTCTCCCTCAGAATGCTTAAAACAAGTCGCAAATGTCGTTCATGTTCTTCTCGGTTCTTTGAATAGATCAATATATCATCAATGAACACAACCACGAATTGATCCAGATACGGCCGAAAGATTCTGTTCATATAATCCATGAAGATTGCGGGAGCATTAGTCAGGCCAAACGGCATCACCGAAACTCATAATGTCCATATCGGTCTGAATGCGGTCTTCGGTATATCCTCGCTCTAACTCGAAGGCGATGGTACCCCGAACGTAGATCAATTTTTGAGAATATACTGGGAACCGGATAGCCGATCTAACAAGTCATCAATCCTGGGTAGAGGATATTTGTTCTTCACCGTCACCTTGTTAAGTTCACGATAATCGATGCAAAGTCTTAGACTTCCATCTTTCTTTTTAACAAAGAGAACTGGGGCTCCCCAAGGTGAAACACTGGGGCGAATAAACCCCTTTTCCAGCAATTCTTCGATCTGCTTCTTCAATTCAGCCATTTCATTAGGTGCCATACGATATGGTGCTTTAGAAATAGGGCCAGCACCAGGAACGACTTCAATTGCAAATTCAACCTCTCTCTCGGGTGGCAAACCACTGATGTCATCAGGGAACACATCTGGAAATTCATTTACCACTGGTATATCATCCAGAGAAGGTCCCGATTCTGCCTGTACATGAGAAGAACACCACATACCCCCGGCATCCTTGTTTAATGCATTGTTCCGCCTCGATGGGCGAAAGGAAACCAAGGCTTGCTTTGGAATTGAGGCTCTGCGTTGATCGGGACATATAATTTTTCTATTGCCGAAGTCTAATACAATGTTGTTGGCCACTAGCCAATTTAAGCCCTTAATCACATCAATATCCCGCGGTAAACAGATCAAGTCCACGGTTGACTCATGACCATCAACAACCACAACACAATTTAAGCATACATCAGCAGTCTCGGATTTGACTCCGAGTGGGGTAGACACAATCAAATCATAAGGTAATTTATAAACACTCAAATTCATACGTTTAGCACAATCATATGCAATAAATGAATGACTGGCACCAGAATCAAATAATGCATGCAACAAACAACCATGGAGAAAGATGGTACCTTGAACTAACTCAGGTGATCTGTGGGCGTCATCTCGTGTCAAGGCGAATACACGGCCCTGGTTCTGAGGCCTCTTCTCAGTAACGCGCTGAGGACACTCGCGGCTATAATGTCCAGGCTTATGGCAAGTATAACAGACCACCGCCCACTGCAACCGACTCCGGGGTGAGTCTTGCCACACTTGTTGCATACCTGGGGCTCTGCAGGCCTCCTGAAGTTCTGTTGACTAGGCCGGAAGGGTTTCTTTCCATTGCCACGATTTTTGTTCCATGATCCTTTCCTTTTCTGGGAGGAGATACCACGATTAAAGTCACTGCGAGGAATAGGTCTCCTGGAAGCATATAATTCCTTCAGATTCCGTTCAACAATTCTACACTCCTCTACGGCCTGGCTCAGTACATGAAACTGTCTGGCTATGAGCTTTTCTCTGATCTCAAATTTCAGGCCGCGAATCAAGACATCTGCAAGACTACTTTCAGCATTAGGGTTTCTGTGATAAGTGGAGTAGCGGGACAGACGTGTGAACCTGGAATAATAATCTTCAAAAGACTCGTTATCCCCTTGCTTGATACTCAGAAACTCCGACTCCTTAGCGATACGGATGGAAGGAGGATGGTACTGTTCATTGAACTTTTCCAGAAACAGCTCCCAAGTGATAGGAACATTTCGTGCACGTAGAGTCATCTCCGTATTACGCCACCAGCGGTCAGCGTCTCCTTCTAGCTTGTAAATGGCCAACTGAGCCTTCCTCTCTTCTGGGCATTCAAGGACCTGAAAAATTTTCTCAAGACGGAGAATCCAATCTTCTGCTGCATCAAATTTACCACGAAAAATAGGTGGCTGCTGTTTGCAAAATTTAGAAACCCAGTAAATTGATGTCTCTGCAGCTCTGTTATTTTGCTGATGTATCTGTGACCCTTCCTGTTCATCATGATTATTATTACTGCTACCATCACCCGTCTCTGTCCTCTGTTCCTCAGAACTTCAATCTTGACGTGCCCTGTCTTCATTCATTTTTGCCTGTATCTCTTGTATCATGTTTCCCTACTCGCGGATCAATCCCATCATCTCGCGTATCAGGTTATTATCTGGAGGATTAGGTATCTGTGCCTCCTGTTCTTGCCTAGCCCTTCCTGGACCTTTCCCTCTCGCCATTATAAAAATTAGCTTCACAGTACCAAATAAATGAACATTATTTTCACAAATTAATATTAAATTATAAATCAAGGCCGCAAGATAAAAGAGAAACATATTAATATTGCACATAAACTGTTTTACAACATCCTACTGATTATCTGCCAGAATCACTCTCCGCACCTAGTTCCAAGGCAACTATAAGACGTCTCCTAACTACAGCTCTTAAGGCCCACCTATGGTTGTCACCCATCTCTTTATCCTAACCCACACCTTGCTATTTTAAATTTGTACCAGTATTGTCCGAACCGGGCTCTGATACCACAAATGTAACACCCCTACCGGCCTCGCCCTTCCGGGTGGCGGATAGAGGGATTCCTTTTAATAATTACCATATATCATTTAATTACTATTTAATAACGTGCATCAGAGTTTAATCGCTACAGAGCATTTCCGGTTGGATCTCGACAATACTAGTATAACCATAAGTAAGTAACAAAATATAATCCACAAAGGGTTAGACATACAAATCATCCACCGGTGCCTACAAGGCCAAAAGAATATACAATTATCCCAACACGGAAATAAGATCAAAAGTAAATCTTCCCCGCCACCAACTACTCCAGCTCCGCATTCTTACCCTTCTCTCCATTCTGACCCTTGAAGTACTCCTTGAGGCTTTCCAAAAATCGGGATTCATAAATGGATCCCCCGAGTAACCGTTAATCTCATATGTAATGCATAAACAAGTGTATGTATGTAACCATAATCGGGAAAACACCAAATAATAGCATTCGGTAGCAAACGCGCAGCAACACAAATACAACATACCAAGTATACCGTGTTCACTGCGGAAGGACTAAATGTCCTAGAATTAAACGTAGGACTGCTCAACAAAGCAAGCCCCGGATCCACAGCGCTAGGAAAGATACAGTAGTCGGGCTCCGAACCCAGACCACACTGAATGCACACAAACGCATGTCCCTTTTCAGGAGACACGGGTCCACAATCATGGAAAAACAAACATACAAGGCAATACAAGACATATGAGGATTAAGGTTACTACCTGGTAGTTGACCACAAATATCAGTATAATTTTTCCCCGAATGCACGAAAATCACAGTGACCCTAAAATAACCAAAATATAAATATAAATATAAATAGCTCCTCCTTAAAAATATTTATTTGATGGCTCAAAATAAGCCTTTTTCAACCATAAAAAAAACTCTAAATTCCTTTTCAAAAATGAATTTATTGTTGGTAAATTCTAATCCAATTTCGGCCTCTTTTTCTAGAAATTCCAGCAACAAGTGTTTGATCTTCACAAAATCATAACTAAATCTAGAAAAATCCGATTGAGGTAGTTCAAAAGGCCAACTGATCCTTAGTGTGTCTATTTTCAATGAAAAATATTAATTTGGACCAGTTGCAGCCGAAACCCATCCACAAACCCGAACACCACCTCAGGTCAGACAGAAGTTTCAGATTCAGGGGCTGTTTTCAAAAATTTGGTTCTCTTAGCACAAGGCTCAAAAAAATTCATGTTACCTATCAAATTAATCCTTGGGATGTCTACCTCCTATCTGTAAAATCTCAGAATTTCCAATGTTTATTTGATAGGTAAAAACGCATAAGGAAGCCAACTGACTCACAAATCCTTCAATAAGCAGATTTCAATGTTTTTAATCCTTATTCTTGATTCTAAAAATATGATCCAGGCTTACTCCTATACAAATAATCATTTCAAACACTTTAGAGATATTAAAACTTAAAAAAATGAATCAGATCATGGTGTAGACGAAATTATTTCTCTGAATCAAGTAATCAGTCTTTCATTTTCTTCAACCAATTCTTCTTAGATCATGATAACCCTCTTTATAGGCTATAAATCTTGAGTTTGATTCCTCAGTTACCCACTTTAGCAATTAACCAGACTCATATTATAAACAAAAACGTAAGATAGCATCGCTCTTAACCAAAAAAATATGAAACCACAAAACGGTTAGACTATAGCTTACTTGTTTTTGGTATGTCTCCCACTTGAAGCTTTTATCCTTCACTCTTCTTCCTTCCTCTTTCAGCTATTACTCCTCTTCAGTTTTAACCTTCACACAACAGAGAAGAAATTTTTTTTTTCCTTAAAGGTATTCAACATCCCAAGAACGTAGGTAGAAGAAGGTGAAATGAGTATCCAAAGATCTTACCTTCGCTTGACTCTCCTTGTGTCTCCACGCTAGTTTTCTTTCCTTCTTCGATCACCTTCTTCTCTTCTTCTTCAACGCGTTCACTGGCCAAGAGAATGAGAGGGCAAGCCTCCTTAAATAGATCACCTAGGTCGGTGCTGAGTGCCTTGCATCTCTGATTTCTCCTCAATTTTCTGGAGAAATCTAGGGAAACATTTTAATAATTTAATTTTTCTCTTGGCCTCTTTCTCGTCCGTCTGGAGGAACCTTGAGAAGAGGAAAATAATGTTCCTTATTTCCCCCTCTCCATCGCACGTCTGACACCTTTAGGGAGATTTGAAGTTCCATTTGATTTTCCTCTCTCGTCCAACCGTAAAGGGATAATAGGAAAATATTGAAAAAAAACTTTGAATCCAATCCTACCTTGATCCATGTGCCCAGTACTTCCCTACTTATTTAATGGTGAATTGTCTTTTCCTTCACCTTTTTTTTTTCTCTCATCCGGCGGTCTTTGAAGGAGTTGGAAACCAAAAAAATTCTTACTTCATTTAATCTTTCTCCCGCGTCCAGTATCTTGCTAATATTGGAGAAAGATACTTATTTTTTTTTTTCATTTGTTTTGGTCCAATCCATCATCTCCTAGGCTAATGAGTACACCTAACCTAAAGCTAAACCATTATTGCCTTCTTCTTCTTTTTTTTTTTTTTTTTTTTTTTTTTCCTCCATCCGTAGAACCTGCACACTCCCTCCTTACCTCATTATTATTAATTGTATATTATCTCATCCTCCATTTCTTTCTTCTATCACGTCAGAGACACTAAGGCATTGGAGAAGAATTATTTCCATTTGCTTCTTTCTCCTATCTGACACATTGAAAAGCATAAAAAAAATTATGCTTGCATTGCATCACGTGTCTACTCCCTTTTTCCTTCATTTATTTTGATTTCTCCAATCCACCAATGCCTTCTTTCTTTTCTTATCTTCTTTTTTTTTTCTTCCCTCTTGCATGTCTGCCACCATGGAAAAAAAAAATATGGAGAAAATATTTTGTGTTATAAGTCTCCTCCAATGTCCACCTTTCTAAAGCAAATTAGACTTATATTAAAACTCTATTAATTTTTCATCAGAAGTTTTCCCCCTTTTTTTTGGACAAAATACAAGAATAATGAGGGAAAAATATATTTCATTAATTAATTTACATGAAAATTTGAGGATGTTACATTAAGAACATCAAGGGATTTCTAATACTTTTAGATCACCTTCAGACTATTTGTCTATAATTCGTTATAATTTTTTTAAAGTTGATAAAAATAATATGAAAATACCAAGGGAATAGTAACCCAATGATTAAAATACATATTTTAATATTTCATTTGGTCCTTAATATACAAGCTAATTGAATTTTATTGGAGAGATTAAGAAAACTAGATAAGTTAATGAGATTACATTATTTATATTTATCATTTTTCTTCAAAAAAAATTAGTTATAAACTAATATATAATATAATAATACACCGTATATATTATGGTTAATTAATTAATTAATTTTTTTAACGTCTGCAAAAAAATGTCAATGGGCTCTTATATCAAAAACCGGAGGTTGCATAAGACTTCAATTTATATTCACCTAAACCCTATCGATCCCAAATGCCTAACTGGTTATTCAACATTTTCATTTTGGTGTTTGTCCTAATGAAAGATGACGCTGGAAAATTATATCTTTTTCTTAAAAAACTCAAGTCTTTTAACCGATGTAGAAAGTATTTTTTCATGTGGGCATCATTTAACGATCTGAGTTTCGGAAGTATTACTTTCCTAAGGTGGTATCCAGTGGTCCCATTCATCATCCAAAAGGAGAAGAGCACAAGAAAATGTGGGCATCAAATTACCTAAAAGATAAGGTAGGCCAGACTGAAGATGATACTAAGCAACTAATTGGGAAGATTCGGTCTCAAATCAAAGAATTGAGAAACCTCTACGCTGAAGATGCGGTTCGACCCTTAAACGATATGCTCTAATGGATCTTGTTTGTTGATGGTGTGCTTCACTTCATGTCATGCACAAAGTGGGTGAGACAGAACCATCAAAATTACAAGCCCTGGACTTGATTCTGCAGCAAGATCTTTTGTTGGAGAACCAGCTTCCATATAAAGTGTTGAAGATATTAAGCAAGAATGATGATGACAACGATTCTGCGTTGCGAAGTCTCATACAACGTTTCATAAATCCTTTCATCGAAACTCGTGGTATCGTGGGACAATCTCAAGTACAGATCAATCAACCAGCTCATTTGCTGGATGCTCTAATCACGGTCATAGTGAATAAGGAAACACAACAACAATAGATGTAAAACAGTCACATGATGACAATTCATCACATAAAAAGCAAAAGTCATCACGTAGAAAGCAAAAGGAAACAAAGTTTCCAACTCTTAGGAATATACAGGAACTTAGAACATGTGGGATCAAAATAAGGAATATCGAAGGACAAAGCGTCACAAGCATCTGTTTTAGACGTGGTACGCTCTTCATTCCGCCGTTAATGGTGGACAATTTCACGGTTCAAACATTCATAAACATGATGGCGTACGAGAGGTGTCCAGATTTCAAGAGCGACTATGAGATAAGTAACTATGTTTCCTTCCTAAATTCCCTGATTGATCATGCAGATGATGTCAAAGTGTTGAGGAAAGCTGGGGTTATAAACAACTATCTTGCAAGTGATGAAGAAGTGGCACACATCTTCAACACTGCAAGCACTGATTTTGTGATTGATACAGGAATTTATGAACATGTTCGTCAAGAAATTGAGGACACAAAGCGATGACATGATTTACTGAGTTGCGTCGCAAACATTTCAACACCCCGTGGTCAATCATAGGCTTAATATCTGCTATTCTTGGGTTTATTCTCACTATTCGGCCCAAAGAAGCATTAGCCATTAAAGGACGGCAGTGTACAGGGCTTCACCGAATAGGTTCTAATGAGAAGGGTCAAATATTGCCGATTTTACCCCAACAAGTGGAGAAATTGTTTTCAGAATAGGTTCAAATATTGCCAATTTTAACCGATTTTGGGGAGATTACGGAAATGAGTTAAATCAGTTAATTTTACTCATTTTCGTAAAATGCCCTTATATAAATTTAAAATCACACAAGTAAAAGTGAATTACCAACTCCCGCCACACACCTCTTCCACCTAGAATTTTCCTTCACATAGGCTTTCTAATTGAAATAATGGTATTGTTATATATACATATATGCGTGTATATATATGTATACATATAGATATATACAGTGGCGGATCCAGAAAATTAATAAAGGGTGGGCACCAGTGGCGAAACTATGATTTTTTGTTTGTATCTGCACAACTAGTGGGGGGTTGCCCCCGAATTTTTTTAAAAGTTTTAAATGCATTAAAAAAAAAGAATATAAACAAGAAAAAAAAAAAATATGAAAAAAATATTCATGAAATCAAGTGAGTACTGATGATATAATAAGAGAGACAGTTGTTTTACAAACCTATCTGATAGGTACGTTGTAGAGAACTAAGAATTCAAAGGTGTAGGAAGCAGAAATCAGAGGGAGTGAGAAGAGAAACAAGAGGGAGAGAGGTTCGAAACAAGTGCTGCTGCACTTATTCATTCCATCATACACAATATCAATCAATACATGCCTTTCATAAGCCTAGCCTTCCATATATATAGTGATAGGCTAGACTCCCAAGGCCCATTAGCTAAGTCCACTAATCGTAACAGATAACTAATACGATTATGAAAGGCTAAGGAATACTAACCCCGGTGGCCTCATTGGATTAGTATAGTGCCGCTGGTATTCCTAAGTTCTAGGTGGCCTCATTAAATTAGTATAGTGCCGCTGGTATTCCTAAGTACTAGGTGGCCTCATTGAATTAGTATAGTGCCACCTCAGCCTATATATCACTATTTATATGCATTAATCAGTCCTAAGTCAGACCTAAGGCCTCATCGGATTAATATTGTGCCTTCTAATCAGTCCTAAATCTATTATTCATGACTAACATATCAATACCCCCCTTAAAGTCCCTTGTCCTCAAGGGCAGCAATAGGAAAACCAGGAAATTGCCTCTAAAATTGGTATAACAGAACCTAGGATGCTTCTTCCTCCGAAATTTGTTTCCCCTTAACTAAAACTTCGGTGACAATCCTTCCTTTCTGACCCCCCAACCTTTTATACAGAATCTGGTCAGGCTCTTTGCTGTTAGGTATCTCTGGCCAATTTTCTGGTGGATGTCTAATCTTGACCCAAGGTTCTGGACATAATTCAACAATGATATGTGAAATGTGTCATGAATACGCGTCTCTGTAGGCAAATCTAACTTGTAAGTAACTACTCCTACACGTTGCTCAATACGATAAGGACCAAAAAACCTTGGAGCTAACTTCTGACTGGACCGAGAAGCTGCTGAAATCTGCCTATATGGCTGCAACTTCAGAAACACCCATTGCCCTTCTTGAAACTCACGATCAGTCCGGTGAGAATCCACCTTCTATTTCATCATATTTATGGCACGTGATAGATGATGTTTAGCCACTAACAAGGCTTGGTCCCTAGCCACAAAGGACCTGTCCACAGCTTCAACAACTGCAGACTGAGTAAGATAAGGCACATACAAAGGTGGTTGCTGCCCATGAAGTAACTCATGTGGGGTGGTTCTAGTAGAAGAGTGATAAGTGGTGTTATACCACCATTCAGCCATAGGTAACCACCTTGACCAATCTTTGGGAAGCTCCCAAGTCATACAATGTAAGTAAGTCTCCAAACAACGATTTAATACCTCCGTTTGTCCATCGGTTTGGGGATGATAGGAAGAGGACAGCTTTTGATCCACCTTAAGTACTTTGAGAAACCCTTGCCAAAAGTTGCTAATAAAGATAGGGTCACAGTCTAAAATAATTTCCATAGGAGCTCCATGCATTCGGTAAATGTGATCCATGAAGTGTTGTGCTAAGGTAGATACTGAAAATGGGTCAGATAGGCTAATCAAATGCCCATACTTACTTAAACAATCAACAATCACCCAAATAGTGTCTTTGTCGTGAGACTTAGGAAGACCCTCAATAAAGTCCATAAAGATGCTTTCCCAAACCTTGCTAGGAACTGGCAAAGGTCGTAAGAGTCCCGGATAGGCAACCGTCTCGTATTTGCATCTAGCACAAACATCATAGTGCCTAATAAATTCTTTCACATCATCAAACAAATGCTTCAACTAGAAAAGAGTCTTAACTCTTCGATATGTAGCATGTATCCTAGAGTGTCCCCCTTGGGGAGTAGCATGAAGCCACTCTAGAATTTTGTGCTTCACTGTGGGATCATTTCCCACCACCAAGCAGCCGCCTCTTCTCAATAACCCTTCATGCCAAGAGAATTTTCCAGAAACACCCTCGTTAGCTTTATGTGTATCAATCAAGGTCACCAAGTCTGAATCCACTTGCAAACTATTTTGGATTTCCAGCAACATATTTTCATAACATGTAGAGAGGGAAATCTGAAATACCTCCATTTTTCATACTCTAGAGAGAGCATCAGCCAGGTTGTTATTGATTCCCTTCTTATACTGAATTTTGTAGTCGTATCCGATAAGCTTGGACACCCAATACATCTAAAATGTTATTTGAGCTTTGTTGATCCGTTTTGATTATAAAATGTCGACCTTCAAGGTATTGGTGCCAATGCTCAATAGCATGCACTACGACTAGTAGTTGCTTTTCATAGATAGACAAGGAATGATGTCTAGGAGCTAAACCTTTGCTGAAAAAGGCCAAAGGTTGACCATTTTGCATCATTACAGCCCCAATACCTATGATACATGCATCAGTTTCGACCAGAAAATGCTTGGAGAAGTCTAGCAAGGCAAGGACAGGTGCTGTATTCAGAGTTTCCTTTAATTTCTGAAACATTACAACTGCTTCCGGGGTCTATTTGAATTGATCCTTCTTTAATAAGTTTGTTAGAGGCTTGGCTAACATGCCATACCCCTTAATAAAGCGCCTATAGTATCCAGCCAGCCCTAAGAATGAGCGTAGCTATTTAAGAGTTGATGGTTCAGGCCATTCCACCACCCGATTTTATCTTTTGAGGATCGTAGAGACACCACCATGCTCAATAATATGGCCTAAGTACTCTACCGTAGTGGCTGCAAACGTACACTTACTCTCTTTCACAAAATAATGATGTTGCCTCAATAGTTCTAGGACTGTCCAAAGGTGCTATATATGTTGAACCATGCTAGAGCTATATATCAAAATATCATTGAAGAAAACAAGCACAAACCTTCTCATATGTGGTCTGAAAATAGCATTCATTGCTCCTTGAAATGTAGTCGGGGCATTAGTAAGCCCAAAAGGCATTACTAGCCACTCATAGTGTCCCAAATGTGTGCAAAAAGCCGTTTTGTAGGAGTCATGAGGGTTCATTCGAATCTAGTGATACCCCACCCCAAGATCTAGCTTGGTGAACCGTCGTGCTTCTTTCAACTCATCTAAAAACTCCTCAACAAATGACATTGGGTATTTGTTTTTTATTGTTACCTTGTTAAGTTCTCGATAGTCGATGCACATACGCCAAGTCCCATCCTTCTTCTTCACTAACACAATGGGTGAGGCAAAAGGACGTGTGCTTTCTTGAAGCACCCCGGATTCCAACAAACCTGAAACTTGACGTTCTATTTCATGTTTATGTATAGAGGGGTAACGGTAAGGGCATAAATTCACCGGATCAGCCCCTTCTTGCTAAATTACAGCATGATTGTGGTCTTCACGTAAGGGGGGTAAGGTGTGTGGCTCATCAAACACATCCTTGAACTCCTTCATCAAGTTTTGGATGCCACTTGTGGTGTTACCAACACTGTTTTTTAGCGAAAAAGGCTACCATTCCGCCCGCCCGAGCATGCAGCAAAAAGAACCGACCTACCTTCGCCATTTGTTGATCCACACGTTGCACTAACTTGCACTTAGAAGGAATGATGGGTTTCAAGGTGCATAAGGACCATTGGTACATGAATGTCATGGCTAATTCCTCATAGTTCCAAGACGCATGGTGAACCACTTCTTGTAACCAATGCAACCCCAAAACTATATCATAAGTATTGATTTCCATGACCCGTAAACCAAATACAAAGTCTTTCCCATTCATTTTCCATCTAAAATTTTTCCAAATACCAAAGAGTTTCAGTTTAGTACCACCTGCAACTTCTACTTCCCCTTCATAATTGGCGTGCCCTTTCCATCCCAGCTTACAAGCAAGATTGTAACCCAAATACCCATGTGATGCTCCATTATCAATCAGAATCTGAACCCTCCACACCCAATATAGCCTTCAATTCTCATCGACACCACACCAACACTACCTTGCATGGCATGGAGTGAAATCTGTAACCATTCTCCGCTGTCAGCAAGGGAATCAGTAGGAAATTCATGCGTTTCAGGATCTGGCAACAGTCCCATTTCATTCTCTGAATCACCACTATCAAGCTCAATCAATTGAAGTTGTAGTTTCTGACGTTGTGGACATGTATGGTCATGAGAAAAGGGTTTTCAGCAGTAGAAACAGAGGTTCTTAGCCCTTAACTCATCAAAGTCATAACGGTTAGAAGCTACAACAGATCCTATATTAGAGGTCCCTATTCTAACCGTTGATACAGTCGTTGACCCTGCACTAGTACTGGCTGTAGTTCTTCCAAAATTTCTTGCAGATCTATCCTGAAATGACATTCGATTACCTATGTTAGAGGATCCAGTAGAAGCAGATTGATTCCTTGTATTTTACCAATGATAAGAGTTCCCTAAAGAATCATTAGTTGGACGTCTGAATATTTTTTTTGTCTTTTCTGGGTATACCTTGAAACAAAAACTAGCCGAAGATAGAAGAATGGACCAGGAATTATCTCAAGAATGTCAGAGATTATACAACAAGGGAGCTGAGGATGACTCACTTTGATACCACTGATAGGTAGGTTGTAGAGAACTAAGAATTCAGAGGGTTAAGAAGCCAAAATCGAAGGGAGTAAGAAGTAAGAAGAGAAACAAGAGGGAGAGAGGGTTGAAACAAGTGATGTTGCACTTGTTCATTCCATCATACACAATATGAATCAATACATGCCTTTGATAAGCCTAGCCTTCCATATATATAGTGATAGGCTAGACTCCCAAGGCCCATTAGCTAAGTCCACTAATCATAACAGATAACTAATACTAATAGTCCTAGGTAATACTAACCCCTGCGGCCTCATTGGATTAGTATAGTGCCGCTGGTATTCCTAAGTACTAGGTGGCCTCATTGAATTAGTATAGTGCCACCTCAGCCTATATATCACTATTTATATGCATTAATCAGTCCTAAGGCCTCATCAGATTAATATTATGCCTTCTAATCAGTCCTAAATCTATTATTCATGACTAACATATCACTGTCATTTAGAAAAATAAGGCTAAATACTGTTAGAAATACAGTTACATAAATTACATAAATGGGTGGGCACTCAATAAGTTCAAGTATATATATTTTAATAACAAAAGTATATTACAATAAAAATAATTACAATGTCATCCTTCTAGTTTTTTGGAATTTCATCATAATTACCTTATTATCAATGCTATTAAATACATCATAATTTTAATTCCTTTTTTTTTTTGGGAATGCCATCATAATTCAAGGGTGGGCACTTGCTCCCTCTCTTCAACGTGGATCTATGTTAGGATAGTTGTAGAAAGTATAGGGATTGGGAACAAGAAATCAGAGGAGTTGGAAATAGAAGGAGGGAGAAGACAAAGAAAGACTTCTGCAATTGTTATTTTCATTCACAATGCACAAAACTGATTTACAATTGCTTAGGCTTTCCTATTTATAGCCATATAGCAGATACCATGAGTCATTCCCAACAGCTATTTTATTTATCTATTTATCTCCTAATCCTAACCATTAATAGGCCTCATAGCATTAGTTTCGTGCCTTTTAATCTGAACCATTAATCTCCTATGTGGCCTCATAGCATTAGTTTCGTGCCTACTAAATCCCTAATTACCTAACCTAACTAATTCTCTACACCCTACATAACAATCTACCCCTATGACTGTTAGCCTGCTGTTTCATCATGTTGACAGCCCATGAAAGGTGATATTTGGCTACCATGAGAGCTTCCTCCCTTGCCACGAAAGACCTATCTACTGCTTCAACAACTGCTGATCTAGGCAGATAAGGAACATAAAAAGTAGGTGGTTGCCCATACAGCAACTTGTGTGGAGTGGTCCTAGTAGATGAATGATGAGTGGTATTATACCACCATTCTGCCATAGACAACCATTTAGACCACTCCCTAGGCATTTCCCAACACGTGCAGCGTAAATACGTTTCCAGACATCTATTCAATACCTCTATTTGTCCATCTGTTAGCGGGTGATATGATGATGTTAACTTCTGATCTACCTTAAGTATCTTAAGAAACTCTTGCCAAAAGTTGCTTACGAAAATAGGATCCCGATCCGAGATAATTTCCATGGGCGCCCCATGCAAACGGTAAACATTATCCATGAATTGTTACACTAGAGCAGAAGCAGAAAAGGGATGAGAAAGGTTGATAAAGTGACCATATTTAGTTAACTGGTCCACAATTACCCAAATTACCTCCTTCCCATTGGACTTAGGCAACCCTTCAATAAAATCCACGGAAATGCTCTCCCAAACCTTGCTAGGGATAGGTAATGGCTGCAACAGATCTGGATATACTACTGTTTCATATTTGCACCACGCACACACATCACAGTGCCTAATATATTCCTTCACCTCCTCAAATAGATGCTGCCACCAAAATAGGGATTTGATGCGCTGATAGGTAGCGTGTATTCCTGAATGGCCCCCTTGTGGAGAGGCATGCAACCATTCCAATATTTTCTGTCTAACTGTGGCCTCCTTCCCTACCACTAAGTGTAATACCCCGAATTTTGGGACCCTGAGAAGTGAAAATAAGCCTGAAATAGGCTGACGACTAGGCCCGGTTGGGAAGAGTCCCAAGAAGGTCGAGGCATAGGAAGCCCTTCCGGGACTAAGTAACTCGACCATACGGGTCGGTGAGACATAGTATGCTTTGAGGCCGTGGAACTAAGGTACTAACGTAAAATGGGTACAGAAGATGTATACGGTGTAAGTCTGGTCGGAAAAGATGCCGCCAACTATGTCCTGAGGTATAGGACACTTAGTTCAGCAAAAATATGCCAACGATGTAAGAATACGGCATTTTCGGGGTAGTCATGGGAACCCTGCGTTTTTGAAGGAAACAAGAAGGGAAGAGAGAGAAAAGGCGTATCTGGACCCAGAAGGGAAGGAAAAGTTAGTAGTAGAAGTGCTACGTCGGACACGTGGCATTTCGGGGCCGGTTGGATTATCGGGTAACACGCATCACGAGGTGGATCTGGGGTGCTGGAATAAAGGTTTCTCGATCCCCAAGGTAGTATGCCCCGTCCCCTTGTGGTCTGGGAAGAGTGACTGATGATCCGGGCCCACACAAGTCCAGTTGAAGGGCACACATCACGAGGTAAGGTGGGACCGGCAACCGGGAGCTGAGCGGGGCCGAACAGGATTTCCGGAGTCGGGCCCAGGCCCAGGACACTGATAGGGGTGAAATTCCAGTGGGCCCAGAGGAGAGAGAAAATATCTTGTCATGTAATTATGAAGGGAGAGAATGTCACATCAAGTCATCATGAAGAGAGAGAAAGAATAAAATAATCTGGATTAATCTGCACCACATATTTGAATCTGATGTGACAAGGTGAAGGACAAGTAATTATGACTAATTATGGCATATCTTGGGCAGATTTCATGGACCCCACTGCCTTGGAAGAAGAACGACACGAAATGACCATTTTGCCCCTACATCTTAAACCTACAACTAAGGCCACCTAAAAGGGCAAAACCGGAACTCTATTTTTAGCCTTGGAATGCGCCATTTTCTGAACATGGAAGACCCTAGAAGGCTTCTAGAAGATCTGATTTCGTGGGCCCCATGCTTTGGAAGATGAGTAGTGCAAAATGACCGTTTTACCCCTGGACCTAAAACCCGCCCCGAAGTCACCATCGGGGGCAATCTTGGAATTTGGATTTGGAGGGTTCAGATGGTGCCACATGTCCTGGACCAAGAAGACTCTAGAGAACCCTAGAAAATAATATTCTGGAGCATCTTTGGAAAAATCTAGCGGAAAATGACTATTTTACCCCTAGGGTGTTATTTTAATTACGGGACAAGCCATAACCTTTTGGAGCCTATAAATAGGGCACTCCTCCCCCATTTGGATCATCCTATTTCGTGCTCAAGGTGAGGGAGAGGAAGGTCCAGCTGAAGGCCTTCGTCCAAGGGAGGAGGAAGGCACCCGCAACCGACATCCTAAGGTAAGCCCCTAACCGACGACTTGGAATCTTTGCTTCTGCCCTATGGTGATTTTCGTGGAATTGCAGTAGTATTTTGGTATCTTTGAGGTTTCCATTGAGTCCAGAATGTGTTTTTGTGTGGGGACATGTTGGATCACCTTTTTCCAAACCCTAAAAGCTTAAATCTTTGTTATACGAAAATCTGTCGGTTCTTATGGTTTCTGGGCAGCGTGTGTTAATCGGTAGTTTTGAAATAGTAAATGAACTTAGTTTGATCTGAAATTTTACATGGTGAAATTAGACATCCTGAGTATGATTTTTATAGAAGATTTTGTGTCATTTGGAGTTTTAAACCGAGAGATATTGCAAGTTTAAAATGACCTAAAAACCTGGACTCTGTCTCGGACCAGTGGCTAAGTTTTAAGAATCTGAGAAGGATTCAAACCCAGATGACTTTGGGGATTATTTTTATGGTAACCTATATATTCTAAGGGTTAAAATACCACTGATTTCATGTCGATACGATTTTTCTAGAATTTATTACAAATCGGAAAAGATGGGTCAGCGTTTCTGGAAAATTCTGAAGTTAGGCGAAATTATGGATCTTGAAGTCAAAGTTTGGATATATGACTAAAAGCCTGATGTTTGGCTGTAACTAGGGTGTTTTAATGCGGGGAACCTATTTTCAACGTCAATGGAAGAGTTTATTATTTCGAGGCTTGCCAGGTAGTAACTGTAAACTTGCATACTCTATGTGGCTTTTGTATGTTCTGTGTTATCATGATTGTGGATGTAGGCTAGGTAGTAGCTATGGGACTCATGTCCTATGGTGGCTACCGAGGCCTGGGGTATGCCGGCTAGGTAGTAGCGGTAGAGGCACTGCGACCGAGGCCGTGGCATGTGGGCTAGGTGGATCCCGCTGTGGACCGTGTGTGTTCACGGGTGAAGGTGAGGCCCAAGGTATGTGAGGCTAGGTGGAACCTATATGACTGTGTGTTTATAGGTATCCTCTGAGGCCCTAGGCTAGGGGTTGGGGTCGCTCCCTGACTACTGAGGCCTGTTTGCACGCTGGATCCGGGGGCTTGTCTTGACCAAGCGGTCCTACGGAGTACATGCCATGTTTATGTTTGAGTTCCTGATTGTGATTTACATTACATGCATTGCATACATATTGTATATGAGTTTAACAGTTACTCTGGGGTTCAACCTTGAACTCCAGACTGGCTTGAAAGATACAGGTGTAAGGCGGTAAGCCGGTTGGACGGTGGAAAGGATACGGGTAAGAGCAATAAAGATGAAGATTGAAGACTTATGGAAGTCCTTGTCTCATTGTAATTCTTATGACTGTATGAACTACTTATTGCCCAATATTTGTCTTGGACGATTGTACCCTTACCCTACGGGGATTATTTTATGTAACGTTTGTATCTTTACCAGTATATTGTAAGTTGTCCAAACCGATCCAATGCTCTGCCGCACGTACTCTGATATTAATTTAAAGTGACAAATTATCTAAGGAAAGGTAACAAACGAAAAGGATCCCTCTAACCCGCCACCCGAAAGGGCGAGGCCGGTATGGGTGTAACAGTTTGGTATCAGAGCATGGTTTGCACAGTACTGGTAAACGGTACATGGTTAAGGGTACAAATGGGCAAATGGAGCGTCAAGGATAAATACCCTAAGGAAGAGGGTTGTGCTCCAAGAAGATAAGAGTCTTGTGATAGAAGAGGTAGCACGGGGTAAGAGTTCTCGTTGCTAACCTTAGGGTCCTCGATATGGAAATCGGGACCGATTCCCCCAATGGAACGGAAGGGAAGTGTATGGAGAAGCTGGTATCTCGGTTTCTAAAAAGGCGAACGATTGGTACTAGTACGAGTACCCCCGAACAGGAAGGGCACCCAGAAGTTAAGCGTGCTTGGACGAGAGAAATCTCGGTATGGGTGACCCCCTGGGAAGTATTATAGGAATTTTAGATTCCTTTGCTTGAGGCTTTAGTACCTTAAGTTTTGTCTTATAGTGATCCCTAAAGATGCTTTGAGGATGTCAGGATATGATTGAGACTAGGCTTTAATCTGATCTTAAATGTGATTGAGGTTGAACTAAGGTTCTAGTACCACGAGTAGGAACCCCGTGATGATTGATCGATACTTGAATTGTTTGGGTATAATTGAGGATTGATAGGTAACCTTGAGGTAATAGAATGATATTAGATATACCCCTGTAATGTTGAGTATTGGATTGGAAATTAGAACCTCGTGAATAGTAATTGATGTTTTGAGGTTTAGACTAGGAAGTTGAATTATGATCCTAGTTTGTATTTTGGGTGTTATTAAGGTTCCTTAGCCTAATTGATGTTGAATCTGACAATTATTGGTTTGAGGTTATTTGAGGATAGTGATTAAATAGGCTATGAATGGTGATGATCGTAGCGTGATTATTGGGTTTGTTTGAGGTTTTAGAATTAAGTTGATGAACCTAATGATCTGACTTTATATGAGAGATCGTTTAGGCATTTGATTGATCTGAATGCATGGTACCCATATGTATGAGGTATTTTGAGGTTACTAGTTGCTAGGGAATCATCTTAATCTCATGATATTCCCCTAAAAAGAATGATTGAGAGAAGAACCCTTGATGATATTGACCGGTGTTGTGTTATTTGAGGTATGCTTGAGGACAAGTTACATTCATGATATGGGGTACTTTGAGGTTGGTAGTTTCTTTGTATCAAAGATAGGGGAAAGATCTTGATCTTGGATTTTCCCTAGGAAGTGTGCGATTGAGAAATAGTACCTTGATAGCCACAAGTTTCGGTCTTATGATTAGGATCGATAGTTATAGTTGTGATAGTGGCTAGTTGTTTCTCGGAGAGATGTGGATTAATTCCTGTTAGGGGAAGCTGAATCTGTGGCCATGCCTGGAGCTGGATCTTTATCAGAAGATCATATATAGGATGACCCCAAATGAAGATTATTTGATGCAATATCAAGGTATTGCCATGGGGTGCTCCAGCGTTATGTGTATCATGGGAAGAAACTATGATACAAGCTTACAATGGGCAATGAGATTTATTAAGTTGGTATAACTTCAAGTCATTGAATTGAATATATGGTGAATGAGAAGCCCTAAATCCTTTGCGATCGCCATGATCATGAGTTGGTAGAAGGCCACAACTATTAGACCATGAATATCGGGTGAAGCACCGAAGAGGTCGTAAGCCTGAAGGTTAGAGGCATTGGATCTAGAGTGACCTGATAAATGAAGTGAAATGGGCTGAGTACCCAATGGATGGCTTAAGTAGCCAAAGATAGAGCTTGAGTTATAATTGGAGTTGATGACCTTCTATATCAGTTGTCTGGTTCCTGGTGTGTTTGAAAATTTGAATCTTGAACTTACCAATGCACCTACTGTATTTGTGAAATTTTGAAATTGAATTTTCTAAACCGAGTTTTCAAACGAAATGTTTTCAGTAGAATTTGAAACCGGTTTGAAATGATTGTTTGAAATAATGTTGTCTCATAAAAGGGGTTTAGTAGAACCCAGAATTTGAAATTGAGTTTGAACCATGTTTGTGGTGTAAGCAATATGGAACCATGTTTTGAAATCACTGGCCATTGTTGAAAGTTCTTTTTGAGGGGATTAGGTTTTGAGAAGCTGATACTCGCACCGGCAGTGTATGCACCCAATCTCGAGTAGTTTCGCCTTGAAGGGCGTGTGATTTACGTTGTCGGGCCGGCACCCACACGGCGGTTGGAGCGAGGCTCGGACAGACGAGAGGTCCTTTTTCCGGGTATGGGATTCGGTGGGGGCTGTTATGGTATGTGCCGTGAAGAACACTCGGGTCTGGAAGGGACGGAAACTCTCCCACATTGGCCGACAAGTGCGTTGCCACTTCGGTGGTTGGTATTGAAAGGATTGGGGTGCGCCTGCATGCGAGAGGTTGAAATGGTGGCGAGGGCTTTCAAATGTTGAATTTGTGAAATGAATAATCCTACTCGGGAATGTGTGCCGGTGGTAAATGTTTTTTGAAATAGACCGCAAAGTGAATTGTTTTCTTGGAAATTGAGCGGGCAGCGATTATGGTTTTACGATTTGTGGAAAATGTCTTGCGACATGAGAGATTTTCAAATATGTGCAAATTTGAAAGTTTGAGAATGAGACAACATAGTAAGTGATGACATGATTGTCGTCATTTGTTGTATTGAAAGGAAAGCGGTGCGGTTGGTAATTGTGTTGATACAGAACAAACCGATTGAATGGTCTAAGAAATTTGAATCGGTTAAGTCAGATGCCAGTTACTGTGCTAAGCAAGAGGAAAATGGTTCAAGAGCTTAGAATTGATGGAGCTCAAATGAAATAAGTGAGTAGAGGCTCAGGGCGGTAAAGCCCGATATGCAGGCTTGCACGAGGCGGTGTCCTTGGGCTGTAAGACCTGTGATGCTTAGCACTGTGTGGAATACTTACTGGCATGGTGACTTTGGACTAGTGTGTCTAGAGTCCATCTGGAGGTTAGCAAAACATATGATCTGTACCAGGTTGAAGATGAGATGCCTAAGGCCTGAGGGTGATTCCCTGGTCAATAAGGCAAGGAAATCCAGCGTTATGGTAATAGAATGAGCCGAAGGGACGATATGTGATAAGTCAAGGGGCAAAACAAGTAAGGCAGTAAGGCCTACATAACCATATGCTGTGAAGATGGATCAGTTGATCTTGGATGGTTAAGTACTACACCTGGGTATAGAACGGATAAGAATGCAATATGACAAATGGTGTGCAAGTAGCACCCATAATGATAGCAAGAGCGAAGTCGATTGAGGATTTTAAAGATGTGAATCGGTTGTGACGAGTGGCGACAAGAGTAGATTCCTTGGAGTTTATATCTCTAATCTCCTTATTTAGTCATAAGGAGAATGGTTTAAGTTTGAAAATCACGGAAGCCCAGGAGCAAGATGAGCTGGCGAAGTCCATATGAGAGGGGATATTCCGCGGTGAATCGATGGATTATGACCTCTCGCCGAATGGGCTAATGCGATATAAGAAGAGGATCTATGTGCCATCAGTGGAGGAATTGAGACGAAAGTTATTGGATAAGGCTCATAAAAGTAAGTATACTACTCATTCAGGAGAAGTGATGATATATTGGAACACGAAAAAACAGGATTTTGGTGGCCAGGTATAAAGTAAGACGTAGCAAGGTATGTTGCCAAATGTTTAACTTGCCAGAAGTTAGGATCGAACATCAGCGACCGGGAGGTATATTGCGGAGGATAGGGATTCCCAAATGGAAATGGGAAGACGTTACCATGGATCTAGCAGTATGCCTTCCTAAGATAAGGCACTACGATACTATTTGGGTAATTGATCGACTTGCAAGATTGGCACACTTTATCCCTCTAAGTGTAAGTTATTCTCGGAGAAGTTGGTGGAGATTTATATCAAAGAGATTATATGGCTCCATGGTACACTAAAGAGCATCATCTCGGATGAGAGATCCCGATTTACTTCCCATTCGGCAAGCATTGCATGAGGCAACGAGGACGAAGCTGAAGTTCATCACTGCTTATCACCCCTAGACTGACGGCCAATCAGAAAGGACTATCCAAATGTTAGAGGATATGTTGCGAGCCTGCGTTTTGGATTTCAAGGGTAGTTGGGATCAGTACCTACCCCTAGCAGAGTTCGCTTACAATAATAACTACCACTCCAGTATACAGATGGCTCCCTATGAAGGAAGTGCAAATAACCTCTGGGATGGACTAAGTTAGCAGAAAGGAAGTTGTTCGGACCAAAGATGGTTGATGAAATGTCCGAATGAATTAGTTTGATTTGAAAGAGGCTCCGTGCTTCTCAGAGCAAACAAAAGAGTTATGCGGATGAGAGAAGGAGGCCTCTAGAATTTGAAGTAGATGATCATCTATTTATGAGGACATCTCCTGTCACTGGAATTGGCAGAGAGATAAAACATAGAAAACTAAGTCCCCATTATTTTGGTCCTTTTGAGATACTAAAGGAGCAGGGACTGGTGGCATGTCAGTTGGCATTGCCATAACAAGTTACACGACGTCTTCCATGTTTCCCAACTGAAGGGATATCAGTCGGCCCGGAGCATGTGTTGGAATAAGAGGATGTTGAGAGAACCGAACGAATTATTGGCCATCAAGAGAAACAACTCCGGTGGAGGAGTATTCCTTCGATCAAGGTTGGTTTGGAAGGGATTATCTCGAAGGAAGCGACGTGGGAAACTTGGTTGTAGATATGAAAAAGTATATCCGGATTTTATGGCTAAAAGTATAATTGAAGTACAGCCAAATATCGAGGACGAAATTTATTTAATGGGGGGAAAAATGTAATACCCCAAATTTTGGGACCCTGAGAAGTGAAAATAAGCCTGAAATAGGCGGACGACTAGGCCCAGTTTGGGAAGAGTCCCAAGAAGGTCGAGGCATAGGAAGCCTCTCTCGGACTAAGTAACTCGACCATACGGGTCAGTAGACATAGTATGCTGAGGCCGTGGAACTAAGATACTAACGTAAAATGGGTACAGAAGATGTATACGGTGTAAGTCTGGTCGGAAAAGATGCCGCCAACTATGTCCTGAGGTATAGGACACTTAGTTGAGCAAAAATATGCCAGTACAGGTAAGAATACGGCATTTTCAGGGTAGTCATGGGAGCCCTGCATTTTTGAAGGAAACAAGAAGGGAAGAGAGAGAAAAGGCGTATCTGGACCCAGAAGGGAAGGAAAAGTTAGTAGTAGAAGTGCTACGTCGGACACGTGGCATTTCGGGGCCAGAAGTTGGATTATCGGGTAACACGCATCACAAGGTGGATCTGGGGTGCTGGAATAAAGTTTTCTCGATCCCCAAGGTAGTATGCCCCGTCCCCTTGTGGTCTGAGAAGAGTGATTGATGATCCGGGCCCACACAAGTCCAGTTGAAGGGCACGCATCACGAGGTAAGGTGGGACCCAGCAACGGGAGCCGACGGGGCCGCACAGATTTACGGAGTCGGGCCCGGTGCCCAGGACAGCGATAGGGGTGAAATTCTAGTGGGCCCAGAGGAGAGAGAAAATATCTTGTCATGTAATTATGAAGGGAGAGAATGTCACATCAAGTCATCATGAAGAGAGAGAAAGAATAAAATAATCTGGATTAATCGCACCACATATTTGAATCGATGTGACAAGGTGAAGGACAAGTAATTATGACTAATTATGGCATATCTTGGGCAGATTTCATGGACCCCACTGCCTTGGAAGAAGAACGACAAGAAATGACCATTTTGCCCCTACATCTTAAACCTACAACTAAGGCCACCTAGGGGCAAAACTAGAACTCTATTTTTAGCCTTGGAATGCGCCATTTTCTGAACATGGAAGACCCTAGAAGGCTTCTAGAAGATCTGATTTCATGGGCCCCATGCTTTGGAAGATGAGCAGTGCAAAATGACCGTTTTACCCCTGGACCTAAAACCTACCCCAAGTCACCATCAGGGGCAATCTTGGAATTTGGATTTGGAGGGTTCAGATGGTGCCACATGTCCTGGACCAAGAAGACTCTAGAGAACCCTAGAAAATAATATTCTGGAGCATCTTTGGAAAAATCTAGCGGAAAATGACTATTTTACCCCTAGGGTGTTATTTTAATTACGGGACAAGCCATAACCTTTTGGAGCCTATAAATAGGGCACTCCTCCCCCATTTGGATCATCCTATTTCGTGCTCAAGGTTAGGGAGAGGAAGGTCCAGCTGAAGGCCTTGGTCCAAGGGAGGAGGAAGGCACCCGCAACCGACATCCTAAGGTAAGCCCCTAGCAGACGACTTGGAATCTTTGCTTCTGCCCTATGGTGATTTTCGTGGAGTTTCAGTAGTATTTTGGTATCTTTGAGGTTTCCATTGAGTCCAGAAGGTTTTTTTGTGTGGGGACATGTTGGATCACCTTTTTCCAAACCCTAAAAGCTTAAATCTTTGTTATACGAAAATCTGTCGTTTCTTACGGTTTCTGGGCAGCGTGTGTTAATCGGTAGTTTTGAAATAGTAAATGAACTTCTTTTAATCTGAAATTTTACATGGTGAAATTATACATCCTGAAGATGATTTTGATATAATATTTTGTGTCATTTGGAGTTTCCAACCGAGAGATATTGCAAGTTTAAAATGACCTAAAAACCTGGACTCTGTCTCGGACCAGTGGCTAAGTTTTAAGAATCTGAGAAGGATTCAAACCCATATGACTTTGGAAATTATTTTTATGGTAAAATATACATTCTAAGGGTTAAAATGCCACTGATTTCATATCGATACGATGTTTCTAGAATTTATTAAAATCGGCAAAGATGGGTCAGCGTTTCTGGAAAATTCTGAAGTTAGGCGAAATTATGGATCTTGAAGTCAAAGTTTGGATATATGACTAAAAACTTGATGTTTGGCTGTAACTAGGGTGTTTTAATGCGGGGACCCTATTTTCAACGTCAATGGAAGAGTTTATTATTTTGAGGCTTGCCAGGTAGTAACTGTAAACTTGCATACTCTATGTGGCTTTTGTATGTTCTGTGTTATCATGATTGTGGATGTAGGCTAGGTAGTAGCTATGGGACTCATGTCCTATGGTGGCTACCGAGGCTTGAGGTATGCCGGCTAGGTAGTAGCGGTAGAGGCACTGCGAGGCCGTGGCATGTGGGCTAGGTGGATCTTGTGTGATTCGTGTGTTCACGGAGTAAAGGTGAGGCCGTGGCATGTGGGCTAGGTGGATCTGTGTGACCGTGTGTTCACGGGTGAAGGTGAGGCCCAAGGTATGTGAGGCTAGGTGGAACCTATATGACTGTGTGTTTATAGGTATCCTCTGAGGCCCTAGGCTAGGGGTTGGGGTCGCTCCCTGACTACTGAGCCTGTTTGCGCGCTGGATCCGGGGGCTTGTCTTGACCAGGCGGTCCTACGGAGTACATGCCATGTTTATGTTTGAGTTCCTGATTGTGATTTACATTACATGCATTGCATACATATTGTATATGAGTTTAACGGTTACTCGGGTTCAACCTTGAACTCCGGGCGGCTTGAAAGATACGAGTGTAAGGCGGTAAGCCGGTTGGACGGTGGAAAGGATACGGGTAAGAGCAATAAAGATGAAGATTGAAGACTTATGGAAGTCCTTGTCTCATTGTAATTCTTATGATTTGTATGAACTACTTATTGCCCAATATTTGTCTTGGACGATTGTACCCTTACCCTACGGGGATTATTTTATGTAACTGTTGTATCTTTACCAGTATATTGTAAGTTGTCCAAACCGATCCAATGCTCTGCCGCGCGTACTCTGATATTAATTTAAAGTGACAAATTATCTAAGGAAAGGTAACAAACGAAAAGGATCCCTCTAACCCGCCACCCGAAAGGGCGAGGCCGGTAGGGGTGTAACACTAAGCGGCTGCCTAGTCTCAGTAAGCCTTGCTGCCAAGAGAACTTACCAACCACCCCATTGTTTTCCTTAAGTCGATCAATCAGGACAATCAATTCCAGATATGCTTGCCAACTCAACTGAATTTGTAGCAGCAAATCCTCCGAGCAGGTTGAAAGGGACATATGAAACACTTCCATTCTATCCATACGAGAGAGTGCGTCGGCCACATTATTATTAATCCCTTTCTTGTATTGAATCTCATAATCATATCCCATAAGTTTGGAGACCCAATACATTTGAAAGGAAGTCTTCAATTTCTGATCTAGTAGATACTTCAAACTCTGCTGATCTGTTCAAATAACAAAATGCCTTCCTTCAAGATATTGGTGCCAATGTTCAATGGCTTGTACCGCTGCTAGCAGCTCCTTCTCATATATGCTCAAACTATGATGCCTTAGTGCTAATCCCTTGCTAAAAAAGCTAAGGGCTGACCCCTTGCATCAGCACAGCCCCTATACCAGTGCCACAGTGTCCGTCTCCACTACAAATGGCTTGGAGAAATCTGGAAGGGTCGAGATAGGGGCTGCACTAAGTGTTTCCTTGAGTTTCTGAAATGCTGCGGCAGCCTCCTCCGTCCACTTAAACTGATCCTTTCGTAGCAAATTAGTTAAGGGTCTTACTAACATTCCATACCCTTATATAAAGCGTCTGTAATAGCCGGCCAACCCTAAGAAGGAACGGAGTTGCTTGACTGTAGTAGGTTCAGGCCATTCCATGGCAGCCTTAATTTTCTGGGGGTCAGTAGAAACCACACCGTTCTGAATAACATGGCCTAGGTACTCCACAATGGTCACAGCAAAGGTGCATTTGCTTTCCTTAACAAAGTAATAATGTTCCCTCAAGATATTTAGGACTACCCTCAAATGCTCAAGATGAGTATTCATACTTGGGCTGTAAACCAATATGTCGTCAAAGAAAACTAGCACAAATCTCCGTAGGTGTTCCTTGAAGATACTATTCATGGCATTCTGGAATGTGGCTGGCGCATTTGTGAGTCCAAATGGCATCACCAGCCATTCATAGTGACCAGAATGCGTTCTGAACGCTGTTTTATACGAATCCGAGGGTACCATCCTGATCTGGTGATAACCCGCTCGAAGATCCAGTTTCGTGAACCACCTAGCCCCTGTTAGTTCATCGAGCAACTCTTCAAGTGGAATGGGGTATTTGTTTTTGACTGTTAGCTTATTAAGTTCACGATAATCGATGCACATCCGCCACGTACCATCCCTTTTCTTGACTAGCACTATGGGTGAGGCAAATGGAGACGCACTTCCCTGAATCACCCCAGATTCTAGCAGCCCTTTAATCTATCTCTCTATTTCATCTTTCTGCATAGAAGGGTAACAATAGGGCCTCAGGTTGACTGGATCAGAACCCTCTTTCAAGACCACAGGATGATTGTGGTTTGCATGAAGATGGGGTAGTCCTTTGGGCTTGGTAAACACATCCTGAAATTCTGATAATAAGTCCTTAACACCCCCAGACGCTGCCTCATTACCGTGAGAAAGAGTGTAGGCTGTTGACCGAGTGTCTTCCACAGAATGCAGTAAGAAGAGCTGACTACCTCCCATTTTTGGATCATTAATTCTGTTTACCATCTTACATTCGGTAGGAGGGGTTGGTTTCAAAACACATATGACTCCCTTGTAACAAAATGTCATGGATAGGTCATCGTAGTTCCAAGAGGCCTGATGAACAATCTCTTGTAACCATTGTAAGCCCAAGACAATATCGTAGGTGTTGATTTCCATCACCCGCAAGTCAAATGAAAATTCCTGATTCTGCATTATCCACTGACAATTCTTCCAAACCCCATAAATCTTCGAGTCTAGCACCTCCTACCACCTCTACTTCACCTCCTGACAGTGGAGGTGCCTTCCACCCTAGTCTTCTCGCCAATTTGTAGTCGAGATAGCCATGCGAGCCTCCATTATCAATGAGAATCTGGATTGGTCGATGGCCTGCATGACCTTGAATTCTCATGGCAATAACTCCCGCACTCCCCTGCATGGCATGAAGAGATATTTGAAGGCACTCATCCCTGTCTAGCATTGGTTCCTCTTGTAGTGTCTCATCGGTAGGCCCTGCTGCGTCACCCCCTTTTTCATCCATGTCAAGCTCAATTAATTGCAGTTGCAACCTTTGTCGTTGGGGGCATGTATGGCCTCGAAAGTAAGGCCTCTGACAATTAAAAAAATAAATTCTTGGCATGTAATTCGTCCAGTTTATCATTGTTAGTCGTCGGATGCCCCTTACATTATATGCCCCTGCTCTCGCTGTAGAAATCATCGATGAACCCGCCATCATCCCTGAGCTATCCCTATTCACGTAACTCGTGGGTCTGCTTCCCGCCGTTGTGTTGCTAAGAACCCCCGAGGACCCCGTCAGTACAGATAGGCCCTTCGCATTTCACCACTGAACTGATGGTGTTGAGACGCTACTGTTGGTCCGTCGTGGCCATGATTTCACATTCCCTTCATTGCCACGATTATACTCATAAATCTTGACAATGGTTCTTGCCTATTGTAATGATCTGGGTCGCTGAAGGTGCACCTGTCAGCCACAATCTTCCCGGAGACCCTCGATATAGGCCTGAATGGCATGATCATCCTGGATACGCAACTTACAGCGGAGGATGTTATAATCGTCTAAGGAACCGGTTTGATATAGGCGTTTGAAGTCGCCCATGGGTGATTCATAAGGGGAGCCAAATCGTGTTCGTATCGTGATCTTGTATTCCCGCCATGAGATAGGACATCCATTTTCTTCCAATGCACGAACGAGTGTATCCATTGGGTGGTTGCTATTCTTGGTTAGCCGCTAACTCTGCAACTCGATCCGTCAGGGCCTGTATCGCCGCTGGAATTCTCGCTACCGCCTCTTCCAATGCACGAACGAGTGTATCCATTGGGTCCGACATTGTTAGTCGCGCAAGTTGTGCTCGCGTTTCGACCATCCACCACGTGATACTCACGTCTCGACGTCGGAACTACAAGCTATGATCGAACTGACTGTGGTTAAGTCTGTAAATCGCCGATGGGTGCGAAAGAATGAGTCTTGCCGGTCTTTTAACGTTCTTGAGACGCTGGTTCTGTTTTCTTGGTTATGTCTGACTACCCGATTGAGTTGTATTGAAGGAAACGAACCCAGACGTGTTGCAGACTTGGCAAAATTGACAGCGGCGAGCCGAGGATGACTTCGCTCTGATACCACTGTTAGGATAGTTGTAGAAAGTAGAGGGATTGGGAACAAGAAATCATAGGAGTTGGGAATAGAAGGAGGGAGAAGACAGAGACAGACTTTTGCAACTGTTATTTTCATTCACAATGCACAAAACTGATTTACAATGCTCAGGCTTTCCTATTTATAGCCATATAGCAGCTACCGTGAGTCATTTCCAATGACTATTTTATTTATCTATTTATCTCCTAATCCTAACCATTAATAGGCCTCATAGCATTAGTTTCGTGCCTTTTAATATGAACCATTAATCTCCTATGTGGCCTCATAGCATTAGTTTCGTGCCTACTAAATCCCTAATTACCTAACCTAACTAAGTCTCTACACCCTACATAACAATCTACCCCTGGATATATACACATATGTGTCTGTCTGTCTGTCTGTGTCTATACATACGCGTGCGTGCACACGCGCACACACACACACACACAGATATATATATATATATATATATATGTCTCTGTGTGTGTGTGTGTCTCTATATTATATATTGGCAAATTAAAGTCAGTTGACTAATAAATAAATTAAAATCCAACAATTTAAAAGTTTCACTAATGGAAAGAGTCTACGCACTTACATACATATACTCACTAAAAACCAAACACACTTGAAAGAATAAAATATGGGTATTTTAAAAAGAAATTGACAAAAATTAAAATTTTGTCCTATAATTAGGACTAAAACCAACTCCTAAATGTTATCTTAAAATTAAAACCGGAGGGAGTATGATCTTTATTTTTAAGATTGTTTTAAATAATGGATGTAAATTAAAAGTGAATAATTTGTGGCTTTTGTGTGTAGTAATCTAGGTTCGTACAAGTAAAATATGCCGATTCATTATTGCTGCTGATGCCTTATCTGTGATGATTAAGCGGGCATGTGGATAACAGAAAATTGAAGGGGATAAAGCTTGCTAGAAGGTGCCCAGTACTTTCCAACTGTTATTTTTGAAAGACTCCTTGTTTTTTATCAATGCTAGAAATAATTGCAAGGTGTTGGAGGAAGTTTTGCAAAGCTAATCTCTTGCTTCTGGACAAACTATTAATCTGGACAAATCATGCATTTTTTTTCTCCAAGAACACAGTTGAATCAGTGAAGCAGGAGATGTTTGAGATATTGGGGATAAATGCAACTAGTGAACCTGGAAAATATTTGGGTATTCTGGTGTTGTGAGAGAGGTCTAGATGTAAAGCTCTAGCATTTGTAAAGAACAGAATGAGTCTCAAACTGCAAGGGTGCTGGACGGGAAGTGTTGGTAAAGGCAGTGGCTAATGCTATACCTTTATACCCAATTTCTTGTTTTAAGTTTCCAAAAAATATTTGTATGGAATTTGATAAGATGATTTCTGGGTTTTGGTAGGGGCAAAAAAAGGAGGAAGGGATAATTAACTGGAAGTCTTGGAAAACTTTATGCAAGGATAAAGGGGAAGGAGGTATGCGGTTTAGAGAATTTGTGAAGGTCAATAGAGCATTTGTCACACACCTACTGGCCTCGCCCTTTCGGGTGGCGGGTAGTGTGGTCCTTCACTTTTATTTAATTTTAGCTTATTTTCCCAGGTTAATTCACATCACACATCGAGTTCAAAACGAGCACGCACCGGTTTGGACAAAAATATCTTGATAAAAATACGGAAGGATAAATTCTTCCCCGGAGGGATCAAAATATCTGATCATCTGCCGAGACAGGCCAAAATAATAATCTACAATCATCCAAAAGTAACCAAAATAAATTCCCAAAAGCGAAACATCGAAACCACCAACACACTAGCCCTGCTCAGGAGCCTTACCCCTATCTCCTGCTCCGCTCTGGATGAAGCGCGAGATGGCTTACAAGGGGCAGGATTCAAAAATTGAATCCCCGGAGTAACCGTTAAATTCATATAAAATGTATAACAATGCATGTAAGAAAAATCATAAATAAACAAATACCACATGACATTCGGTATCAAGGCACACTGACCAAATCCGGAACTAGCAGTCCTAATAGCACACAAAGCCTGATTGCGGTGGTCCTAATAGCACACAGCCTGAGACCGCTGGGCACGGCACACGCAGCATGTTCCAGTTCCATAGCGCTAGGAAATAAATGATAACTAAATGTATGCAATTTCAAGGTAAAACATACATACACAAGTCACACGAGTATATGAAGATTAAGGTTACTACGATAGTCGACCACGAGATAAAAATAACCTTCTCGGTGCAAAATGTCACAATTATCCCTGGATAATAAAATGTAAATATAATTAAATTCCTTTCAATAAATATTCCTTTGATAATTTAAAATAAACCTAATTAATATGCCCATATTCATTAAATCCCTTTCCTTATTAAGGAATTTAATATGAGCTTATATTCCCTTAATTTTCGTCATTTTCCAGGAATTTCCAGCAAACAATGACTGACCTTCAAAAATTCATAATTAAATCTAGAAAACTCCTTTTGGGTTGATTCCAAATCCCAAATGACCCTTAATATGTCTATTTTCAACCAAAAATACTCATTTAGGCCAGACCAAGTCGAAAATATATCCATAGCCCAAAATACTCCTGCTGTCCGAAATAATGCCCAGTTTTCAGGGGCTATGTTTGCAACATTTATTTCTCTTAGCACAAAATTCAGAAAAATACAAATTATATACCAAATTAATCCTTGAGATGTCTAATTTCTCCCTGTAAAAGTTTATAATTGTTCAAGTCGATTTACTAGGTCAAATTTTGTGGAGAATGTGACTGACTCTACAGGGAATTTCCAGAAACAGCAACCTAATGATTTTCAAACTTCCATATATGCCTCCAAATCATCATATAATCTCATATTCATGAATAAATCATTATGAGACTCCAAGAATCTTAGTTGGCTGAAAATATAGGATTTTACGAAGTATCCAAAAACTCACCCATACTTCAAACCAATCGGTTTAAAATGAAGCTTACTCTTACCTTATCACGATTCCACAGTCGGTTTGGAATTTTGACAGCAACTTGACTAACCCAATGACTTAAAACTTCTCCTATGAAAAAACTAAAACCGTAGAATTGAAGCTCTCGAGGTGTAAAACAATATTTGTGAAGGGAATTTTTAGATTGGAAGTGATTTGGTAGGAGTTTTGGCTTGATCTAATTTTCTCTTTCCTCTTCTATTCCATACGCCATTGTTGGAGGATATTTTAAGCTCTTCTCTCTCTTGCTTGATTTGATCAAATGAGAATGATATGAAAGAGGATCATTAATTAATTAAAGAAAAAGGCTTAAAGTCGGTGGAAGCAAGAAGGAAAATATTAAGACTTTAATCTTCCACTTATTTACCATTCTACCGTTGGCTTCAATTCCATCTGTTTTGTTGTACGAAATTGCCAGATGTGATTGGGCTTTAACAAATGCAGTCCAACTTTTAATGCTCAGGAGAACGTAATATTAGATATCAAAATCCATTTGACGGTTTAGGCAATAAAAAGTGCTGATTTGGCTTGACCTTTTGGAATCATATAATCACATGGGTGTTCTATATGATTTGACCAAGAATTCATGAGAAAAGGGGCTGATGTGGTGTCATCTTCATGAGGCATGTAAAACATATATTCACCTTGGCTAATTTAATAAATTGATGAAGTGAGGTGATGTGGAGTTCATACCAATATGATCCCATTTAATCGCCCTCAAGACTTTTATTTGCAACTTCTTCTCATTCCTTTTTGGTCAAATTTATTACACATGACTTCATAAAAATTTATACATGCAAATAACTTCACATTAATGTACATGAAAAATGGGGATGTCACAGCATTGTTAGCCAAGACTGCATGGAGATTATGTCAAGATCAAGGGGATTTATGGTCCCAAATACTAAAAGGAATTTATTTTTCAGCAAAGGGGAGCAATGCGTCATGGGGATGGTCGAGTATTTTGGAGGGAAGGGAACCGCTAGAGAAAGGTCTAATGTGGAGGGATAACAAGGGGGATAGAGTAAGTAAATTTGAAGACAAGTGGCAGACTGAGGAAGAAGGTTTTGGTCTCAGACCAAGGGAATTAAGTGGAACAATGAAGAAGTTAAAGGTCTCTGATATTATCATTAGAAGGGAGTGGAATTTTGATAGAATGGAAGGATTGCCGGATGATATTGACAAAGAGGCAATAAGGAAGGTGAGAATTCGTTCGATTATTGATATTGATAGACCAATTTGGCTGAGAAGTAAAGATGACATGTATACTGTCAAATTGGGGTACAAAGTTGCAGGGGAGGAGGGGGAAGAAGAGGAGGCTAGTGGGGCAGATTCATCATATAGAGCCTCTAGGAAATTATGGAATAAAATATGGGAAGTTAAAGTGCCTCCTAAAATCAACCATTTCCTTTGGACAGCAGCTGGGAATGCTCTAGCAACTAAAGCAACATTGTTTAAAAGGACATCTTCCCCTGCTTCAATGGATGATTTTAATGTGGCTTTACTTGCTTCAATGCTGGGCTACTTTGGAAAGCAAGGTGTATTTTTGTGTTTGAAGGTACTAATGTGGATGCTGTGGATTGTCTATCAAATATGAAGTGCCTGAGTTTCAGAAGTGTTACTCTCCTATGGTGTTATCCATTAGTCCTATTCATCATCCCAAAGGAGAAGATTACAAGAAAATTTGGGCATCAACGTACTTGAATGGTAAAGTAGTAGGAGGAGAGCAAAATGGTCAGCAACTACTTGAAAAAATGAAGTAAAAAATCCAAGAGAAAGAGTTCTACACTGAAGATGTGATTCGAGGCATGGACAAAGATAAGCTTGCTTGGATCTTGTTTGTAGATGGATGTGCTTCACTTCATGACATGCAAAAAGTAATGGAATCTCCAAAATATCAAACATTAGAAGTTATTGGGCTGCAATGTTACACACCTACCAGCCTCGCCCTTTCAGGTAGCGGGTGGCGGGTAGTGTGATCTTTTACTTTTAATCAATTCTAAATTATTTCTCCCCAGGTTAATTTACGTCATACATCAGAGTATAAGCAGCAGAGCACGCATCGGTTTGGACAATAACATACTAATAAATATACAAAAAGATAAATTTTCCTCAGAGGGATCAAAATATACAGTCATCCAGATAATAGTGCCTAACTAGCCAAAATAAAATAATGCAGTCATCCGATAACCAAAATGAATATCCAAAAATAACAGTCACCAACGTCCCCCTCCACACTACTCCAGCTTCGGAGCCTTACCTCTGTCTCCCTGCTCTGGTCTCGATGAACTGCCAGAGGGCTTAAAAGGGGCTGGGATTCAAAATTGAATCCCAAAGTAACCGTTAATCTCATATGAATTGTATAAGTAATGCATGTAAGAAAAACCATAATAAATAAATAAATACCACATAACATCCAGTATCAAGGCACGCATCCAAATCCGGAACTAGCAGTCCTAATAGCACACAACACAGACTGTAGTGGTCCTAATAGCACACACAGACCACCGGGCACAGCACACAGCAAAGCTCATAATGTACACAAGCACGTTCCGATTCCATAGCGCTTGGAAATAAATGATAACTAAATGTATGTAACATTATATGGTAAAAACATTATATCAGTATTAAGGTTACTATCTGGCAGTCGACTACGGATAAAAATAACCTTCCCGTTGCAAAATATCACAATTATCCCTAGAATAATAAAATGTAAATATAATTAAATTCCTTTCAACAAATATTTCTTTGATAATTTCAAAATAACCCTAATTAATGTGTCCATATTCACTAAATCCTTTTTCTTATTAAGGAATTTAATATGAACTTATATTCCCTTAATTTCGCCCAAACTCTGAATTTTCCAGCAAATAGTGACTGATCTTCAACAATTCATAGTTAAGTCTAGAAAACTCCTTTTAGCTTGATTCCAAAGCTCAAATGTCCCTTAATATGTATAGTTTTGAGTAAAAATACTTGTCATGTCCAGACACATGTGGGTTTTTCCCAGATTCCAAAAATACCCTCGCTGGTCCAGATAAAGTCTAAATTCAGGGGCCAATTTCAAATATTCATAATTATTTGTACATAATTCAGAAAATTACGAGTTACCTATCCAATTAAAATTTATTATTTCTACTTTAATATTGTAAAATTTCATGGCAATTGATCATCATTTACTATCCCAAAAATGCATCGTAACCTCTCTGCCTGCACTGGGTATTCCGGACAGATTTCAAGGTTTTGGCATAATTCAATCCCGGTACTTTCAGAATTCCTACCAAATTTCTATTCTACACAATTTTTCGTTTTGAACACAGTGGAACCATCAAAATGACAAAAATCCCACTCCTTGACCATGCCCTGATCAGACCAACATTAAAGTCCAAATATAACAATTTTCCAATTCACAATTTATCCATCAAATTAGGTTCATATGCTTCCAAATCATCATATTATCTCATATTCATGAATAAATAACCATGATGCTCCAAAAACCTTAATTGTCTCAAAATATAGGATTTTACAAAGTATTCAAAAAACTCATCCAAACTTCAAACCAATTGGTTTAAAATGAAGCTTACGCTTACCATATCACAAATATACAGTCGGTTTTGGAATTTCAGCAGCAACTCAACTAACCGGATGACTTGAAACTCCTCCTATGAGAAAACTGAAACCGTAGGATTGAAGCTCTCGATGTATAGAACAATGTTTGTGAAGGAAGTTTTTGGATTGGAGGTGATTTGGTAGGTGATTTCGCTTAGAGTTCGTTTCTCTCTCCTCTAAAAAACTCCCTACACCATTTTTGTATTTGCTGAGCTTCTCTCTGTTCTTTTTGTGCTCGTTGGCCGACGCAAAATGGATGAAGGAGTGTAAATATTAGATATTGATGATCAGCTTTGGCGGTTGGAAGCAAAGGAAATTCTTGGACATTAAAGTTTCATTATTTACAATGATACCATTAGTTGTAATCCAATCTCTTCCCTGCTTTACTTTGACCGAATGTATGGAATGGAAAGGGAATAAATGTACCTTAATTAGATGATCTCGGATGAAGCAAATGGACGCAGGATTTAATGGATATTAAAAAGGTCAAAGTCGGCTATTACGTGGAGATAATACTAGGACATTAACTTCCCAATTATTACCAAAATACCATTAGTCCCAATTCTAATTGTTTTGTTGTTCGAAACTTGAATGGTTATTGAATGGGCTTCACTAAATGAAATCCAACTTTAGTCAATTGAGAAGGGAAATATTGGATATTAAAATGATCTTATTTGATCCTCTATAAGACTTTTATTTGCAACTTGGTTCTTTACTCATATAGTTGCAAAATATTGAGTAGGTGTTAGAAGTTAATCCTTAATTTCTTATAAGGCATTTTCTTCTTTAATTAGCTTCTCTAGGCCATAGAATATTGTCTCTAAAACATCTAGGCCAAAATTATCCCTTACGATTTCTCCTCTTTTTTATGGGAAGATATCCAAATATTGATTTTTACGATTATTTGGGCCAAATTTCTCTTTATATAATTCCATTTATATCCACCTTTATAAATTTCATTTTGGTCAAAAATAATTTCCCAAATAAATTAATTGAATGTTAGACACAAATATCCCACCTTGTGCCAACATGTATGTCAAAAATTTCGGTTTTAGCGAAATCGGGTAAAATTGACCTTTCATCAAAAGTTCAATATTTCTTTTCTCCAAATGCAAATACATCATACAAAAACTTCCTTCACAAACAATGTTCTATACATCGAGAGCTTCAATCCTACGGTTTCAGTTTTCTCATAGGAGGAGTTTCAAGTCATCCGGTTAGTTGAGTTGCTGCCGAAATTCCAAACCGACCGTATATTTGTGATATGGTAACCGTAAGCTTCATTTTAAACCAATTAGTTTGAAGTTTGGATGAGTTTTTTGAATACTTTGTAAAATCCTATATTTTGAGACAATTAAGGTTTTTGGAGCATCATGGTGATTTATTCATGAATATGAGATAATATGATGATTTGGAAGCATATGAACCTAATTTGATGGATAAATTGTGAATTGGAAAATTGTTATATTTGGACTTTAATGTTGGTCTGATCAGGGCATGGTCAAGGAGTGGGATTTTTGTCATTTTGATGGTACTGTGTTCAAAACGAAAAATTGTGTAGAATGGAAATTTGGTAGGAATTCTGGAAGTACCGGGATTGAATTATGCCAAAACCTTGAAATCTGTCCGGAATACCCTGTGCAGGCAGAGAGGTTACGATGCATTTTTGGGATAGTAAATGATGATCAATTGCCATGAAATTTTACAATATTAAAGTATAAATAATAAGTTTTAATTGGATAGGTAACTCGTAATTTTCTGAATTATGTACAAATAATTATGAATATTTGAAGTTGGCCCCTGAATTTAGACTTTATCTGGACCAGCGAGGGTATTTTTGGAATCTGGGAAAAATCCACATGTGTCTGGACATGACAAGTATTTTTACTCAAAACTAGACATATTAAGGGTCATTTGAGCTTTGGAATCAACCTAAAAGGATTTTTCTAGATTTAATTATGAATTGTTGAAGATCAGTCACTATTTGCTGGAAAATTCAGAGTTTGGGCGAAATTAAGGGAATATAAGCTCATATTAAATTCCTTAATAAGAAAAGGGATTTAGTGAATATGGACACATTAATTAGGGTTATTTTGAAATTATCAAAGAAATATTTGTTGAAAGGAATTTATTATATTTACATTTTATTATTCTAGGGATAATTGTGATATTTTGCAACAGGAAGGTTATTTTTATCCGTAATCGATCGCAGGTAGTAACCTTAATACACATATAATTTGTGTGATTTGTGTATGTATGTTTTTAGCATATTATGTTACATACATTTAGTTATCATTTATTTCCAAGCGCTATGGAATCGGAACGTGCTGTGTGCATTATGGGCTTTTCTTTGTGTCTTTGTGCGATGGTCTGTCTTTGTGTGCTATTAGGACCATTGCGATGTCATCTTTGTGTGCTATTAGGACTGCTAGTTCGGATTTGGCTGTGTGCCTTGATACTGGATGTTATGTGGTATTTATTTATTTATTATGGTTTTTCTTACATGCATTACTTATACAATTCATATGAGATTAACGGTTACTCTGGGATTCAATTTTGAATCCCAGCCCCTTTTAAGCCCTCTGGCAGTTCATCGAGACCGGAGCAGGGAGACGGAGGTAAGGCTCCGAAGTTGGAGTAGTGTGAAGGGGGATGTTGGTGACTGTTATTTTTGGATATTCATTTTGGTTCTTGGATGACTGCATTATTTTATTTTGGCTAGTTAGGCACTATTATCACGGATGATTTGTATATTTTGATCCCTCTTAGGAAAATTTATCTTTTTGTATAATTATTAGTATGTTATTGTCCAAACCGATGCGTGCTCTGCTGCTTATACTCTGATGTATGACGTAAATTAACCACGAGGAGAAATAATTTAGAATTGATTAAAAGTAAAAGATCACACTACCCGCCACCCAAAAAGGCGAGGCCGGTAGGTGTGTAACAAAACACATCAAACTAAGCCACATTCTACTAAAATTCATTATTATTTAACTTAATCTCTGATTCTCCTTCACTTTGCGTCACATTTCAGTCACCCATTACTCTAAAATAATCACTCGAATGATGAAATATAAGGTAGAAGAAGGATTAAGAGGCTTACCTTAGTCTAAATCACCGGTTGAATGTGACGATCCTGCCTCGTTCAACCTATCGCCCTCTGTTCCATCTTTTGAATTCTGATTGCGAAATGAAGGGTAGACGCTGATGGATTTAATGGGTCGAATGACCATTTTACCCTTGATTTAGGACTCTCTCCCCAAATATAAGCTTCAAATATTAAAATAGGTCTACCTCAAAATATAAGCTTTGTTTTAGTTTTATCTTAATATTTATTTATTTTTTCAATTTACCCTTTGATTATATATGTTGCATTTATTATTTTTCTCATTTATCCTCTATATAAATAAGGGTATAATTAAAAAAAATACATATTCATTGCTTTTAACTAATTTTAATTGTTTTTAAAATTTATATAACTATATAAGTTAGAGATTGTATGTGTCATTTAAATTTATATTTAATACTCTTTTCTATAAATATTTATAAACACATTTGATCAAATAACCCCAATTAAAGGAAATTTTTTTTTACAAAAACCACGATCAAGTTTTTCATGAGACAGTGGATAATTATATATTCATATATCATGCACTGTACTTCGTTTTATGAGAAATAAAAGACTACAGAATATGCGATATACATTGTTTAATGGGTTTGAATCAAAATTTGATAAGCTTTGGACATTTTTGCTTCCATCATCTGTTGTAGTTGTCTTCTCCATAGCTGTTGTGGCTTATGTTTTTCTTCCGGAAGACTACAAACTTTCAAGTAAAATTAGGGATTTAGTATTAAAAGTAAAATAGTAAATAAATTTTATATTTATATAAACTTTAATCAAAAATCTATTTTTAGAATATTTTAAAAATATTCTTAATGGAGTTAACTATTTTAACTTAAGTGTATGTTTTCAAAATGTATGGGAGATATGTATAATTAAGGCAAAATAGGAGAATGATTAGAGTATTTTACTCAAACATAAAATAATTACTAGAAATTCATCCTTAAAACTTTATAAGTATTTTCTTCCTTAATTATATTTTTTATCCCGTAATTATTATCTATAAAATTTTTGGGCTAAAAATTAACTCCTAGGTATTTTTAAAAAAAAATCAAAAAAAGAATATGCCCTTAATTCAAGAAAACGATTTTAAAATTATTTAGACCACTTTTGGGAATTGAATCTGTTCATTTTGTTTTCTTTTCTAAATCTACATAATGATACTCTATAATATGATTCCTCAATTGAAGATAATTTTAATGATTAATTTTCCTTTAAAATATTGCATATAATTAAAAATTTTGGCCAAATAATTCATTTATATGCATTTTAACTTTAAATAATTTCTCTAACCCTCAAAATATTTTAAACACTAGAAATATATATATTTTCTTATTAAATTGGTACTCGTTAAAAAATGAATGTTACAACTCACTAAAAAATGAATTAGTGATGGAATTTTGTTGCTGATGAATTATTGATAATATATTCTATGATGGAATCATCAAATTTCATCGCTCATCCACTATATTTTTTTGGTGTCAAAACTAAAACTTTATGATCTAATTAGCTGTTTGGGTACCCATATGAATGACTTCAATATTACTTAAGAAAGGACTAATAATTCATTAGAATATTATGTTATTTTAGGATATATAGTTACGACTATAATTGATAAAGAGTCAACTTGAGGAGTAAAAACTAGTAATCTAAGATGAATGTGAATTACCAACACTTCAAGTGATGATTTCTCTTGCTATTATTTTTATATGTTGTTTCTCATTAAATAATTCACTTATCCCATTTCTCATTATTAATTACTTGACTTCGTAGAAGTACAACCCCTCATCAATGACTTACAACTCTATAATACTCTGAGATTTTTGTCACATTGTTCCCACACACTTGCTGGAGTGATGAAAGGTTTATGGTGTCATCGCCAGGGGGAGGTTGTGGATTTACTAATTCTTTAAGTTTTATTTTATTTATTTTTTATTTATCTTTATTTTTTAGGAAAATTCAATGAGTAGTGGGAAGTCAAGAAAGAAGAAAGATGACTAACGATGAAAATAATTGAAAATGACAAAGCCGTTGTTGTATTTGCGAACCCAAACATTACGTTCCGGAAGTGAAGCCCTTGCGCACGTAAAGTTTCAAATGGACTATCAGAGAGTAACTTGAAGCTGAATTTTATTCCCTAATCTCCTTTTTAAGTACTTGGATTCTTTTCAATTTGGCTTCAAGGTCTTCAATAGCTCATGAACTCTCATGAGAACCTATTTAGCGGGACCATCCTGGACTTGAACCAAAGACCTCACGTGTGAAGTAAATCATTGCACCTATATATGGCCTATCCAATTGGGAGAGAATCAAATAGATTCCTTTTCGGTTTGAAACGTAGCATACAACTCTTTATTGTATTGCGTTCTCCAAGTATGCTTGATTCCCCTTCTTATTTCACAAAGAAGGCACTAAGAAACGCTCTTGGCCCAATTTAGATACTGCAAGTCACGAAGCATCTAGTTGCTAAAATCCGGATGTTGCACATTAAACAGCAATATTCTAAGAATATTGTACCCTTCCCTCCAGTTCTAATTATAAGACAAAGTTTGTAATGTAAAATTGTACTACAAACTTGCATTACAAACTTTGTCTTATAATTAGAACTGAAGGTAGTATATTATTACTCAAATTACAGCACATCAAATGAATTCCAACAAAAATGATAAAAAGAATAATAAGTAATGAACTGTACATAATTTCACTTCAGGAAGCCCAAAGATAAAATTAATTGACACCAATAGTAAAAGGGACCCCAGTGCGAGGCAACCATGTGCCACCAGCGAGGAAGCTAGTGTAACACACCTACCGGCCTCGCCCTTTCGGGTGGCGGGTAGTGTGGTCCTTCACTTTTATTTAATTTTAGCTTATATTTTCCCAGTTTAATTAACATCACACATCAGAGTTCAAACAGCAGAGCACACACCGGTTTGGACAAAAATATACTGATAAAAATATGGAAGGATAAATTCTTCCCCGGAGGAATCAAAATATACAGTCATCCTGCCCAGACAGGCCAAAATAATAATCTACAATCATCTAGTAACCAAAATAAATTCCCTAAAGCAAAACATCGAAACCACCAACACACTAGCTCGCTCCGGAGCCTTACCTCTATCTCCCGCTCCGCTCCGGATGAACGTCGGATGGCTTACAAGGGTGGGATTCAAAATTGAATCCAGAGTAAGTTAATTTCATATAAAATGTATAACAATGCATGTAAGAAAAACCATAAATAAATAAATACCACATAATATTCAGTATCAAGGCACAAAGCCAAATCCGGAACTAGCAGTCCTAATAGCACACAAAGCCCATCGGCAGCGGTGGTCCTAATAGCACACAGCACAGACCACTGGGCACAGCACACAACAAAGCCCTTAATGCACACAGCATGTTCCGGTTCCATAGCGCTAGGAAATAAATGATAACTAAATGTATGCAATTTCAAGGTAAAACATACATACAGAAGTCACACAGAGTATATGAAGATTAAGGTTACTACTGTGATCGACCATAGATAAGAATAATTTCCCCGGCGTAAAAGATTACGATTAAACCTAAAACAATAATAAAAATATTAATATAATTAATTCCACCTCAATAACTATTTTCTTTCATACTTTGAAGTAAGCCCAATTCATAGGTCTATTTTTACTAAATCCTTTTTCTTATTAAGGAATTTAATATGGGCCTTCATTCTCTTAATTTTCGTCACTTTTCAGGATTTTCCTGCAACCAGTGACTCATCTTCAACAATTCACAATTAAATATAGGAAACTCCTTTTTGGTTGATTCCAAATCCCAAATGACCCTCAATATGTCTATTTTCAACCAAAAATACTCATTTAGGCCAGAACAAGTCGAAAGTTCATCCATATTCCAAAATACTCCTGCTGTCCGAAATAATGCCCTGTTTTCAGGGGCTATTTTGAAACATTTATTTCTCTTAGCAAAAAATTCAGAAAAATCCAAATTATATACCAAATTAATCCGTGAGATGTCTAGTTTCTCCCTATAAAATATCATAATTGTTCAAGTCCAGTTACTAGGTCAAATTTGTTGAAGAAGGTGACTGACTCCACAGGGGATTTCCAGAAACAGCACCTTAAAGAATTTCAACTTCCATATATGCTTCCAAAATTATGATCCAAGTTTAACCTCATACAAAATCTCATTTTAAACACTTTAAAACCACTAAAAACACCAAAATCAACTCATATTCTCAATAAATCTCAGGTGCACGAAATTGATTATTTAATCAACAAAATACCAAATTTCATTCTAACACCTTGATCTAGTCCATAATCATTTCTAATTGGTTGTTTGAACCCCTAATCATACTTTAATCATATTTAAGAAATTGGGCAGCAACTCCCCATAAACTTAGGGTTTCCACAATTTCAAGAATGCAAGGGAATACCACCATAAATTAATTCACCAACTCAAATACTCCATAAGAAGGTAGAATCACTAACCTTTGATGTTCTTGTAATTTCTTCTTCCTTGTTTACCCAAGATTTTCAGCCCCCTTCATGAACACCATGAGAAGACAGATTTTGGGGTCAAGAAGAGTTGCAAAAAGAAGCTTAGAAGATATGGGAGAGGTTACCTAAAGCTTACCTATTGAATCCTTAAGCCTTTCCTTCTCCCTTTCTCTTAGAATTTTTTCCACTCTTCCTCCTTCTCTTGTCTCTCGTGTTGGCTGAAGCTTGAGTGGGGAAAATGAGTGATTTAATGTCAATTAGAAAGGGTCCATACGGATGGCTAAATGGAGGGGAAAAAAAACCTCCAACTAACCAATTATTTACCACTTTGCCATCATGTAACAATCCAACCATTTAGTTGGGAGATGTTTGGCCAATTTCCTTCTTTCCTTTTTTCTTAGTTTGGCCAAAAATTTAAGCCTCTTTTAGGATGATTTTAACCCACTTTGTTAACTTATAACCCATGCTCATGTGCCCATAAATTATAAATAATTATAAGACATATGGCACAATTTCATGGAAATTATAATTTTAACCTTGCTTCAATTTTTTTTCTCTTATATCATAAAAATACTCATGCAACTTCTTCTCATTCCTTTTTGGCCAAATTTATTACACATAACTTCATGAAAATTTGCATATGCAAATAATTTCACATTAATGCACATGAAAAATAGGGATGTTACAGCTAGCAACACTAAACTGGTTTGCCTCATTTTGATTAGTTATGACATGAAAGCCAGGCCATTTTACTCGACCTTTTGTAGATGAACCAGCCCCATAGTTCATATATTCCCCAAAGTAACATGTATGTTCACCAACACCACTATTGTCCCATGGAGACCATCCCAATGGATTTACCAAGCCTTCAATATAAGTTCTTATGACAACCACTCCAGCATATTGCTGTCATGGCCGACCCAAATAGGTTTCATATGAGTGATAAACTTTTCTGAAATCCGGCGCCGCTTGAATTTGAGAGTTGATTATTGATATCCTGGTGTTTTGAAACGGGTCGTCTCGTCCTTGCGCGGTGATCATGATTGCTTGTCCTTGAAGTGGCTTTCTTACGAGAATTCTGCAGTTTTGTAGAACAACTACAGCATTTCCACAAATGAAATCCACTGTGCCGAAAATTCTACAATCTCTGTAGAATTGGCGTTGTGAATCAGCCATTAAAGTGTCTTGATAGCCTTCAATGGAACACCGATAGAAGACAGAGAGATCGGTGGCTGATCGGAGTGCCACGGCTTGACATTTTTCAGGACCAGCCATGTTTCTATAAGTATCTCGTGCAATGAAGTGAGCACCATCAATACCTGAAATTTTATAATTTGAAAAAGAGTTGACCATTATTTCATCAGTCTATGTATATATAATAGAACTTGTGAGCATGTAAAGTAAATACCACTTTAGTTCTATTCATAAGTCTAAATTTATTAATTCTCAAAATGAAAGAGAGTTAGTTGATTCAATAATTATGGACTAGATTTTCAATTTTGTGCTAATTTTATTTTATTATCTCGAGTAAGACATGTCAAATAAATATTTCATAGAAAAATCTAAAATAAGTTAAATAACTAACCTCCGCATTTGCGAGATATAGAGGGAGTAATTCCATCTTTGACACTCTTACTACCAGTTATAATGGTGAGTGTCATTCCATCTCCAATAATCATGAGATTTTCATTATCCTTATCAACTTCAATATGCTCTTCATAAATCCCTTTCTTCACTCTTATCACAAACCTATTCTTCACTTTTCTCCTTGATGCTACATCAATGGCGGCTTGCACCGTCTTGAATTGGCCGTCCCATCTTGAGCCACCACGAGATTTGCCTTGACCGAAGATGGCTTCAAACTTAACAACCTCCTTTGGAGCCGAGAAAACCAACTCGGAAATCCATGTGCTTTAATCTCTTCTTTGTGTAATTCTCTTGCTTCGTAGTTTTCCATTTACGGCCAGCACATTGCTTATCATCTTTCTAACGTTGTCGCTCACATTATTTTGAGTGTAAACTCTCCAACTCTAAGGCGCAAGCGTCACTCCAAGCAAGTTTCGATGTTTGTGAGGGCGTCTTGAGCCATGTTTGTGCATCTAATAGAGAGCAAGAATTCGTGTGTAGAGCTTGAAGCGTTCGGTTTAGATGGAAGATGGTATTGTCGTAGAGCTTTTGTAATACTCAAGAATTTATAATTCTCATAAATACTATTTTTTGGGCAAATAATACCTATTGGAAATAGGTGAATATGTGATCTTAAAATTTAGTAGCTTAATTTAGGGAATTTTGTTCTAGAAGTAAATAAACCAAAGACCCAAATTTTCTAATTTGGTTTAGATATCATAAAATACCCTAAGATTATTATATTACAATATAGTTTTATTTAATTATAGAAAGTCATAGAATGTTATGAAAATACCTAAATCAATTAAAGGAAATTACCAATAAATAAATGACAATTAAATTTACGTTAATTAAAATAATTTTATAAATGTCCATAATAAATTTAGTGGCAATTAAAAGTCATCAATTAGGGATATTTTAACTTAAAGAATCAAGGGCCAATTTTGAAATTATATTTAAGGATCATAAAATATGATATAAATACCATATTAAACTATAGTTCTCATATGAACAAATGAGCAAGAAAATATTATGAAAACACTTAAGCTAATTAATGAGAATTAGCAACGAGTAAATGAACAACTTAGCTTGCACTAATTGGGATTAGTTGCAACATAATCAAGAGGCAAAATAAAAGTATAAAATGAGAGAGAGAAAAAGAAAATTAAAGCAAATTTGATAGAGTTTGAAATCCTAGAGTAAATTGGATAATGGTTTGAAATCCAGTAAATATATGAATACACAAGTAAAAACTCAAAACAACAAATAAAGTGAGAATTTATACAAATTTAAATAGTTGTGAAGAAGTAGGAACCCTGGAGAAAATATAAGGACTTATCTTGAACCCACGTAATTTAACCTCGAAAGTAAGCCTAGTAAAGGCTATTTTTGCAAACGTTGAAGAATAAGCTTAGTACAACCAGAAGAATCTAATTAGACCATAAATCTAAATATCCAACTACTAATCAAAAAGCATACTCAGAATTTAAAAGTATTAGTGATTGATCAGGCAACCAAAAATGAATTTCGTTAAAGCAAGGAAAAAGATGATGGAAGAGAGAGAGTGTGTGTGATTAAAATATGATTTTTATTAGAGCACATGTGGGATTTAATTTTGGAAATTAAGATAATTAGCTAAATCCAATGTAATTGTTTTTAACCAATGGGAAGCATTTGCTCACAAATTGTATCACCACAGAAGCACAAATTAATATTAGCCCTTGATAAGAAAAGTTGATCCAAGGGATAAAATTCATAAGCTTTTACTATAAATAGGGGCATTGCCCTTCATAATTCTTCACACCAAATCAAACTTCAAGAGTTGATTTCTAATAGAGTAGAAGCAAGAAGGAGGTAGCAAGCAAGAGGCTTCAAGAGGTAAGCTTGTCTTTAGTTTTTAGTTCTTAGTAGTTCTTAGTAGCTTTTAGTAGAATTGTTAGTTTTAATCTAAGAAATAGGTAAAGTAATTTACCATAATTGTTTTCAAGCCTTATTGCATTGAAAGATGCCTGACAAGGTGGAAACATGTTGGGGAGTGACTTCTAGGATTAATAAAACAAGTTAGAATAAGATGGGAATTGTGGGGTGTTGCTGGACAATGGAAGTCGACAGTTAGATAGTGATATTATATGTGCAAAATCATCTTCATAAATTCTGAAATAATTCATGAGTGTAGTAGATATGTATATCTTTCTATTGATATAAAATATGCATCAATTAGAGGTCTGTAGAGGGAGATAACAATTCTGGAAATAAGGCTATGTTTTTCTGGAAAAATTCTGGGCAGAGGTTAAGATCATTAAACTGGGAGTGATTCACGAATTCTGGGTGAAAACCAATATTTTTTCTCAAAACTTTACATGCTAAGGTTTCCGGGAAATTTTACAGAACCTCGTTTTGATTTCTTTGGAATTAATTATGATTTTTCAAAGTTAAACAGAAAATTCTGCCCATAAATATTACAGCAGCATTTTTGAGAAAATAAAGGGATATAATTGGATTAACAAATCCATCAGGGGTAAAAAGGGTTGGTAGTGGCTGAAATTTTCCCTAAGATATTATTTACGAGGTAATAATGCGATAATACTATTATAGGATATCCGGGAAAAATCGGGAGACGCACCGAGGCCGGGCAAGTGTACCGCCATCCAAATGGACTAAGGTACGGACGCGTATTGTAACACTAACTCTGATGCTTATGGTATGCTTATATGTGATGGATGATTTCATAGACTAAGACTCGGTCTTAGATCACTGTTTATACATTCTGCTTTACACGGGTTATAGTCTTGATAATGCCGTTGAGTTTTCCTAGCGCTGAGGACACGACATGCTATCGTGGCACTAGTTAGTGCAAATAGGGATGCCTTTACATGTGTTGTGTACTGTGGATATGTTAATTTTGCATCTGCTGTGTGCTTATTACTGCTGTAATGTCATGAATATCTGTCATACATATATGATTTTACATGAGCATGAGGTTAACCGTTACCTGAGGTTCAATGGTAATTGAACCTCAGCCCTCACTATAGCTTCAGGATCCGGAGGAACCAGGACCAAGGACAAGGGTAAACAGCACGCGTGAGGACACGGGCGGAGAAGACTGTTATGAATTATTGTATCACCGTATTATTAAATATTCGAATAATTGTACCACTATAATAGCAACCAGACACACCAGCAGTGAAGGTTTATCAGATACTCGCTCTTTTAAATTATTCCGATGCTCTACTCTGCTCTACTCTGACCAAACTATTTTGAAAACACTTTAGAAAATTGGGATGTTACATTTTTGGTATCAGAGCAATTCATTCTGGCACGAATTCAACGAAGTTATTTCAAACAGTCTGGTGTCTAGAAAGGGTTTTGTGGTTGTCAATCAGTAGCTGTTAACCTCGGCGAGGCTTCCACAAATACACCGGCCTGGCCAGATTGTTTGAGTAACGGAGTTAGGTTCGGAGTTTTTCAACCAAGAGCATTTTTCCTGGCAAGAACCTGGCTCAATTATAGTAAACCATTGGTGCCGAAGGCAGGGCTAGTCTATGTGGGTCAGTCATTCAGTCGCCGTAAAGTCGGTGAGACCCCATGATAGACACCTACCTGGCCAATCGGTTTGATTAACTAAGTTGGGCTCTAAGCCATTATCTTAAAACCTATTTTGGAAAGAGTACTAATAAAACCTTGGTGTATTGTTGTAAAGGTAGACAAAGACGAAACCCTTTATGTAGATTAACTTAGAAGGATAAGGATACCGCTTAGGAAACAGTAAATCCTGAGCTAGTCAAACATAGACGTAACCCTGATTTAATCTATCCACCCCCCGAACATGTAGCTGATCCAGAACCCGAGTATCATTTCAAACCAGAGTATTTTGACGAATCCATATACAACCATAGACCAGTGTACCATTCCAAACCAGTACATCAATCTGAACCAGTATACCACCTTGAGTGGGTAGATCACCCAAACCCTGAAAGACCCCTTGTACCCATTCATAACCATAAACCCTCAGAAGTATGTCATCCTAAGCTAGTGTACAATCCTGAACCTGTACTTCAACCTGATCAGTTATACCCCACTCTAGAACTAAACCTTGAGCTAATACATCTTTTTGCTCCTAAACAATATATCACCCCGAAAATTGATTCTGAACCTAAATACCACCCTCGACCAAGAACATCCTTATAAGATCATATATGACCAATGACCTTTTCATTCAAGTATCCACGAACATAGTGTACCTAGAACCAATGGCTAGCATACCCTGCGAACCGAGAGAGACCTATAGGATCGGATCATCCATCCAATGATGACAACCGTGAGTATTTTTAGCTGACAAGATAACTCTGAGAGAGAGTCCTCTTACGAATCCAAACTTTCTTGCAACGAGTCCTGATATCAACAAAAATTAATAGGCGCTCTACATAATGGCAGATCAACACTATAAGACTAGCAAAAGAACATACCTCCAGTATCTAGAAAAAGTCAATATGACTTACGAGCAAAACGACGCAAGGGTCTACTCTACCCGTTAAACGATTGGGTAATATCAACTTTATACCTTTTTTCTTTGAACTGCTTCTGGATAGAAAGGACGAATGAACCCTTAGATGGTGAACGTACAGCCAATTTCCACTCCTTTCTGTATCATCTCCAAAGGCTAGTCACAGATAAGATGTAGTCACATAACGGAATATGAACCTAGTACCAGTCAAGGGAGGCTACGAAGATAGTGATAACTAAACATAGTTTACTGTTATGACTTAGCAACTACAGTAATATAGTAAGTTTGCAAGGAAGATATATATATATATATATATTTGCAATAGGTGCTAATTACTACTTCATTCGATGTTATAAGGGATTTGGAGTTCCCAAAGGTAGAGATAGAGATGGATGAAGAGGTAGAAATAAACAAACCACAAATGAAACAAATTCAAGTACCTAGAGCAATATTTTTCATTGGGGTCTCAATTATTGTTATGAACCCGGGTATAATCATAATCAAGGCATCATTGAAGACCGTATAGGTGGCCCATTTTGCTCTACCCCCTAGGCCAGTTTGTCTTCATAGATAGTACGAGATATCTTTAATGATGAGGGACAAATTAGCTAGTATTGAAAGACTCTTTATGAGGTATGTACTCAAGGAAGAAAAAGTATTAGTAGACTAATGCCTAAGTATATGAGACAAGTCTAGAAAACAGTTAGTTTCTGTTAACCCATCGACATCCATACTGATGTTTAAATAAAAAATTTGAAAGCACATAAGAGGGAAAGTGAGGTTTATGTGGAATATGAATTTTGATCTTCCTAATATGATTGATCACGTTTCTAAAGGTTTTAGATATGTCTCAGGAAATCCCTTTCTTTATGTGGTTATGAAAATATATGCCTTATTCAATAGAGTTTTAACATCATTATGTATGGTTGAAATTTATGCTAAATCAAGCAAAGCCTTGTATGAACTCTCTTCTATCATTTAGACCATTTGTTGTCACAATTGTAAATAGTACATTTCATTTATCAATTTTCACTCAAAGCATGAAGAACTTTCTAGATTATAGCATGTTTGGTTGAGATTTCTTGATTAAAACCGTTGTTATTAGAGAAAAGTTGAAGAACTTGACACAAAAGAAGGATATAAGTAGATCTTTCTCTGATATTCTCCAATTTGACATTGAAAATCTTTTGTGATCATCTCTTCATTGTATGTTCTTTTAAATGGTGGAGAAAGCAAATTTTTATAGTTTACGTTATGCATCTTGTGCTATTCATCTTGTTGAATAGCTATAATTCTAGAGATTAATTCACCTTTTGAGTGAATTTATTTATTCCTGCTTTAAAACTAAATTTCAGTACAATTATCCCTCAGTTTCTTTATCCTACAACATTATTCGCTTAGTATTAACAAAATTGTTGACCTTGGACATTTTTCTTTGGATTACTATCGTTTTATATATATAAAAAAATATTCTTTGAAGGAAGAGCTTACTATTGAGCTTTCCCTGGTTTTGAAATCCATATTATTAGGAGGGGGTAAATTAAGACATAAGAGAAGAATTTCCCTTTGATCTGTTTCTTTTGTGATCAAATCTTTGGTTCTTGAACATGTTGTATGTAATATGAGATATTGCTTCAAATGTTATCCAACTTTCTATACACATGTGATTGAACACTCATTTTTATTTTGGAAATTAACTTCTAGGCAACATTTTTATCCTATTACTGTTCACTTAGAAATCTAACCTTAGCATTTCACTTAAATTTTCTAAACTAAGCTAGTTTGAAACTATGTTTTTGAAAGTGATTCTTCTTTAAATTTGTTAAATATTGTTAAGTGCAAATTGTTACGGTATTTCATTAAGAGTTTATGCATGTAATTATTGTAGTCCAACCAGCCTAGTTTGTAGGAACTCTAAATGGTGACACTTGCACGGGGTGTTGGTAAGAATTAATCATATGTTGGAGGTAACACTTAAATAGGTAGTTGAAAATCTAAGTGTTTTGTGTTAACCTATTCTAAAAAGAGTTGCGTGTCTAAAAAAATGCTATGACTTGTACATCCTTGTAATATTACTTGCTTTATTAAATTATGTTGGAGAAACTAAGTTCGAGAATTTTACTTCACTATACCAGAAATATTTTTAACGGATTAAAATTTATGAAATTGGCTTGGAGTGTACCATTCTAAGCTCTATTTTAGTGTGTGCATTGCCACTCTTTGAATTTTACTATCACACTTTGTGAAGGTCTAGACCAATAAAATACTTGTTGATATCATTTTTCTCAAATTACACGACCATCCATTAACTTTGTTTTAATAATCTCTTGTCATAAGTATGATTGTTAGTCATTGGTGTATTAAAACAAGATTAGCTCTAAAATGATGCATGTTAAAATCAAATGAAACCTGATGAATAAACTAGTCTTAGCTATCAAAGGGGCACTTGGTGGAATTTTGTGACATGCATTGCATAATAACCCTGTCTAGAAATACATTGTACTTTTAATCCATTGAAATTAAGATTTCTTATCACTTTAACAAATGAGATTTTGAGTGTGCACTTCAGTAAATCTTGAACATCTATTTAAATGAAGAGTTAGTATGTTGTGTTGAACTCCTGTTCAAACCATTAGACTTCGAGATACATAAAACATAAATTAGAAAGTGTAGGTTACTTGTAGTAATGGCGAAGTTGAATTTTTGTCTTCTTATTATTTGCATCTATTGATTAGTATTGGACATAAAATTTGTAATAGCATGTGAATTCCATATGAACTAAATAGTACTTAAAGTTGTTGTGGATTCTGTTCAAAATACTCTTCGGTTTCTTTGAGAATAGTACATTGACTTCTCCTCACTCCCCGATAAAAATATTGAGAATGTAAAATCCTCATCTTATGTTAGAAGTTTGGCGTAGGGGTTATTTTAGCAAAGAAAAGTTTTTTTGTTGCAATCAATAATTCTTATTCTTGTGTAGAAACTAGTAAAAACCTTGAAGACCTAAGGAAAAATCGAGTTTCTAATATAGTCTGAGAGCTTGACTAGGAAAGGTTCAGATGAAATAAACGAGCAGATGCTCAAGATCTAGGTGTGTAAATGTGCACGGGGCTATGTGAAAGTGGAGCTATATACCTAAGAGGGGGGTGAATTGGGTATTTTAAAAACTTTTCAAATCTGCTCTGTTTTTAGATAACAAAAACAAAGATGAACAGAGTAGAGAGAAGAATAGTTGAACACGAGAGAATTTATACTTGGTTCGGTCTTAACAACTTGACCTACATCCAAAGGTCCCCGGACTCTCACGGGATTTTCACTATCATAAAGATTACACACTATGTACTCAAAGAGTAGTTCTCTCTCTAGAACTCACTCCCCCTTACAAGTTGTAATCAATGAACTCCCAAATCACCAAGTCCCCTTGACTTGTGATTCTTTTCAATAAATGATTTACGAGATAAAAAACTCTCTCTAAGAGTGGATGATAATAAACACTAAAGCTTATAATGTCAAAAGACAGAATACAAGTGAAAACTGAAAGGTAGTTAAGAAACTTGAATGCTTGTGCGTTTTCAGTTGTTGTAGTGGTTGAGAAGAATTGAATGCAACTCTATTTATAGCCAGATAGCATTAATTGACCGTTGCATCTGATAATCAGACCGTTGAAGATGTTCTTCAGAAGATGTGTATAGCTTAGGTCTTCTTCTCTTTCTGAAACTCACTTAATCCAGCTGGCTGGATGGTCAGAGTTGACTCTCTGCAAATTAATCCATTGGAGAGGATGTTGCTTAATGTAGAAATCATTCTTTAATGCTTTGCAACCGTGTACAGATGGATTCATCAAAAGGATGCAAGTTTCTGGGTTGAGCATTTAATGTTCTGACACCACTTTTGCTTTTGCTTTAAACCTTCTGTAAAACTTCCTTGATCTGTCTGAAACTCACTAAAAAGATTATTAAACATATCTAGTACCAATAAGGAATAATCATGGAAAGCATTGAGATCAAACACGAAGGCATAGCAAAATTGTTAAGTTTGAATTTCAAACAACGTCCGAAACACGGAGGTTTGTTCACAAACCTCGAGGTTTGATCATTTAAGCTTGAACACGATTTAAGACCAAAACCTCAAACCTGGAGGTTTATCATTAAACCTGGAGGTTTCTCATATTGCTATCACGAAGGTATCTTGGGTTTACTCCAAACCTCGAGGTTTGTTCATAAACCTCGAGGTTTCACATCTTGTGTGAAACCCAAAGCAAAGACGTGATGAAACCAAACGGAGGTTTCTCAAGGAACCTCGAGGTTTTAGAATGAGTGCAAGTTCATTTGCTCTCGGGTTGTCACAATACTCGAGGTTTCTGAAATACTCGAGGTTTTGCCTAAACGACCAAGTTCTTTGTTTTGACCCAAAACACAAACCTGGAGGTTTCTATGGAAACCTCGAGGTTTTCAAACATGTAGAAAACCATTAGCTCTCTGGAAGCCCAAAACCTGGAGGTTTATGATAATACTCGAGGTTCCTCATATAATTTTAAAATCCTCGTTTGGTGCCAAGGCACAACCTCGAGGTTTTGATGTAAACCTCGAGGTTTCACAACTTGGTGTGAAACCAAGTTTTTCTCGGGAAGATCAAAACCTCGAGGTTTCTTAATAAACCTCGAGGTTTCACATATTTTGTGAAACCAAGTTTTCTCAAGTTAGAATACAGAACCTCGATACTTCCCTCATAAGGCCAAACCTCGAGGTTTTCCCAGAAACCTCGAGGTTTGCTCTCACTCAGGGTTTTCCAACATCTGAGAGCAAATCCTCATTCTTTGTTCACAATTGTTGGCAATCATCAAAATCTCTTCGAGAACCAACACTATGTCCCTAGGCCTTAAGACAGTGGTACTTAGCACTGTGTAAAAAGCGAATTGATATAGTGACTAGTATGTCTGCAGTACGTCTTGAGTCTGGCAAAACATTTATCGTACCAAGTAGTAGTTGAAATGCCTAAAGCCTGAGGATAATCTCCTAGGTATTAAGGCTAAAATCCCTAGTGCTGTGGTTTTGGATTGAGCCGGTAGGCCAATATATGTTAAGCCGAGGGGCTGAATGGGTTAGGCGATAAGGCCTGCGTAACCAAGCACCATGTGGATGGACGTGTAGGTCCTGTGTTTTAATACTAGACACGGGTACAAAATGACTCGAGATTATTATTTGAATATTAGAGTGCGTGCAAAGTAGGCATGCATAGTAAGAAAATAGGCGAGATGTCTAGAGTTTTCTGAGTTCATACGATCAAATATCAAAGGCGAACGTATCAGTCACCTTTATCTGAGTAGAAATTGCTTGGACCAAATCTGATTGACCAGACCTCCAAACAAATCACGGTAAGCACGAAACAACCCCTAGCAGCACAAAGCAGACAGAGGAGCTACGCTGACAAGAGAGGAAGACCTCTAAAATTCAAAGTTGGCGATCATATGTTTCTAAAGATATCTACGGTAACCGATGTCGGTAGAATGCTTTAAAAGTGAAAATTTAGTCTGCATTACGTAGGACCATTCGAATTTTTACCCACACATAGACAAATCGCATACCAAATAGCCTTACCCTCGAGCCGGATTAATCTCCATAACGTTTTCCATGTTTCTCAGTTATACCAACCAGACCACGATCGTGTCATTGAGTATCTTATGTTGTCACGGTATATGGGTGCCACGGAGACATTTTTGAGACCATGGAGTATGAAGTAGTCAAAGTACAACATGATAATACCTTCATAGTCAAGCCGAAACGAATTCTCAACTACCAAGAGAAGCGGCTTTTAAGTAAGGGTATCCCAGTTGTGAGGTTAGTCTAGAAGGAATTGTATCCAAATGAGACAATTTGGGAAACAAAAGAAGATACATTCGAGTTCATAGACTCGGAGTCTAGTTAGTATAGAGCAAATTTCGAGGGCGAAATTTTATTTAACTAGGGGAGAAATGTAATACCCAAGAATTTATAATTCTCATAAATACTATTTTTGGGCAAATAATACCTATTGGAAATAGGTGAATATGTGGTCTCAAAATTTAGTAGCTTAATTAGGGAATTTTGTTCTAGAAGTAAATAAACCAAAGACCCAAATTTTCTAATTTGGTTTAGATATCATAAAATACCCTAAGATTATTATATTACAATATAGTTTTATTTAATTATAGAAAGTCATAGAATGTTATGAAAATACCTAAATCAATTAAAGGAAATTACCAATAAATAAATGACAATTAAATTTACGTTAATTAAAATAATTTTATAAATGTCCATAATAAATTTAGTGGCAATTAAAAGTCATCAATTAGGGATATTTTAACTTAAAGAATCAAGGGCCAATTTTGAAATTATATTTAAGGATCATAAAATATGATATAAATACCATATTAAACTATAGTTCTCATATGAACAAATGATCAAGAAAATATTATGAAAACACTTAAGCTAATTAATGAGAATTAGCAACAATAAATGAACAACTTAGCTTGCACTAATTGGGATTAGTTGCAACATAATCAAGAGGCAAAATAAAAGTATAAAGTGAGAGAGAGAAAAAGAAAATTAAAGCAAATTTGATAGAGTTTGAAATCCTAGAGTAAATTGGATAATGGTTTGAAATCCAAGTAAATATATGAATACAGTAAAAACTCAAAACAACAAATAAAGTGAGAATTTATACAAATTTAAATAGTTGTGAAGAAGTAGGAACCCGGAGAAAATATAAGGACTTATCTTGAACCCACGTAATTTAACCTCGAAAGTAAGCCTAGTCACTACTAGAAAATATCATATTTGCGACGGAATTTGCGAGGGAACCCTCGCAAAGATTGGCCATTTTGCGAGGAACCCCTCACAAAATGGCCAATTTTTGCGAGGGAAAAATTTTCCCTCACAAAATTTGGGGAAATTGGGGGAAAAATCCCGCCAATTTCCTCCATTTTTGCGTGGGAACCATCTTTCCCTCGCAAAATCGACAGATTTTTGCGACGGAAAAATTTTTCCTCGCAAAAAGAGGCCATTTTGCGAGGGAAATTTTTTCCTCGCAAAATTTGGGGAAATTGGGGGGAAAATCCCGCCAATTTCCTTCATTTTGCGAGGGAACCATCTTTCCTCGCAAAATCGACAGATTTTGCGACGGAAAAATTTTCCCTCGCAAAAGAGGACTTTTTGCGAGGGAAAATTTTTTCCTCGCAAAATTTGGGGAAATTGGGGGAAAATCCCGCCAATTTCCTCCATTTTGCGAGGGAACCATCTTTCCTCGCAAAATTTGGGGAAATTGGGAGGAAAAATCCCGCCAATTTCCCTCCATTTTGCGAGGAAAAAATTTCCCTCGCAAAATGGCCTCTTTTTTGCGAGGGAAAATTTGTTCCCTCGCAAAATTTGGCCATTTTGCGAGGAAATTTTGTTCCCTCGCAAAATTTTTTTTTAAAAAATTATCTCTGGAAAATTAAGCAAAGGCAATTAAACCCAAAAAATTCAACTCTCTCACTCATTTCCGCCTCTATTCGACTCAAAGTAGCATATTGATTAAAATCAAGACAATTTTCTTCTAAATAATAGATTTTGAAATATATTTATAAACATTTGTCTTATAATTAATATATTTATTATTTCTATATATTTTCGTTTTTACCATTGAATCAAATAAATATAACATAACAGATGACATATTTTTTTAAAGATGTAAATTAATAAAAACCTTCATAAGAAATATATCAGAAATTTTGAATTATATAAAAAGATAAATAAATAAGGAATTATCTTAGTTAATTCATTTGGAATTTGAATCCCTATATTATCTCTAACTACATCTCATATACTTGTTTTAGGAAATAAATTCTTATATATATATATATATATATATATCCAAATTTAAATTAAGGGTAATACTATCTTTTGGTCTTTCAAAATTAAAATTTACTTATATAAGAATACAAATAAATAAGGAATTATCTTAGTTAATTCATTTGGAATTTGAATCCCTATATTATCTCTAACTACATCTCATATACTTGTTTTCGGAAATAAATTCATATATATATATATATATCCAAATTTAAATTAAGGGTAATACTATCTTTTTGGTCCTTCAAAATTAAAATTTACTTATATAAGAAGACAAATAAATAAGGAATTATCTTAGTTAATTTCTTTGGAATTTGAATCCTTGTATTATCTCTAACTATAAATAAGGAATTATCTTAGCTAATTTATTTGGAATTTGAATCCCTGTATTATCTCTAACTTCATCTCATATATTTGTTAGGAAATAAATTTTGAAAATTAAAACATAAAAAAACATGATCCCTAGCCGTGTGCGCACGACGTCTACTAACATGACATAAGGGGGAATTAGGATGTACACACGACAACATGAAGAAGCCAACTTCAAAATATATATATATATATATATATATCCAATTTTAAATTAAGGGTAATACAATCTTTTGGTGCTGCAAAATTAAAATTTACTTATATAATAAGACAGATAAATAAGGAATTATCTTAGTTAATTTATTTGGAATTTGAATCCCTGTATTACCTCTAACTATATCTCATATATTTGTTTTAGGAATTACATTTTGACTAAATAAATTTTGAAGATTAAAATATGAAAAAACAGTAAATTCAAATGTGTTTTGGAGATAAAAACATGAAAAACAAGTAAATTCAATTGCGGTTATTGATGAAAAAAAATATTTTGTTATTATTGAGGAAAAAAAGATTGATAAAATAGTTTGTAACTACCTTACTCATTATCTCTCTTTTATAACCCTTGCTTTTTTTTTAATAGCGTTTTGAGCTTATTATTTTGAGAGAGATATTTCTTGCTCTACTTTTGTTAATGTATTTTACGACAAAGTAATTCAAATATTAAGATGATGCGTTTAATATTTGAAATCAAGCGAGGGGAGACATACAAATTTATTTACGCTTATACTTGGTCTCATTGCTTCTTTGTCAATGAACTCAAAAGATACATGACTGTTAGATTCTAAATCTATGAATAATCTAAATCAAATTTGGATATTCTCTAGTTAAAACATGACAAGTGTCTATACTTTCAATAATATATAGAGCACAACTAGTGTATATGACTGATTTTGCACACAATTCTTTGCTAGTTTAAAAAATTACATCACTTATTTGTTAAAAATGTTATTATTGAGTAACTATCATTCTGTTCATATTTTATTTAAATTAAGGAATTGATTTGTGTCACTTGAACCCCTAAATTCTTAATTATTATAAAGAATATACTTTTATTTTATATTCTTTTTTAAATGATTCAGTTAAAATTCAAATGATTCATATTTAATAGTTATAAAAGTATTATTAAAATTTTTAATTTTTAATATTGAATTTGAACCGTTAAAAGTAAAACAATTTTAGACTACAATTTCCGAAGTTTGATATAAAAGTAAGCATTTATTATTACTATGAAAAACAATTGTATACTTTTTCTTTAAAAAATATTATATTTAGACTCCCTTAAGACTCGACACGTGGATGGTGATCTTGCATCTCTCAAAATAACCCTAACTTTCTTTCTTCTTCCACTTCGTGCATTTCATTCGGGCGCTCATCGCTCTCACTTTCAGCCCTCTCACGCAAGCCCTTCCGTCTTAGGTAACCATCGGTGCTCTATCTCCGACGCCACACAAGGTAAATGGTTACCTTCTCCTCCTCGTCCCAGTCCTTCTCTTCCTCTCTATCAGTCACACACTCGCTGCTCCTGGTCACCAAGTAAAGCCCTTCATTCTTCATCTTGCTCCTTTCTTGGATTATCTGTGTTTCCGATTTAATTGATGTTTCTTAACGGATGGATCAAAGTTTTCTCTTCGGTTATTATTTGATTTTCTCTCTGGATCTGAATTTTATCGTTCTTTGGATTTCTTGTACGATTTGTGTTGCTAATCGCTTTAGTTCTTAGATCTTGATTTTTTTAGTCGTCAGTTATCTTATCACTGCTTTAGAATTTAGATATGGAAAAATAGCACCTGGAGGGACAGAACGATTTCGACGGTGTTACAACCCCCAAGGGACAGAACGATTTTTTTGGTAAACTGAAGTTGCTACAGATAGAAATGTCCAAAATGAAGAGGTATTGAATGCCAAAACTCGATTTTCAAAACTGATCTTGCACATTCTACTATTATGGTGTTACTGAGACTTACACGTGAATTTCTTGCCTATGTTTAGGGGGCTGGTGCATTTGAAGTTGCTGCTAGGCAATATCTAGTGAATGAAGTCAAGAAAACAGTTCAAGGGGTAATAGGAATTTTTCATTTGTTTTCCTGCTGCTCTTTAATTTTCTGCTATCTATCCTGAGATTTTTATAAAACTTGTACAGCGTACACAACACAACCTGGTGTTGAGGCTTTCACTGATGCTCTTCTTGTGGTGCCCAAGACTCTTGCTGACAACTCAGGACTTGATACACAAGATGTGATCATTGCTCTTACGGTATGTAGCATCAATACTTTTTTTTTTTCATTATGCAAATTGCTTTTCGCAAACTGCACAACAGAATGGTGTCATTATACAATTGCTGAATGTGTTTTCAGGGAGAGCATGATGGAGGAAATGTAGTGGGATTGAACCAACACACAGGAGAACCAGTAGACCCCCAAATGGAGGGCATTTTTGACAACTACTCTGTGAAGCGCCAAATCATAAACTCAGGGTACGTCTGGACCTAAAATTATATGACAATCATGCTTTATCTCTTTCTCTATATATATACACTAGCATCGGGGAAGAAAGGTCGATGGAACTTTTTCTAATTGATTTGATAAGAGTCAATTATTCTTGTGATCCTTATTCAATTAATGAGAGCAATTATCTTCTTATAATGGTATTCTGTTAAATGTTTTTTTTTCTGGTTATGATCTACAGGCCTGTGATTGCTTCTCAATCTATTGGCGGATGAGGTAATTAGAGCTGGGCGCAATATGAGAAAGCCTACTTAAGGGGAGGCAGCAACTTGATTAAGGAATTGCCTCGCCAAGGTCTAGCAGGTTAGAATAGAGCTTCTAAGTCCTTCTCTTTATGGGATATGTTTTACTTCACTCACGTTCTTTGAAAATCTGTCAACCTTTGTAAGAGTTCATATTTATTCATTCATTTAAAGACCAGTATTGATATAATAAGGGAAAATAATTTCTGGCATTTTCTTGCCTCGGTATGTCAGTTTCTGATATCTATGAATTTTAATGAAATGCTACAATTGGGTAATTGATTTTCCTTTTGATTTGATCTTTCAGACAATATGCTATTCGTCTCCTACATCTCTTTGGTCTTGAGTGCATTGATCCGGCTGTTCTTGGGTAGAACAATGTTAAAATATTTGCTTCCCCAATTCTATGCCAAGAATAATTACAGATGTTGTTGTTATGTTGTTGTGTCGTATTTGATTTCATATTAAATGATGTATTTTATATCATTAGGAATAATTTATGTAATTCGGCTTGGTATTAGACTTTTTTCTAGTTTATTTTGGTCGAAACATTATAATTTGTAATATTTTGTTTTTGCTGTGTAACTTCTTATGATTGTTACAATTTATTTTTATGATATACAAGTTTTTTTATTTTCTAATTTTTAATATTTTTTTATGTAATTATTTTATTTTTTTCTGATTTTTTTTTAAAAAATAAATTTAAATTTTGCGAGGAAAAGTTTTCCCTCGCAAAATCTTGATTTTGCGAGGAAAGGATTTTCCCTCGCAAAATTTTCAAATATTGCGAGGGAACATTTTTCCCTCGCAAAATCCAACATTTTGCGAGGGAAAACTTTTCCCATGCAAATTCTGAATTTGCGACGGAAAGATACATTTTGCGACGGAAATTGGTTTGCGTGGGCGATTTTTGCGACGGAATTTTTCCGCCGCAAATCATTTTGTGTCGGAAATTTGCTCTTTTGCGAGGGGAAAAATTCGCCGCAAAAAACTGTTTTTTTTTTGTAGTGAGTAAATGCTATTTTTGCAAACGTTGAAGAATAAGCTTAGTACAACCAGAGGAATCTAATTAGACCATAAATCTGGATATCCAACTACTAATCAAAAAGCATACTCGGAATTTAAAAGTATTAGTGATTGATCAGGCAACCAAAAATGAATTTCGTTAAAGCAAGGAAAAAGATGATGGAAGAGAGAGAGAGAGTGTGTGATTAAAATATGATTTTTATTAGAGCACATGTGGGATCTAATTTTGGAAATTAAGATAATTAACTAAATCCAATGTAATTATTTTTAACCAATGGGAAGCATTTGCTCACAAATTGTATCACCATAGAAGCACAAATTAATATTAGCCCTTGATAAGAAAAGTTGATCCAAGGGATAAAATTCATAAGCTTTTACTATAAATAGGGGCCTTGCCCTTCATAATTATTCACACCAAATCAAACTTCAAGAGTTGATTTCTAATAGAGTAGAAGCAAGAAGGAGGTAGCAAGCAAGAGGCTTCAAGAGGTAAGCTTGTCTTTAGTTTTTAGTTCTTAGTAGTTCTTAGTAGCTTTTAGTAGAATTGTTAGTTTTAATCTAGGAAATAGGTAAAGTAATTTCCCATAATTGTTTTCAATCCTTATTGCATTGAAAGATGCCTGACAAGGTGGAAACATGTTGGGGAGTGACTTCTAGGATTAATAAAACAAGTTAGAATAAGATGGGAATTGTGGGGTGTTGCTGGACAATGGGAGTCAGGCAGTTAGATAGTGATATTATATATGAAAAGTCATCTTCATAAATTCTGAAATAATTCATGAGTGTAGTAGACATGTATAGCTTTCTATTTATATACAATATACATCAATTAGAGGTCTGTAGAGGGAGACAAAAATTCTAGAAATAAGGCTACGTTTTTCTGGAAAAATTCTGGGCAGAGGTTGAAGATCATTAAACTGGGAGTGATTCACAAATTCTGGGTGAAAACCAATATTTTTTCTCAAAACTTTACATGCTAAGGTTTCCGGGAAATTTTACGGAACCTTGTTTCGATTTCTTTGGAATTAATTATGATTTTTCAAAGTTAAACAGAAAATTCTGCCCAGAAATATTACAGCAGCATTTTTGAGAAAATAAAGGGATGTAATTGGATTAACAAATCCACCGGGGTTAAAAAGGGTCGGTAGTGGTTGAAATGTTCCCTAAGATATTATTTACGAGGTAATAATGCGATAATACTATTATAGGATATCCGGGAAAAATCGGGAGACGTACCGACCAGGCAAATGTACCGCCATCCAAATGGACTAAGGTACGGACGCGTACTGTAACACTAACTCTGATGCTTATGGTATGCTTATATGTGATGGATGATTTCATAGACTAAGACTCGGTCTTAAATCACTATTTATACATTCAGCTTTACACGGGTTATAGTCTTGATAATGTCGTTGAGTTTTCCTAGTGCTGAGGACACGACATGCTATCGTGGCACTGGTTAGTGCAAACAGGGATGCCTTTACATGTGTTGTGTGCTATGTACTGTGGATATGTTAATCTTACATCTGTTGTGTGCTTATTACTGCTGTAATGTCATGAATATCTGTCATACATATATTGTTTTACATGAGCATGAGGTTAACCATTACCTGAGGTTCAATGGTAATTGAACCTCAGCCCTCACTATAGCTTCAGGGTCCGGAGGAACCAGGACCAAGGACGAGGGTAAACAAGACGCATGAGGACACGGGCGGGAGAAAGACTGTTATGAATTATTGTATCACTGTATTATTAAATATTCGAATAATTGTACCACTGTAATAGCAACCAGACACACCAGCAGTGAAGGTTTATCAGATACTCGCTCTTTTAAATTATTCCAATGCTCTACTCTGCTCTACTCTGACCAAACTATTTTGAAAACACTTTAGAAAATTGGGATGTTACAGCTTTAAACAATCACTGAATACACATGTCTGCATCTTGGTAACACATTTAGGGCCATATTCTTGAGCTTTCTTATGCATGGCTTGGACTTGGTCTAGTGCTAATTGAACCAGCATTTTCTTGAATTCAGACGGATGGTTCGGCCTAAATCAGTGGTGACTTTGGCTCATGTGGTATTTGCATGGATCTGAATGAGGAGTTTGGTTGCACCAAATGTAATACCCTAATTTTTATAACTCTTATAAATATTGTATTTTAGCAAATAATTAGCAAAATACAAAAGGTGAATATGTGTCTCAAAGAATTATAATCTTTTGATTATAATTTTACCCAAATTTCACTTTGGAATTAATTAACCTATGGTTAATTATGAGACTACATATTAGAGGCTATAAAATGTGACATTAAATCACATGAAATAAATAGCTATTTTAAATTATCATAAGACAAGAAATGGGAATAGGGAAACACTTAGTTTAATTGTTATCTATTAACAATTATCCTTAACAAAATTAGCTTGCACTAATTGAGATTAGTTGCATAATTCTTCAAGATGATTAGAGGCAACCTAAGATCATCAAAAAGGGGCTAATTAATGAAGAATTAAGCTTGTCTAAATTAAGCACTAATTTTCATGATTAGTTAATAAATCAATAGCAAATGCAATTAAGGGTTAATTAATCCTATAAATAAGCTTAATACTCTTGTAAATTGATTAGCCAATGAGAAATCAAGAAAATGATCTAAATCCTTAGATAATTAATTACACCAATGGGAGACTTGAACCATGGGTTAAGGATGAGGATTGAATTTAAATAAACACAAATTAAATCCAATGGCCCTAATTAATCACCAAATTAAGCTAAATCCTCATGAAAATAAAGGAACCAATAAGAAGCTTGAATCATTAGATTTACACATTGGGGGGGGAGTTTATTATATTTAATTAATAAGAGCACATATTTTATTTAAATAAATGGGCTTAATCCTATGTAGTTAAAATCAACCAATGAGAACCTTTGCTTCCATAATTTGAGTCTTCAAGAAAACCAAATCAACATGAACCATTGATAAAGGGAAATGATCCAATGGTTGTGGTCCTTGGACTTTTCCTATAAATAGAGGGCAACCCCCTTCACAATTCTTCACACCAACTCATACCAAATTGGTGAGTTTAAGAGAGGAGGAAGGAGTAGCAAGATTCTTCAAGAGGTAAGCTCTAGCTTTTAGTTTCTAGCCTTTAGCTTTATAATTCTTAGTATAAATTTTAGTTTAATTTAGGAAATAATTAGGAAAATTTTCTTCCATGTTTGGAAGTCTCCATTGCTTTTAAAACGCAAAATGGAGTGGAAAACATGTTAGGGAATAATTTTTAGAATTGATAGATCATTACGATAAAAGTTTGGAAAATCTTATGCTGGCAACAAACATTGAGGCTATTATTTTATATAGCAAATGAAGTCATTAAATCACGAAATATTTCATGAATAAAGTAGATATATAGGGCTTTCTAACTATATATAGTATGTACCGTTTTGATCTCTGTACAAGGAGATATGAATTTTTGAAGATAAGCCATTTTTCTGGGATTAAATCTGGGCAACGTTCATAAAATAGTAAACCGTGAATGGTTCTTGATGTTCTAGCTTCTGGGAATATTTTTCCTTGAAAATAGACATGTCAAGGGTCATAAAGAATTTTACGAAACCTCAAAAATATTTTTGTAGAATTAATTATGATTTTCCAAAGTTTCTAAAAAATCTGCCCAGAAAATCCAGCAATGCGTTTTTAAGAAAATGTAAGGGCAAAATTGTAATAATAAATCCACCAAGGGTAGAAATGTCAAAATAGGTGAAAATATCATTTTTGATATTATTATAGGAAATATGATATTAATTATAATATCATGGAAGAGGAAATAATCCGACGATAGTGTATAGGATATCCGGGAAGTCCGGAGTCAGGTTCAAAGGTCAGGCATGTTGGCCATTACATGGTGAAAGGTACATTCGTGTACTAGTAACTTTAACTTTGATGTGTCTTGTATGCTTATATGTGATGGAATGATTCATGAAGTGATGGACAAGACTAGGTCTTGGGTCATGCACTATGACTAAGTTTATCGGGCTTAGGTCACCTGTTTATATACATTCAGCTGTGTACGAGTTATAGTACGTCTTGATAACGCCGTAGTGATGTTTTCCTAGCACTGAGGACACGAGGAGCTGTTTGTGGCACTGGTTAGTGCAAACATAGATAACATTACATGTTCTGTGTGCTATGTACTATTATGTTGTTAACATTACATCTGCTGTGTGCTTATGTATTGTTGTAACCTTACATGTGTTGTGTGCTACGTATGGTTAATACTGAAATGTAATGAATATCTGTCATATATACTGTTCATACTTTCCAAATGAGGTTAACTGTTACCTGAGGTCTGATGGGTATTGGACCTCAGATTTGTCTAAGGTTCAGGAAATGAACTAGAGTTGGATAGAGGCACCAAAGGATGGAGTCGAAAAGAGGCACCGATGGACAGAACCACGAAGAGGCACCGGTCGAGAGGAGAGCCTGATTAAGGTCACTAGAGACTAGTTTCTGGCATGAATCTAACGAAGTTACTTCAAACCGTTTGGTGCCAAAGGCAAGGGTAGTCGATGTGGTTCAGTCAATAAGTCGCCATGAAAGACGGGGAGACTTCCACTAGACACCTACCTGGCCAAATTGTTTGATTAACTGAGTTGGGTTCATTGCTACTAGGGATGGAAATAGGCCAGGCCAGGCTAGGCTTTGGCTAAATAGGCCTGAGCCTGTAATGAGGGTGAAAGGCTCCGAGCCGGGCGAGCCTGAATGTAGGCTTTTTAAGGCTCGGGCACGAGCCTTCGTAAGGCCTAGTAGAGCCTGAAGCTTTTTAAAGGCCTACTTACAATATAGGCCTTTAAAAAGGCCTCATATTATAGGCTTTGGAGGCCATAAAAAGGCTGAGCCTATAAAAAACCATATAGATGTAGGCTTTTAATAAAATATAAAAATAAAAACAATAAATATTATTTTAGTTATATTATATAAATATAATTATATTTATTTGATGTGTAAACAGGCCAGGCTTTAACTAAATAGGCCTGGCCTATTTACACATATAGGCCGTTAAATAGGCCTTGGCCTGGCCTTTTTAACAAACAAAGCCAGGCGGACCGGCCCTAAACAAGCCGGGTTGTAGCCGCTGAAAGGGGCCCTGGCCTATTTCCATCCCTAATTGCTACAAGTCTAGTTAAGGCTTGGTGTAAGGATGTATAGTTACTATTCAAGAATTGTAATTATACACAAGTTCTGTAATTGTATCACATGAATATTCTTTCGGGAAATATTTAATATACCAGCTTATGCCTGGGCATTTTATATCAGATACTCATTGTCCAAACGTTAGTGCATGCTCTCCGTTTCCGCATTACTTTAAGTTGTAGCACCTCAAACTTTGTCAATTTTTCTAAAAACACGTGTCACCGACACACTTTGAAATATGGAATTTGAGGTATTACACCAAAAATCTAAAGATGAAGAAGAAGAAGATGATGATATTGATAAAAGTGAAGAAAATAAAGAGAGGGAAAAAAAATAGCTTAGCAATGATTGATGATGCCATTTTGTTCGTAGTTGTGTTGTGTTATGTGAATGAGGAGGATATGTTCAAACATTTATAGTGTTTCACAGAGCATTCAAAGCTTAGATTATGGGTTTCGTTGAAAATGGAGGAGCGTAAGCCGTAAAGGATATATAAGTCGGTCGAATAAAATACTCGACTATGACGGCAGAGTTCATGCTAGTACACGATCCTGATTTAGAAAATTGGTTAAAAATCAAGTTATCAATTATTTATGCCCTACATAATTTATTAAAAAAAAAAAACTATAAAATATGTGTCAGGTAATCTTAATGTACAGGTCAAAAAAAGTGGTCTTTACATAATTTGGATGGCATATATATTAGTCAAAAATGTACGTTTGATATTTTAATTTTCTACAATATTTTAGTTTAGTCCCTAGCCAATTTTATAATTTTTTTTTTATTTCTCTAACCCTGACAACATGAGTCTCGGATAATATTTTTACACCAATCATTTGAAAATGCATTGCCAACTTTAAATTTCTTAATGTTGCCATTTCTTGTTAATAAAATTAACAGTGTCAGCAATATTGTAGCATAGAGGAGACTAAAAACGCTTTATAAAATTAAGAGACGAAAGTGAATTATTGTCTGAATTTAAGGGACTAAAGATACATATAACCTATAAATTAATTATAGAAAACAAAGCTAGCAATCAAAATTGCTATATAAAGAAACTAACTCGACAGATTTTGCTTGAATTTTTGAGTTGGCATGGGTACGTACGCGGTGGCTAAGGCTTGAAGAATGGGTAAGAATAGAAACTGCAAGAAAGAATATTACAAGGTGTGTCTAAATTTATCAGTAAAAGCTATTACAAACATTTGGCCAAGTGCACTTGTTTCATATATAGACTTACTGATGATGTCACAATTTTGAGAATGAAGAGTAACAATTCCAATCTCACCTGGCAGGTACATTGGACACGTTTTCCTTAATCACACACTATAAATTAAAGCATGATCCCCATGTGCATGTAGTTTGCACAGAAAGCAATCGTAGTAGACCATGATGAAGCTTTGACAAATTCGGTGCGTATTATTTTCAAATTATTTGTTTTGTGGTTCATGAGTCAACGATGGAGTTTAGATTGGATTCTCATAAGTAAATAAACTGTATTGTTGGATGACAATATAGTTAATTAATTAAATAACTATTAGATCAATGTAACTGAAAATTAAGGGCGCATATCTTTTTCCATTTGTATGTTTATTGTGATTTTCCTATAGTTTAGGTTTTGAATTTTTATATTTTGAAATTGAGATTTTGTGTAGAGTCCCTAGAAATTAAACTCTTTTATATACATTTTTTTATATTTAAAATTATTATCTTTCTAACCCAACTTTATGCTCTTGTTGTCCCTTTGAGACCAATATTCATTATCATATAATAATGTCAGTCTTATAGCAGTTCGATAGAACTTGCCTTTAGACTTATTTACTCCTGTAGCCTTTCTCCACTAGAGCCACCTAGCTTGTATTCTTTGTAAAACATCCCTACCAATTATTTCACCATCTTTATGTATAATCGATCCAACATGCTTGAACTTTGCCACTAATGGAATGATTTGATCTCCCAACTTACCCTCAAAATCACTACTATAACTTGCCTCCTACCAAAATTGCAAAGCATATTTTTTGTTTTACTCCAATTCAAATGGAAATCTTTCGGCTCCAAGTTTGTTACCTATAACTCAAGTTTAAAGTTAATTTCTTCTCCTGATTCGGCCATATGAACTATATTATTATTAGCAAAGAGTATGAATTTAGGGATTTCTCCTTGAATAAGCTCAGTAAGAATGTAATGGCTAAAACAATATTAAACAGGTAAGGGCTCAAATATGATCCTTGATGCAGGCTAATCTTAATTGGAAAGTCCTTGCTCTCACCTAAGCAGAGAAGGACCCAGGAATTTTACCGAGAGGGGAAAAAAACTACATCATAAAGAAAAGTACTTGAAATATGACACAGACCTAATATACTAAAAATATTGAAAGAAACTTATTACAGAAATTAAGATTACTTCACTTGACTTTTACTCTGTTTTCATATTGTTAAACTTATCCATAATTGAATTTGTGCTAGAGCTCAAAACTTGCCCAAAATCCTAACCCTAAAATATTCTGCTATTCTTTTTTTTTTCTTTTTTCTTTTTTTAAGAGACTCTTTGATTTTGAACTTAGAACTTCGAGATAATTGGGTTTATGGGAACCTCACCTCTAGAATACTCGCACCATATGATTAGGCCAACTGATGACAACATTGGGTCTAAGAGATGGATACTTAAACAGTTCTTATTATCGAAAAATCATTTCGATAAACAGTATCCATCCTAAATAAAGTCTCTTGAAAAAACGTAAGATATATTCCACTATTTTTTCTTTAAAAAAAAAATACGGGGGAGGAGGCCACCCCTAGCCCCCAAGGTCTGTCCCTGTACCTAGGTATTATTACACTAAGCTAATAGTTGCCCCCTCCTACATATCTTATATAGCTTTGATATATGCAACACAAACATCTTTTTGTTTTTCTTTTCCAATAATTTCTTTGGGCAGTTATCTTAATTTTTGATGTATTATTTAAATGAAAAAGTTAAAAATTTTAAACCTCAACTTCCTAACCCATGTATTGTTTCAAATGTTTTTAAAGGTTTAATTATATCATTTTTAATGTAAACATAATTTCTGATGTATTTTTAAATGTAAAATTTTAGAAATTTTAAATCCCACTCCCTAACCCTTTATGCATAATTTATATTTTGTTGGATATATTTAAATATTTTATTATAGAAGCATAATTTACATTTAAATTTTTTTGGATATATTTAAAAAAAAATTTATACAAATTGAGATTTATATTGACAAGACTGAAAATATATATACACAGATCTTCTGTTGGACAAATTTGAAAAATTTGAGAGAATAATCATTTAGCTTCCTGCACTAGAAAGGGTGCTTGGACGAAAATAAGGATCTGGACTAGTTAAAAAAGACTCAATTGACAACTTGAACAAATAAATCCAATGGCTCTCCCACTTGCACGAATAAACCTCTGAACAGAAAGGAAAAAAAACTTATAACCATATGAATGATTTCTATTTCGAAAAATCTTCTTAAAAGAAAAAGAGTTTATGCCAATTATATGTAGCACATGTTAAGCACATCAACACTAAATAAGGAAAAATTTTATGACCTTTCTTGTACTTGATACCACCTGTCTAGGTTCTCTACTCTCAGATTCCAAAGATCCAACTTTGTCTGGAGGAACTAGGATTATTGTCCATCCAGCCGCATAAACCTATAAAAGCCAATAAAAACATGAAATGTAGGTTATTCTACAATATTAATTTCCTATTGACTTGAATTTAGCAGAGGCAAAAAAGATAACTCTTACTAAATCTGGTTGTATACATTGCCTAAATACAACTTGTATGGTGAATAAAACACTTAAGAAGATACTACCTCCGGTCCTAATTATAAGAACACTTTTGTAGTGCAATTTGCATTACAAAAATGTTCCTATAATTTGGACCGGAGAGGGTAGTTTCTTGTTCAACTCAGTTAAAAATAAATCAGCTCAAATTTCTTTTAACTTCATTGAAGAAGAAAAATTTAATGCTTCTGGGGTAGCAGGTGATAACTATCTGACTCAAAAATACCTTAGCATCTTACTAAATGAAATATGTGATCTTTAATATAAAACATATTTACTTAATCTGATTAGATTAAAGACATTGGTTAATATGATATATATTTTATAAAACACCACATTCATCTTCTTTAATTCCATCATTCCTTCTCCTTCTCAATTATTGTTGAGTGAACATCAATAGGGTATTAGAAAGATATTGAAAAATATGAAAAATAGGTTTTATATTTAGGATCAAGATCAATTCTTCAAATATGTCTTATATTAAAAACCCGATAGAGTAATTCTCAAGAACACAAGAATAAAATAGGATTTGTAAATTTTCCGTATGAACATTTGTTATTTTGCTATTGTTAGTGCTTAAAATTAAGATTTATAAATTTTCATACGGAGACTTGTTATTTTTCTATTGTTGCTTGTTAAAATGTATATGTATGTACACTTGTAAGTTCAAGTATAAAATTGACTTATTGTATACACTGATTTAATTTTTTTTCAGAAACTAAATAAAAAATATGACCTTGTAAGAGATCTTAATAATTATTATTAAAAACTTTACAATGAGATGAATTTTATAGACGCCTTATAATTTTACTTCTATTCCGTTTGTTCAAACAACACATGCTTGTGATATAAAATTCTTAAATGAAATAAGTTAGTTGAACAAAAGAGACTAATGAAGAGCGTTGCATTGCCAGCAAAAAAGATACTAATATAATGAACGGATAATTAATATGTAGGTACTTATAGTTTCAACCAATTTTTAATCAGATTCTTATACTTTTATTTGATTTTAATTTGTAAGCAGGTCCCTATACTTTTTTATTCTTTATTCTATGAATTCTAATAGTATTCTCTTATAAATACACAATAAATAATAATATTCCATAAAAAAGTAAGTTATTCTAATAAATTTTTTTTTTTTTTTTTGGTAACAAAAAGTTTTGGAGGGTTCGACATCAGTCCCCACCAAGGCGGGCACGGCCCGGGCTCTATGAGCACTGCGGGGACTTACGAGATCGCCTACCAAAGGAGTCCGACGGCAGAGGGGATCGAACCCACGACCATTTAGGCCTAGTCCTGAATCCCTTACCATCTATGCCAACTCTCATTGGCTCTAATAATTTTATTTTAATATGCTTTCAAAATTTTGACTAAACATAAATTTATATTATTTATTTTATAATTATATTTTTAAGTTTTATAATTATCGAGTTTGAATCATAATAATAAATTTTTATATAAATATTTTATGGGAATAGTATTTCTCCCGTCACTTAAGATAAAGTTATCTCCAATGACCCCAAAAATACATCATTTTAGATTAATGAAAGGTGTGTTTGTAATTTTAAATACATTAGTGAAGGGTGTTTCAGTAAAATTCATATGATAAAAAAATAAACAAAATTACGGAAACACCCTTCATTAATTCAAAATGAGCGTAGTTAAAGGGTCCTGAAGATAACTTTATCTCCGATAACTAGAGAAATCCTTTACCCATATAATAATATTATTATTATTATTTATTTATATTATAATATATTATAATATTTTTAAAATTATATACTTATTAATTGAAATTTATTATTAGTATTTATATTTTATTTTATTTATTTATATATTTTTAAATTAAATTGATACATAAAAAACTATAGAGACCCAATTAAAAAATTTATTGAAACTATAAGGATTGAGAGATTAATTGTCCCATATAATGAAGGGTTTACACTTCTCAAGTTGCATGAGAAAAAGAAGATTCCTACACACACATGAAATAGTGGGACCCACATATTTTTTATTAAAAAAAAAATTCAAGCATGGAATGATGGGACCCATATCTTTTTATATCTATGACATGATGATACACTTCTCCTGATATGAGAAGTGTATTTCGCTATAATGAAAGCAAGACAAAATAATGCCGCAGTATGAGAGCAATAACATAGGTAGAGCCAATCTCATGCACGTCAATTGAGGGCAGAAAAAATAGAAATTAAGAAGCCATTTGGAAATTCTGGAACTTACCTGTTTCCGTTGTGAGGAGAGAGAGAAAATCTGAAGAGAAAGTCGCACAAGTCTTGCACGTTGGGGTAGTTTTGTTTGGGATAAGGAGTGAAATTTAGGAAAGATTAATTATTATTACAAAATAATTATGACCTATTATTATTTTTTTGGTTTATAAATTTTTTTTTTAAAAAATAATACATGATTGTTTATCACGAAAAAATTTAAATTATAAAAATAATAGAAAGATACAGAAAGAATATTAAAAAAAAAAAAAAAACTCTAATTTATTCAATTTTTCATTACAAATAATCATGATTGATTACTGGTAAAAGCCTCTAAGTAATAAATATTATTTAGGAGAAAAAAATTGTCATTTTTAAATAGGAAAATTCTGAAAAAATACCTTCAAAATATTAAAATCCCAAATCAATTTTGTTTCCTACAATATATTAGCTATGGATTACACTTAATTAGCAATTTACAACTCATTTTAATTAGTAGTATTTCTTAAAAGATTAATACATGATTATTTATCATGAAAGAATTAAATTATAAAAATAATAGAAAGATGTAAAAACTAAAATATAAAACATGTTTAATTTATTCAATTTTTTCATGATAAATAATCATGATTCATGTCTGATTATTATGAATATTATTTGTAAGAATCTCTCGTAATAAATATTATTTAGACAACATCGGTATTACTCCCCCGATGACTACATTACTTTCAATGTCTTTTGAGCATATCATCCTTTTTGTCATCAAACATTCTATTGTGTACACCGCAAGAACTAAATATTTCAACAAAGTCATAATAATACTAACATGATTTCTAGGCATTCTTATAAGATATATCTAGATGCATATAAACAGATATTCATTAAAATGATTATATCATACATGCTCTAATAGTTTTAAGTCTTACAAAACTTCTTAAGTATTGTTCTCGAGAACTTTGAATTAGATGCTTCCGGCATCTTGAGTCCTTCGAGGGGACATGTGCTACTAACACTCTTGGATCCTTTGAAGATTCTTATGCAATCTTCATAATTTAATAAGCCATATGCATATGCTATATAACAATATCTAATAGACGCATAATTTATCATTCATAAACTGCCAGGATTTATCGTATCCACCACAAAATCATATTTTCCAATTTGGACTTCAGGTCTTTAACTATCATAATATGATTATATTTGCGTCACTCTCAATTTTACTTATCCTCTTGGCCAATAATCTTTATATAATATCCTCATTTGATCACGTGATATCATCAACAAAATTGTTGTCGACAACTTTATCTTTTCGGTTCTATTTTTCCAATTCGACATAACAATATCAATATTACTTAGGTACCTAAACCTCTCTTGAGGTTTTCCAATAAGTTATGGAGGTTTTCCAATAAGTTATGTCTCAGTACTCTTCTGGAGTATTTGCCTCCTTAATATGATCATCTTAATCATATGCTCCAATTTATCCATAATATTTATATTTGGAATCGAATACTTACTCATGCTTGGACATGTTACTAATTGGAGCATTTTTAGCTGGAATATGAGATTTAATAAATCTCATTTAGGTCGTAATTCTATCGGCAAATATATCATGAATACATAACACGATGAACTCCTGGTTCATTCTTCTTTATTCGAGGATATATACTTTGCGATAATGCATTCCATGTATTCTCTTATCCACTGACTATTCAATTTCTCCCCCTCATGTTGAGAAAATAATGTCAAATATCAATTGACTAATCATACAGTATAAGTTTCCTTAATCCATTTGTTTCTTTTAGAAACATCATTTTGTTTCATATAGAGACAAACAAGAAGAAGAAGGTCCTTATACAACATTTATCTCAACTTTCTTTCCATATCCATCTATATGCATTATGGTGGATTAATAATCATCGCACATACAAACTTTATAAGATGGAATTTGTCGGCTCGACCTAAAGCCAATATATCGGGAGAATTTTGTTGGCTTATAAGTCTGCTGCAATATATAAGATCAAACATACCAACATAAAAATTTTGTTCTCATAAGAATTGATCTAACTATTTATGGAGGCTTTACATGATCAATGATATTCTCATAGAAAATTTGTTTTGAGAACAAGCAAAGCACATAATTCATAAATAATATGTTGGTTATTCTTGAAGAATCTTGGTTCTTCGATGGATGTCAAAATGTAATCTTATTTGTATTATATAACTCAGATGATCAAACAAGTCATGCCAACAATAATTTCTTTGGATCAATAAACTTCGGTTTCTTGTGACATATGTCTCAATCAATCATAAACTTTTGAAACATAATCGACATCCATTTTGGGAGATATATTAAGCTTTATGTGAGAAGTATATAACTTTTCAAAAATTAGTTCATACTTGTATTTGAACTCACACTTGTTTTCTAACAATCTCCCCCTCAAGTGTAAGTCATATAAACATACTTTCTATATATATGCATTTCAAAATCACTTTAAAACCCTTTGTCTAGTAGAAAATTGTCATGGCAACAGTTTTATAAGATGGGATCACAATAAATGTAAATAATAATATTTTTTTTAATAAGAACAGAAACTAAACATCGTATTACCTTCCTGGGGCTTATTTGTTATTTGTCTTGGCTCCAAAATAAATCTAGAGATATTTCTCTGTGACTCTTTGCTTCTTTGATATCCCATTGGCAAGCATTAGCAAACATTTCATTTCCTATATTTGTAATCTAGTTTACAATTACAATTTCTTGCATTATTATTAGTAGTAAACTTCGGTTTACAATAGCGTGTTTTCTATGATATCCATTTTTGTAGATATCTTTGAAACTTAATAAGTTTCTTTTATACTCGGTAGAATAATTAATGCATAATTTTGTTCATTCGGGTAATGAAATATTAGCTTTCCGAGACCTTCAATCAAATTTATACTAGCATATATTGTACGAACATTAGCCTCTCTTTTAAAATTGGGTAAAATATGCTAATTAGTCTCCAGGACTATTAGCCTTTAAGCTTATTACGACATAAATCTCGCAAGTTATTGTCTTACGGGCAATATTTTTCCAAGGCTATCAAAATCTTTTTATACAATATTTGAAACATAAATCTTCAGGGCTTTGATATTAATAACAAACAAATATCACTTTCTTGTCCACCATTCATCTCTAGATGTGAACAAGCTCCCATACCTCTTTCGTAGGTATAAAAGACTAAAGACCAAGTATCTCATAAAGTTCAAATGAAAATTCTTAAAAGGTTGGTGTGCGCAGTAAAGTAGTATGTAAATAGTAATAATAATAATATAATATAATATATTATCACATTGCTTCGAGGCCAAATTATCGGCTTTACTTCAATTTGTCTTATGGCTTCAGGCCAAATTATCACATTGCTTTGTGCGAATTTGTGTTTCCTCATAGGGCTAAGCCAATTTGTGTCTTCTCATGGCTTCAGGCCAATTTGTTTCATAAGAAATTAAATCAATATGACTTCTAGCCATTTATCTTCGGGATAAATAATATATATATATATATATATATGGCATCTCGGTCATATAATAATGAATCAAAGAATATGAAAATAAAAACAATAAAATTAAAGATATTAAAATTAAAACTTTATGGCTTGGCCATAATAATATCAAAATAAGAGTAAAAGAAATATGACTTCTGGTCATATAATATCAAAATAATAAATCAAAATGTAAGATATACAAACAATAATAATAAATCAAAGTAGGAATAAAAAGACTATGGCTTGGCCATATAATAGGAAATCGGAATAATATGACTTACGGTCATATAATGAAATCGAAGGTGTATGGCTTGGCCATAATATCAATAACATAAAGAGTTTGTATAAAATAACATAATATTAAAAGTTAGTCATAATAACATAACAATAAAAGTAAAATGTTATGTTAGCAACAATAAAAGTAAAATGCTTAATTTAAATGTTATGTTAGTAACAATAATATAAATAGTAAAACAATCATAAATTACTATGCAATTACTGTGCATGAATAAAATTGATGGATGAATAATGATAAATAGTAAAATTACTATATAAAAGAGTAAATAATCTCCAATCTTAACTATGAAACCCGATGTATAAAAACAATCGGTAAAAGAGTATTCCATATGGTGGTTGAGATTATCCCGGATATATAAATAAACATATAATAAAATCACTAGAGAAAGTAGATGGAATCGTTAAAGAAATTATACTTTTGTTATAGCAATCGTGCCGATAACGTGTTATGAAACTAAGTAAATTAACATGAGAGATTAAGATGAAGGAGATAAAGAAATGCAAGAGAGAAATGGAGAGCAAAGTGAAAGTGCTTCTTCTTTTTATTGTACTCTTCTTTAACCTTTGATACATGCCTACTATATATAGGCAAGGAATTCTATTACAAGAGTTACAAAAGAATAAATCTACATAATGGTATATTATGAGGTTTTGTAAGTTTTTAACATTAGTCATGTAAAACTCCCATGCCATTCATGTCATAGGTTACATGGCTTTAGAAACTCCAAAAGACTATTCTTGAAAAGGTTGTGGACATTCATACCAATATTGGAATATTCATAACACTTCAAAATATAAGAATCCGTAATCACTTTTGTTTCTTTTCCTGGATCAAACTTAGATCCAATTCTTTCTATCCAGTACAACTAGTTCGCCCATCAACAAGTGGCATCTGGATCCACTCATTTAATGCCGTTACGGTCCTAGCTGTGGCCATCACTTTCATTGGAAGGCCTTTGAAATTCTCTTCCTCGACTTCTTGGCAAGAAACTTGATCATCACGGGCTCTCCATATTGATCCATCGACCTCAGCGGCGGCAAACCTGGAAGACAAGCCCTAAGACGCTGTTCAAATTGTTGTAGTGATGGAGGTGTTCAACCTCATCAAATGGCTTCGAGGCCATGGCTGACCTGAGTTGGGATACTGTAGTCAAGGGCTTCATCGGCGAGTTCTTGCTTTGAGAAGCAGAGAGGAAGATGGAGAAGAGTCTTGGGGTCAATGACTAGTCTTCTCAACATTTGTACATTTACAGAAGCCAAAAGGGAGAATTAAGTTTGTTGTCTCGAATATTTAGTGAAATGACTTGCAGGTGAAGGGAGAGAATGCGACAGCCGATGAGCTATCGAAGAGGCAAGACAGCGGGAGTGCCCTGATAGAAGCGCAGAAAGAGCAGAGTTAGCAGAGGAAAATGATGAAGGAAGGATACGGTTACTATGCTCTGTTCTCATATATATATATATATATTAACCAGTGTGTAATAGTCTATAGTACATGGATATCTGTGTGACACTAAGTCAGTTTACATTGAATCCTAACTAAGTTGGTTAGACTAACTAACCCATACAGCTAAGAGCATAACTAATTACTCTAATATCCCTAGTCAAACTAAGGTACATCTATAACACCCAAATGTTTCTTAAACATAGCAAACGAACGACGAGGAATTGGTTTGGTAAAACCATCTGCAACTTGACGCAAAGACGGGATATGGCACACTTGAATATCCCGGCGAATAGCATGATCACGAGGTCTAACTCAAGATGCTTTGTCTGAGCATGAAGAATAGGATTAGCAGTCATCAACATAGCACTCTGATTATCACAGAACACCCATGCAACATGAAGCAGATGGACATCTAACCCACATAAGAGAGTTGCGTTTTAGAGGACCAAGAGATGAGATTAGGACCAAAATAAATGCAATAACCAGTAATACTCTTGCGATCATCATGATCAGTAGCCCAATCAGCATCACAAAAAGCAAGAGTAGGACTCGGAGAAGGTTTTAAAAGTAAACCATGGGTAATGGAACTAGCAAGGTAACGAAGAATGCATTTAATAGCCTTCCATGTTCCAAATAAGGTTCTTGCATAAACTGGCAGACCTTACTGACAACAAAACTGATCTCAGGATGGGTGATAGTGGCATATTGAAGAGATCCCACAATGGTATGGTAGAAAGAGACATTCCCAACTAATTGAGTCCCTATCTTGACCAAAATAGTGCCAGACGACATGGGAGTAGAATATGGATGGGCCTTGGTAAAACCAACCTTAGCCAACAACCCACGAATATACTTAGCTTGAGAAAGAAAGGGAGAACCATCTGAAAGTCTCTTGACTTCAATACCTAGAAAATAGTGCAAGGAGCCAAGGTCCTTGAGTGCAAATTTAGCATGTAAGGCTGAAATGAGAGCAGAAATAGCAAGAGGAGAAGTACTTGTGAGTATAATGTCATCAACATACACTAACACATAAGTCACCTCAGATGCAGTTTTGTGGATGAAGGGGACTGGTCACACTTGTTAGTTCTTTATGTGTTTTGATGATAACTGACAATTATAAACAAATTTAAGTTAAAGTTAAAAATGGCTTTAAAATTGTTCAAAGATAACCAAAAACATATTGTCAAATTGACTCAAGTTTAGAGTTGTAAAACTCGAGTCAGTGTAAGGAAGAGAGCTTTCAAAGTATTTTTAAACCAAAAGTGACTTGAGCTAGTCATGGTTAACTCAAGTCAATGCAAGGCAGAGAGCTATCAAAGTAGTTTAGATTTAAAATGACTCAAGCCTGTGCAAATTGACTCTAGTCATATTTTATGGACTTAAACTAATTTTCAAAACATAAGTCCTTGACTCGAGCCTAAGTCCTTTAACTCGAGCTTAGCTTTTGGAACATATTTTTAGAAATGTTAGTTGACGAGTTAGTCACTTAATGACTCGAGTGAACGCGATCTCAAAATGTTTTCAAAATGCTATCTCAAAGTTCATTTCAAAAGAAGAACTTGAATCCAGTGAACTCTATTTGACTCAAGTCATGCACTTGAGTTAAACATTTTGACCTCGAGCCTAAATGATACAGAGACATCTTCATTTAAACTTCAAACTCTTTTTCAAAGAAGATGACTCGACCCTATTATGATTGACTCGAGTGTAATGTATCTCTATTTCATAATCACTATGTCCGCAACCATAAAGTCTTCATTTATAATCTATATACTCTGTATCATCGCTCATTATTATTCCTAACTATGTTTAATCAATTTGTTAATGAGTTTCAGATGATCAAAAGTATAATTAACTGAAGATTAATCAAAAAGCAAAGTGATTACGTCAGAGCATTAAATGCTGATTCAGAAAACCAAGCATAGATTTGACAAGTCTTTCTCTGTACATTCCTAAGGCATTAATGTTTTCTTTCCTCATTTGAACGCTAGATCATCCAACGGATTAATCTTAAGCAAAGTCAGCAAAGAATATCTGGGCTCCTTGGTTGATTCAAAGCTTCTGAAGTAAACGGCTTAACGGCTATTTTTTGCTTCCAACGGCTTCATTGAATCTTGTAATGAGGGAAATATTACTTTTCCTCTAGTAAGCAATGGGTTAATTGTCAATTAGTTGTGATGGGTAAACCAAAATAGTTGTAATCACGCCACGTTTATAGTGAATGGCAATTAAGGTTCAGGCAGGCTATTATCTGACTCGTGCTTTCCTTCTACCTTCTTCTCTCTTTCTTCTATTCTTTATATTTCTTCTGTTCTTGTCTACTTCTGCATCTCTGTACCTAACAATAAGCATATATGATCATTATTTATAAGCTTGTTTTAAATAATGGATGTAAATTAAAAGTGAATAGTTTGTAGTTTTTGTGCGTAGTAATCTAGGTTCCTACAAAAACAATATGCTGATTCATTATTGCTGCTGATGGCTGATGATTAAGTGGCATGTGGATAACAGAAAATTGAAGGGGATAAAACTTGCTAGAAGATGCCCAGTACTTTCTCACTGTTATTTTTGCATATGACTCCTTGTTTTTTATTAATGCTAGAAAACATAACTGCAAGGTGTTAAAGGAATTTTGCAACGGTAATCTCTTGCTTCTGGACAAACTATAAATCTGGATAGATCATGCATCTTTTTATCCAAGAACACAGATGAACCCAATGAAGCAGAAGGTGTTTGAGATATTGGGAATAAATGCAACCAGTGAACCTGGAAAATATTTGGGTTTGCCGGTGTTATGAGGGAGGTCCAGATCAAAAGCTCTAGCATTTGTAAAGAACAGAATGAGTCTCAAACTGCAAGGGTGGAAGCAAGAGTTGCTAACTTTTGCTGGACGGGAAGTGTTGTATAGGGCATTGTCAACCACGACTGCATGTAGATTATGTCAGGTTCAAGGGGATTTATGGTGCCAAATACTACAGGAAATTTATTTTGCTGATACAGATTTTATGAGAGTTGCAAAGGGGAGCAAGGGGTCATGGGGATGATCGAGTATTTTGGAGGGAAGGGAATTGTTAAAGAAAGATATAATGTATAGGGTTAACAATTTGGCCAAGAAGTAAAGATGGCATTTATACTGTCAAATTGGCGTACAAAGTTGCTAGGGAGGAGGGGGAAGAAGAGGAGGTTAGTGGGGCAGATTCATCATGTAGAGCCTCTAAGAAATTATGGAATAAAGTATGGCAAGTTAAAGTGCCTCCTAAAATTAACCATTTCCTTTGGACAGCAGATGGGAATGCTCTAGCAACTAAAGAAAAATTGTTTAAAAGGACGTGTTCCCCTGATCCAAGGTGTTGTATTTGTGATGCCTATGTGGAAACTATTAAGCATACTATCTTCTCATGTCTTTGGGCTAGGCTTTGTTGGTTTGGATCACCTTTAGGTTTGAAGTTTGATGAATCAAACATGGTGAGGTTTGATAGATGGTTTGAAGAGTGGGCATCAGGTACAAACTAAAGATTGATGATTTTAATGTGCCTTTACTTGCTTCAATATGCTGGGCTACTTGGAAAGTAAGGTGTAGTTTTGTGTTTGAAGGTACTGATGTGGATGCTGTGGATTGTCTATCCAAAGTAGTCCGTTTGGTTAATGAATAGTGGGACTGTGAAGGTAAGAGAAAGTTGCGTTTGGGTTGTGCTGAGAAATTGGAAAGCTCCAGAAGGAGATGCTGTCAAGATAACTATAGATGGAGCTTTCTTTTGCGACAAGATGTCAGGGATTGGTTTGTTGGGAAGAGATAATGCGGGGAAGTTCATGGGAGGAGCGGGGTTGAAGGTGAAGGCAAGTTCTCCTTTAATGGCAAAGTGTCTGGCGTTAAGGGAGGTATTGCGAGTGAAAGAGATCTTCAGTGGAGCAGCCATTATTGAGACAGATTGTCAGGAGCTATTCAAGAGAATGAAGAATAGAGATTTGGCTGGATGTGAATGGACATTTGGTAATTAACAATCTGAGGCATCAAACATCATGTTCCCTAAGGTTCAGCCTTAAAACTCAACTTCCGTAACTCCACCACCACGCACATAAGCACATTTAAACATAGATAAACATAAATCTACCAGATTCGGATGCATTTAAAAACTGTTCTTTTACCCTCCTTCTTCACACGACTTCAATCTGAATTCTGAAAATTTCTAGATTTCTGAAAGCCATTACCCAAATGTCATACAGCATCATCTAATCTTCATATAAACCCAATTTAAGTTTCTTTTCGCTTCTCTCATTAATATGGAACCGACGCCCACACCCAAAAACAAATAACCTGGGCAATCACAACCAGAGAAAATCAAATACATGCAAGAGTTTAGTAGCACCTATCACAGTGAAATACATCAAACAAAGCTACATTCTACTGTAATCTATTATTATTTAACTTAATCGCTGATTCTCCCTCACTTTGCGTCAGATTTCAGTCACCCATTACTCTAAAATAATCACTCGAATGACGAAATAGAAGGTAGAAGAAGGATTAAGAGGCTTACCTTAGTCTAAATCACCGGTTGAATGTGACGATCCTGCCTCGTTCAACCTCTACTCCACCTGGCATTCTCCTCTGTTTCGCTCGGTACTTCTCGTCTTCAAGATCGCTCTCTGTTCAATCTTCTGAATTCCCCATCGCAAAATGAACAGAAGAGGCTGATGGATTCAAATGACCATTTTACCCTATTTGTTTGTAATTTTGACCCCCAAAAAAACTTTGTTTGTAAGTTCATCATTTATTCTTCATTTAGTATTCCCACTCTAAATATAAGCTTTAAATATTAGAATAGGTCTATCCTAAAATATAAACTTTGTTTTAGTTTTACGTTACTACCTTCAATCCTAATTATAAGAACACTTTAATAGTATAATTTGTACTACAAAAATATTTCTATAATTAAAACCGGAGAGAGTAATATTTATTTCTTTTTTTCAATTTTACCCGTTGATTATATTTGTTGCATTTATCATCTTTCTCATTTATCCTCTATATAAATAAGGACATCGTTAAAAATATATATATTTATTGCTCTTAACTAATTTTAATTGTTTCTTTTATATAAACATAAATTTTTCATTTGAAGCTTATATCTATTTGGTTCAACAGAGGGAAGGAGGAGGGGGATTTTAATGGAGGGAGCGGAAGGGAGATTTTAATATTACCTTATTTGGATTGATCGAAGGAAAGGGAGGAAGAGATTTGAATGTTATCATGTTTGGTTTAGGAGGGGAGGGGAGAGAAATTTTTTTCATATTGACAACTTTACCCTTATATTATAAGAGGGATTTTAACATTACCTTATTTGATTTAGAAAAGGAAGGAAGGGAAATTATCTTCACATGAACAACTTTACTTATGTTATAAGTGATTTTTTTTCAAACTTTATTAAACGTATAATAATGTTTAAGGGTTAAGTGATTTTAATATTATAATCGCTGATTTAATCTTTACATCTATTATTTTGAGGGTTAAAGTACAAAATGATAACGTATAACAAACACAATTACAAGATAATCAAATGTAAAGATAATAAAATCAAACGCTGTCGTCTACCAAAATAATTAGCACACACTTAGCAACCTATCACATAAACATTGTGCAAGATGAAGGATTTATATCATATTATGCTGCTATAGCAGGAGTACTACAGTGTGTGTATCACTCAGGTCATTTATGAATTCTATTTATTGTTGATGGTGAGAGTAGTCCTATAGCAGTAGTAGTAGTACTACAAAATACTATGATTAACAGAATAAGCACCGTAAAATTAGGAAAAGTGTGGTTCAATATGAGATTCCTATGAAAACAGTTTTACCATTAAAAAGGAGTGGGAATAATATCCTTGAGAAAAATTTGCCGCCAATATATGAAGTATAGATATCCACTTTATTTGAAGAGGGAAAAAATATATCAAATTAAACCTCCAAGTTCTCCCCCAAAATATTACTGTGAACAATTCAAGTCAAAAATCGTCTTTGCTTCGACCAAAGTTTCTAGGTTTTGAGAAATTAACAGATACCAATATTACATATACCTCAATTTGACAATATAGTAATTGGCTCTAAATCTTGTTCTTTATTCAATTACCTCAAAATGGAAAAGCAGATAAGAAGACAAGATGCAAATTAATCCAGAACAGAGAGAGTGATGAGCAGACAGAAATAGCAAAAAACCGAGCCCCCTAACTTATAAACAGTCCTCATGATTGAATGATCTTATTTGCAAAACAACGTACAAAAGAGTGAACCCTATTTAAAAAAGAATCTCCATACATTAGGCAATGCATAAGACTAGCCACATCCCCTTGAATACTTAACTTCATAATTATTACGTAATCCTGAAAAATTCCTCTTCTAAAACATTTTACTCATTCGGGGTAAGAAATGCCGGCCGATTACCCAACCCAGAAGGACTTCAATAAATTGATTGGTAAAAGACTAAGATTTCCAGAAAAAGGATGAATAGGCAGCTAATTTCATATGAAAATGCGATACAAGAAACAAGATTAGTGATAGATCAAACACTTCAAGCAAAGAAAAGAATAAAGAAGTAGAAGAAATAGAGTGAATCGACTTAAAAAGGGGCATAAGGGTATTTTAGGAATAATAGAATATTTTTAGGGACATCTTAGTCCACTGACACACTTATTCTAATGATCCCTCCAAATCCATCCGATTTGGGGGGTGACATTTTGAGGGGGAGAGGGGAAGATTTTAAAAAATTTCCCCTCCCCTCCTAAAAAATATCATCAGCCAAAAGAAGGAGGAGACTAAAATCCCTCCATCCTCTCCCCCTCTCCTCCGATCCCCTCAAACCAAACAGACCCTGATGGAGGAAGTATAATGAAAACGTAAAGATTAAAATACTCTAACTATCCCTTTATTTTGTCTTAATTACACAAACATATCCTTTATTTTGAAAACATATATAAACATTTCTTAAAATTAAAATAAATATTACACAAACCTCTATTATATTTTAATATCTATTTTCATCTACTAAAACTGTTAGTTGAGTATTAAGTTTGACATTTTAAACTTTTTTTTTATTACCAAAATGCCCCTCTTCAATATTAGAATTATTTAAAACACACATATATATATGGCTAAGAAAAATTTATACAACTCTAAATTCCTATTTTGTTAAAAAAATATTAATTTTGATATTACAAATTAATTTTGACTTCAAATATATATCAAACACATATTTTTATCAAATGTTATGAACTATATTAAGTTAGAGATTGTATGTGTGATTTAAATTTATATTTAATACTCTTTTCTATTGATATCTATAAACACATTTAATTTGATCAAGCCGATAATCCCAATTAAAGGAGTTTTTTTAAATAAAAACAAAAAAACCCACGATCAATGCCTTTTTCACGTGACACTCATCATGCACTGTGCTTCGTTTTATGAGAAATAAAAGACTACGGAATATGCGATGTACATTGTTTAATGGGTTTGAATGAAAATTTGATAACTTTTGTACATTTTTGTTTCCATGATCCATTGCAATTGTCTTCCTGTTGTGGCTCGTGTTTTTTCTTTCGGAAGACTCCAAACTTTCAAGTAAACTGGGAGATTTAGTATTAAAGGTATGGAAATACGAATCAAAGTCATAGGCACTTGTTAAAGTACAAAGTGCTGGACCGACCCACTATGAGAAAGCTGCATGGATTTAGTCATAAGTTTATCTCATGCATAACAGCGTTACAACGCCCTTTGACCTGAGATCATCATGGATCCTACATGATGAGTCGTTGATCTTTGACTTAGTCAAAAGTCACCTTTGACCGGATGATAATAGAGGCTATGATCGGGATCAATGGTTTTCATGTAGAAGAATGTGAATGGTCAAAATGAAATTTATCCCTCACATTTGTAGAGAGATAATACTGGGCCCCTCGATGAGTGAGTCTGAGAAACGTATGACCATACTACGATGAGAAAGGAGTTTCCATTTCAATTATTGGACTACTTAAGAATCGAGAAAGTAGTAGTCAAGAACAGGAAGTTGACATTATCCATGCCTCATCCTTAACCAAATTATCGCGTGACAAAAGTGACTGACATGAGTGTATGATAGGTTGTATCGTATCATCAATCCCCATATGAATTGGGTAGTCACAATGTCTTGTTAGAGGCCGCTTGCGACTTGTGGGTTGATACAGTATGGTCGCACGCAAGAATAGCCCAACACGAGCAAAAGTGTCTAGATTCATTGAATCTTAGATATATCTAAGATTTAATGAATAGTGTATTTAATCTAGATGAATGAATATATATATATATATATATTAAATTCGAAAATAGTATAATAATATTATTTAATAGAGATTATAATATTATTATATAATATTTTTTTTGTATTTAATTTATTTGATAAATTAAATATCTAAAACAAATAGAGATATTGTATCTCGATTTAATTTTTGAATAAAGATATCATATATCGATTTAATTAAAATTGAGATATAGTATCTCATATTTAATTAAATAGATAGATATCATATCTCAGATTTAATTTATAGAGATAAATTAAATTAGAAGGCTTTTAATTTGGATTAAATAAATAGATTAGATTAGATCTATTGGATAAGTTTAATTAATATATTATTTTAATCCAAATTCATATTTCAAGATTAATAGGGATTAATTTTGAATATATAATACGTCTATGGGGTTTTGAAAAACCTATGGACATTTTGTCAGATGTATTAGAAAAGCCGCGAGAAACCCTAGAGAGAAAATAGAGAGACGTGAGAATACTGAAGGCGCTAGTACGCTGTCGTCAGTGTTGGAGGACGTTCATGTTGATACTGGTAGAGGGAGCGGATTCGCAAGTCAGCTCCTGGTGATTGAGAAGGTAGCACACAAGATTAAATCAAAGGAGACGCTTATTAATTCGCATAGGTACGATTTCTAACAAACCTGATTTAAACGCTATTGAGAGATCCTCCGAAGGGATTCGTAAGTTTTTTTTTTAAATTCCACTACGTGTACGGATCCCAATAGAGGATTCTCTGTAAACGCAAAAGGCTTCGAGCATAAAAGTGGAAAGAAGAAGAAGAATGAGAAATATATTGACGTTTGAATTCGAAGCGTTAGGGGTGGCGAAGTCAATTCGCACTAAGAATCAAATTTGAAACCCTAAAAAGTGCAATGATGACGGATACAAAATGACTGGGCATTAAATGCACACGACTTTCAAAGGCAGTATAAGTGGTCATTGCGCATGAAAAGGCGATTACATGCCATAACGATTGCAAAGCATACAATTTTTCGAGATATGAGCGGATTGAGTTTTTCCATATGTCATTACCTTTACATGATACCCCGGATTGGGGGTAACACATGGCGGGAGTTTGTGAATATGACAAGCCGAGTTAAAATTGCAAGCATAATCCCGACCATCATGAAAGCAAATGAATTTTGTGGATAACCAACCCGGCATACATGCCTGGGGGCAAGAGGAAAGTGGATCTGAGTTTGATGAAACTTGGAGAGCAACTGAATGGAAATCAAGAAAATCAAACTGAACAACTCGGGCACGAAATCTGGGTTAGACAATCAAGTCATCCCGGTAGCTCAAAGACTTGAACTACCAAGCTTAGGGGCAACTGTTATGACAGAATCCCTCCACAATCAAGTGATGTGGCCCAGCAAAGACACTTTATGACAGAATCCTCCACAATCAAGTAAAACAATAATCACCCTATAACCATGCCTATAATCACGGACAATATAGGTAGTGGAGCAGAGTAGTGGAGTAGGCATGAGAGGCTGGAGGCGCGCAGGGCCCAAGGGCTAAAATCTTAGAGGTAATCTCTATAAATAGGAGGTTACCCAATAGGTGCACACTTTCTATTCATCTATTCTACTATTCAGTCTCACTGTGTACACACCCCACCCCTTTGTGGCTACCGACCATATTTGTGTAGCACAGTGATCTATCACTCTCATTGGTATCTTCTATATAGATATCTGTGAGGGAAACTTGACATTCCTTTTGGCGTCTCCTTAATAGATACCGTTGGGAATCCTTTGATCCTATAGAAACAACCTACTAGTCCTCTGAGGCTAGACATCTGTGTTCTACTACAGAACAATTTTATTATACAACCATAATTTACATTTAATTTTTTAGATATATTTAAATATTTTTTTATACAAAATGAGACTTATATTGACAAGACTGAAAATATATATTCACAAATCTTCTATTGGACAAATTTGAGAGAATAGTCATTTAACTTCTTGAACTAGAAAAGGACTCAATTACTGCTTGAATGAAAATAAGTATCTGAACCAGCTTAAAAAAAGACTCACACTACTACAAAAAATGATAACTACTTCCCTAAGAGACGTTCTAAATTTTAAAAAGGAAGTTAAAAATGAAAGTAGTGGCATTCTTGTAAATAAATATTGATATTCTCAAATTTGACGTCCCGAAATAAGTTTGTAACGTCTAAAATAAATTAAAGCGTCCTAAAACAATATCAGGACGCCTAATTTTAAAATATTTTCCGCCAAATTGGTCTTAATTAGCGCCATTTCTGAATTTTTGTGGCGCGTAATTTTAAAGCGTCCTGATGTATTTGTAGGTCGCCTTAATTAGGTCAAAATTTTAATTTTTTGGGCTTTAAAGCGTTCGATAATATATCGGGACGACTTAAAATTATTCTAAGGCGTCCCTGTGTTCATGTTAGGACACCTTAATCGGACTTTAAGGCGCCCTAATGTCAAGTAAGGACGCCTTAATTAATTTTAAGGCGCCTACTCTATTTTCGTGTCGCCTTAATTGGCGACAAATTTTTTTTTTGGTAATTATTTGGCTTTTAAGGCGTCCCTGTTTATCAATTAGGCGCCTTAATTAATTTTTTGACGTCCGGTACTTGATCGGGACGCCTTAAAAACCCACTTAACCCTATTATTCATTCATGTGCTTACTCACACACACATATCGATCCCCCGCTCACTCACGCCGAAAGCAAACCCAAAATCGCTCACCCCTCACTCACCCGCTCTCTCACTCGGCTCCTTCTCTACCAAAAGCCCTTTCATTTTTCCCTCTCATTGCGCGAGAGCTCCGTCGACTTTGCTCGTATTTCTCGTTGTCGTCGCGTGCGAGAGCTCCGCCGACTTGCTTCATTGCTCTGTTGCCGTCGCAAGAGGCGGACTAAGGTATTTTAATTTTAATTTTTTTTTAAGAAATTCCCCATGCCTTCTGTCTCATTCTCCTTCTTCCTTGTTTTTGACCTAGCTAGGGATTGAAATTCCCTTCTTTGCCTTCGCACCGTGAAGCTCGGGGAGGTATTGGGTTTTCCTTTTCACAACTCTGCGGCCGCCGCTATTACAAGTACCGTGGCTTCCTCTGTTTCTTCGGGTGAGGAATTTCAAGTATATTTAGAACTAGATAGATCTCGTCAACATGACTTCCTATACCCACTTATTTTTCGGGAGTATATTTTTGCACTTGCTTACGATCATGGTTTAATCTTCCCAACTTAATTTATCCCATTGCTATATCATCAAAAAAATGTGTAACAATTTTTTCATATCACCATAGGATTTGGGTCTAACCAGGGGATTAGTCCCTTGTACAATTTTGTGAACAAATTCAATTACCAATATTTGTTGGGAGCAAGTAATTTATAGGTGTTATTTAAATTGCAATATTATTTGTGTATGTCCATGATCTGTCAAGAGGTGTCTCTTAGAGCTCTACACTTAAACTTATGTAACCTACAACATGAAACTTAGATAAATTTAAGAGACAAGTGAGTTCCTTATAGATTAATTATCAAAATAAACTCCTTTTAGAACTTTTACATTGAAGATAGAGGCACGAATAAACATATACTTCTCCCTGTTTTAATTATAGGATATAGTTTATAATATAAATTACATTATAAATTATTTCTTATATTTAAAATCGAAGCTAGTATAGTATCACTTGCGGTGCAATCGCCGTGCACGTCCTTGAAACATAAACAACTAGTTTTGGCTGCCTTATTTAGTGTGAACATAATTTAAATCTCAGAATTTGTTCCAAAGCTGGCTAATATTAATTATCAATGAATGAGAAAGTCTACGTGGGATCCGAGGCATGAAATTTGGGTCTAACTATATGCTAGTGCCAAGAGTGTGTGTATAGTTTTTCCTACACTGTGATTTGCCCTTTAACAGTTCTCCTAGCTACTACCTCTTGATGTCATTCTACATCAATTTTCCTTCTTCATTTTTCATTTCCTGTGAAACTTTATGGTTGTTGGGATATATCATAGAAGTTTACTATCTGCAAATTTGCAGTTTTAAGTTCTCAGTGATTACTTCTTTTTTGACTACAGGAAGCTAATAACCCTTTTGACTATTGTGACTTTGCCACGATAGCAACCCACAAGAGCTAGCTTGAGGGGTCATAGGGTAGGTATTTGTAATCATGTTCCTTTTGTCATACAATTATTCCCTCTCACATATATTAGTTTGAATAATTCTAATGTTCTCTTTATTGTTGTTGTCTTTAGGTTGAATAGAGCAAATAAATTTCAAGCATCGAATTTAAAGTTGAGGTAAGTATAGTTAATTATTGTTGTTTTTCGTTGATGTGCATTGAACTAGGTAAACTTTGTTGTATGAATAAAGATGATTAGAAGTCCATAATTTAATAGTTTATGACTTGGACAATTTAGCTATATTTTTATACTTTGTATTGATGAAACTATTGGATTTAATAGGCGATATTGATCTGAATTGGCTTAGTTAGTAAGTTTTCTTGATTGAAGTTGAAATTGTTTGTTGTTGAAATTTTGGGATGTGTTACTTTTAAGGGGAAATCTTTTAGAAATTTTAGTTCAAGATTGACAAAAAAGCATGTTGTTCTTTAAATTGTTATAAACTTGAGTGTTGGTGGAAATATCGTAGGTGGTATTAAAATGGGGCATAGTTGGATGAATGCTTTGAGAACTAGTGAAGAATATGAGAATGGGGTGGAAGAGTTTATTGAATTTGCTAGAAGGCATGTGGCTACAAAAAAAAGGATGTATTATTGTCCATGTGTTAATTGCTTAAATGGGGTTCGACGGGATATTCCTACTATAAGGGATCACCTAATTTATGATGGAATAAACCTTCGATACACAACGTGGATATGGCATGGTGAGGAGGTAATAAGTACCAGTGTGTCGGACGAAAATGAAGTTGAGGAAGATGACGATGGAATGGAGAGAATGATTCATGATGTTGAGGTCGAATCTTTTGCACAACCGCATGAATATGATAGCGTGCGGAGTGATGCGAGACACCGTTGTTCCCCTGGGTGTACTAAGTATACACGGTTGACCGGGACCTTACATTTGATCAACTTAAAGGCAACTTGTGGGTGGACCGATAGTAGTTTCACGTCTCTCGCTTCAATTGTTGTGTGATATGTTGCCTGACGATAATGTACTTCCAAATCGTATGTATGAGGCCAAGAAAATCTTGTCTTCGATGGGTATGGAGTATAAAAAGATACACGGTTTCACGTCCCCGCAAGAAAAGATCATTGTGAAGGAATATGGGAAACCATATAAAGTAAGATCTTAAGTTATGAAATAGTAATATGTCATAACTTAAGATGGTTTAACATTTTAGTTTATTTTATTAATCTGTTTACTATTTAATAACCTATCTAACATTGATTTGTCCTTGATGAACAGGAACATGTCTAGCTCTAGCTCGATGAGTCGGGGAGGTGAGAGAGGTGGCGAGCCCGTTGTGAGAAGGGGTAGAGGTTGCACACAGATGAGTGCGCTAGTGGCCCGTCGTGACAGTCAAAAAAAGAGGCTGCATGTGGACTTTGATGACAAGTTGAATCCAATTGGCCCAGAGGAAGACAATTTCATTAGCTATGTAGGCTATTTGGCTCGAAGCAAAGTTCGCATTGTGATCTCGCTTGGAAGTTCGTTCGGAGAAAACGGCGATTGATTTGGGCACAACTTTTGGTTCGTCACTTTCAATATATTTGCATTTGTATCATTTGGCTTGTTACTTGAAATTTAATTATCTTTCCTTTTACCTTGCAGCAAAGGTACGACGTCCCTAACACTAAGGAAATGGAAAAGCATTGGATGGGGAAGTCCGTATACGTTGGAAAGACTTCAAGAATAAGTCGACTAAAAAGTTTGTTCGAGGGCAAAGGAGGAACGAGGATCCATGTCGAAATATCCTTATATTTCTCCGGAGGACTGGAGGGAGTTTGTGGCGTCACGGCAAAATCCGAGTTTATTGTAAAATTAAAATTTCTTTCATTTCATATCATTTCTTTTATTTCACAACTTAGTTTTTATTGTTTTTGTGTCATAGGAAATGAGTCAAGCCAATAAAGAGAGACAAGCGGCAAATAAGTATCCGCATTGTATGTCTCGTGGTGGGTACATGTAAAGCCGGAACGGAGAATGATGGAAGAGCAAGTTAGAGAGAATGAAGGAAGCTTCCGAATCCGATCCTTCCACCGTTGTCCAGCCCTCGAACCTCCTCCTCGTCACAAGAAATGGAAAGTCGAGGATGAGGGGCGACACATACATAAATGCAGATGTTGCCGAGGTTGCCTCCAAGATTGTAAGTAGTTAAATTAGACATTTTAAATAGCCTCAGCTTTTTTCATATTATAGGGTTTAGTTGTTATTTATGAAACATCTTATGATACGGGATGCACTTGAGGAGCGAGTTCCCAAGGTTCATTTACGCCGGGTTCACGGATGGACATTTTGTCAACGGCGATTGGGAAGCCGGATTACCCGACAACATTCGAGGGGAGCCTAGGGGAGTTACAGCCGCAAAATATTTTGGACGGCGTTCACGGTTCTATGACGATAACAACCCTAGTCCTCAGCTTGTAGCCAAAATACGGGCGGGACTATTTGATGAAATCATGCAACAAGTACGATCCGAAGTGAAAACCATGATGGATTCGAGGGACAATACGAAACATACAACTCGTGAATCCCCGGCCTTCCCCAGCAGTAAAGAGAGTTTTCACCCTCCGGATGTTGATCTCGCGAACCTTCTCACACGCCACGGAGAGAGGACAACCTTGCACTCTCTATTTGGATGTCCCACACAGCGTATTGTTACCGATGCTCTTATTTACACGGATCACACCATCCACCATAATATTGAAATTCCAAAAGACCTACGTAGGGTGACCGTGACATGTGTTCGAGAGGGGGAAGACAAAACAGACATCCGATTCAAGATGACGAGGTTCCCGATTTAGGCCGGGCCATAGGATCGTTCATCCTTTGGCCGAATCATCTTATTCGATGGCGGCGCGACACCTCCAATGGTAGGAAATACATTACTAGAACTTGCGTTTCATTGGTAACTCACTCATAATATGTTTGTTTATGTTTTCATAGAATGAAGTGGATGAGGGCAAATTTCCACACTTAGCACCGCTGCGATCCATGTACAAGGACATTAGCTATCTCTCCTTCAAGATGCAACCTGGAATTGTCGGCGTAGACAAGACCTATGAGTTTACAGTTGACCAAAAAGATCTTGTCAAATTTTTGCATATGGAGGATTTAGATTTAGTCGTTCTTGAAGCTGCGATAATGTACGTTTTTTTCCCCCTTTGATTATTGCATTGATCTTTTTTGTTTGCTATACTTAACAACGTTTATCATTTTATTTCGACCATAGTGTCTCGCATACGACATATGCGTCCGTAAAGGCCGAAAGGATTTGTATGGATTCTTAAGTCCAATAAACACGGCCGCGGCAAAGTGTGTTAACCAAAAGGACGCTTTATGTTGGTGGTACAATTGTCCAAGCAAGATGATCGTTGTTATCTAGCCCCAATACTTGAAGGGTACGTAATTTAGTTGTCTATTTAAGATTTTTAAGAATAAATTCCTTTCTTATCTTAATTAATATTATAATGTGTTTGTTGTAGTGGTCATTGGACCCCGTGTGTTGTTTGTCCCTCCAAGAACGCATGTTATTGGTTTGATCCCTTAAGAGGTGGCAAGCCGAACGATGAAATCAAATCTATGTTTGCCAAGTAAGTAAATTTTTGTCTAAATCATTGATTCTTCATTTATATGATCTGTTTTCATGTCTCGTTAATTTCCATTTTAATGTAGTGCATTCGTGGTGGCTAGATCGATTCTTTGGAGCACCGGAGCGGGCGGACCAAAGTGGTTTTATCCGAAAGTAAGTAGTTTCAATTCAAGTTATTTCATTGACACAATGGTAGCTTTCGATATGCCTTTATCCGTTTTAACAATTTTCTTTTGATTTATAGTGCCCAAAACAACCGGGAACTCGAGTGCGGATACTTCGTTATGTTTTATATGCATACCATCGTTACGGGCGGGCGTATTTACGGGTTTTCAAAACGTACGTGATCGCTCTGTTTCTCAAATGATAATATTTTTTGTTCTACTTGAGTTAATTATTTTATTCGCTTCATTGGTTTAACTTATACGTTGTTTTCCAATTTATAGCTTTTTGATAGTCCGGATCCATGCTCGGAGGAAGAGATTGATACGATTCGAGACGCTTTGGCTGCAAATTTTCTTCAACGCATATAGATATGTACATCATGTGTTGCCTTGTTCGCCTTTAATAGTCTTGGTTTCGTGGAATTGGTAACTCGATTTGTAAATAGCCCGAAAATTAAATCATATCAATCATTTAGAGTTTTGTTGTTTTTGTGATCTTTGTTCTCGTATTGGAATTGAAACTCGGAGTGAAAGTTGAATTTTTGGTCAGTTTAAGTAATAGTTTGTTGTTGTTGTTGTTGGTCACTTGCTATTGTTGCTTGTTGTTGGTCTTCTTTGGTTGCCAAGTGCTTTTTGGTCTAAACTGATCTATCTTATTGAGTCTTAAAAGTTTTGGTCACTTAGCTTCTTTGTTGTTTGTTTGTTGTCGTTGTTGGTCTTCTTCGGTTTGCCAAGTGCCTTGTTTCTTGTTGGTCTTGCTAGTTGCCAAGTGCGTTTTGGTCTAAACTGATCTATCTTATTGGGTCTTAAAGGTTTTGGTCACTTAGCTTGTGTTGTTTGTTTGTTCTTGTTGTTGGTTTTTGCATCTCATATATATATGCATTTTTCGGGTTGCCAAGTGCCTTGTTGTCTGTTGTTGGTCTTGTGGTTGCCAAAGTGCCTTGTTTTGTTGTTGGTTTTTGATGTTGTTGTGTTCTTCGTACGTTGTTTGGTCTTATTTGCATTGTTCTATTGCACACAGGTTTCAGTTTTATATCAATGCAAAAGGGGACATTTTTTTTTTAAAAAAATTATAATATAAGGCGTCCCGATTACAAATAAGGACGCCAAAGTGCGCCTTTTTAACCAAAAAGGCGTCTGTTTTTGATTGTAGGACGCCCTAAAAAAAGGCGTCCTATATCTATTGCGGGACGCCCTAAAAAAGGCGTCCTGTTTTTAACATAGGACGCCCTAAAAAAGGCGCCCTATATCTATTGGGGACGCCCTAAAAAAAGGCGTCCCTGTTTTTTTTAACATAGGATGCCCTAAAAAAGGCGTCCTATATCTATTGTAGGACGCCTAAAAAAGGCGTCCTATTTTTAACATAGGACGCCTTATAGACTATTTTTTCAACTACCCTAGTCGACGTCCTTCGCAAAAAGGACGTTAATTGCCTCTAATTCAGACGTTTTTGACGTTTTTTGTAGTAGTGTCAATTGACAACTTCAACCAACAAATCCATTGGCTCTTCCACTTGCACAAATAATACTCTGACCAAAAAAATAAAAAAGCATATGATTTCGAATAATCTTTTTAAAAGAAAAAGAGTTTATCCCAATTATAGGAAGCATATATGTTAAGCACACCAAAACTAAATAAGAAAAAAGTTTACGATCTTTCTTGTACTAGATACCACCTGTCTAGGTTCTTTGCTCTCAGATTCCAAAGATCCAACTTTGTCTAGAGAAACTAGGATTATTGTGCATCCACCAGCATAAACCTGTAGGAGCCAATAAAAACATGAAAGGTAGGTTATTCTACAATTTCGTATTGACCTGAATTTAGTAAAGGCAAAAAAGATAACTCTTACTAAATCTAGTAGTATACATTGCCTAAATTCAACTTATATGGTGAATGAAACACTTATGAAGATAGTTTCTTGTTCAACTCAGATAAAAATAAATCAGCTCAAATTTCTTTTAACTTCTTTGAAGAAGCTAAATTAACTGCCCGTTTGGATGAGGTTTTATAAAAAGTGCTTTTTTTTTCATTGCTTTTTAAAAAAGTGCTTTTAATTAGAAATGAAGCTATTTTACGTTTGGATACACAATTTAAAAAGCACTTTTAAATAAAAAAAGTTGTTTGGATGTTAAAATAGAGAAGCATTTTTTTATTAGTAAAATTATTGAAATGGACATATAAAAGGACTTTTTTTTAATTTTTAATTTTTTTTACATTCGTTCGGATAAAAAAGAACTTCTGTTAAAATTTTAGAAATATTATATTCAATAATTGAATTTAAAATTATAATATAATTGAATTTTAATAATATTGAAATTAAATTGTTGATATAATTTTTCACTCAAAATGGTCAACTACTATATTAACCAGTGCAATAATTTTTAAAAAAGATTCATATTGCACCATATTCCAAAAATAGAAATAATATTCATTATATTACAAGTTACTAAAAGCTATCGATGCACTTGACGTCTATCTAACAATTGATCTCTAATAGTATTACTTGTTTCTTCCCTCAGTCTAATAGAGTCTGGAGTTGGCCCTTCCCATTCATATTCTCTATGATCATCATTATTATTTTCAAACTCATCAATGTTCTCAAATCTTCTAAGCATATCTATATCACAAGAATCCATTCTCCTTATATAATTATAAAGAGCAAAGGTTGCCCATATGATAGCAAATTGAGTTTTAAGCTCAAAGTTGGTTATATTCTGCAATATCCTCCACCTTGCTTTGCAAACTCCAAAGGTTCTTTCAATGACACTTCTTAAACTTGAATGACGATAATTGAAGATTTCATTTTGTGATTTAAAAGTTGGCGCCAATTTAAATTGAGGAAGATGATATTTTGTATTTTTATATGGCCCTAAAAACCCTTTGAAATTAGGATATCCAGAATCAACAAGGTAGTACTTTCCTGTAATAAAATGTCGTTATATTTGGAACAACTGTATAATAATAATTGCCATCATTCACAATAAAATTTAATACTTACATTCAGGAGGCTGGGGAAAATGTAAGTGTGGCTTTATGAGATTATCCATGAAAATCTTTGTATCATGTGTAGAGCCTTCCCAACCCACCAATGCAAATGTAAAGCACATATTAAAATCACAAACAACAAGAACATTTGTGGTAGTTATTCCCTTTCTCGCTAATAAAAGGAATCTTTTCATTAGCGAACATGAATAGCAATGTGAGTGCCATCTATAGCTCCTATACAATCCTTAAAGTATGGCTAATATCGTTCGTCTTCCTCTATAAATTTTGGAGCATCTCTAAACATATTATCAATAGGCTTAATAATTTGAAGTCCTAAGCTCTCAACAGATCTTCACACATGATTAAATTGCCTAAACACTGTCTTTCCAGAATGTTGAAATCTCTCCTCAACGTCTCTGTAAGTGGCTCTATGACCAATCATGTACAAAAAACATGGCCACAGCTTCCTTAGCGCCGACATGCTATGTTGGCTTTAATCCAAAGTGTTGAGTCAATTCGCTCACTAAATTTCTAATCACATGCTTTCTCATCCGAAATTGCTCAAAAAGCCAATTTTCATTTCCTCGCTTCAATTCTTCTACCCATATATGTCCGAAAGAATTGATGTTCTCCTTTTCTATTTGTGTACATATAAAGAACGATAATTTGAGATAGCAACAGCAGCTACTCTAATTGCAAGTAATGTATTCTTCTTCATAATATATAAATCTATTTGCATTTTCGTAGTTATCACTGTCTGTGTCAGAGATATCAGGCATCCTGTGCAACCAAACAAATAATATCAATAAACAATTATGATCTTATTGTCTAAACAAAATATCTCTGTTCCCATAATTTTCCAAAACAAATGTCTAATAAGTGCAATGAATAGACCATAGCAACAATTCAGGTTCAAAATCTCATGTTCAACATCAAATAGAAATTCATGTTAAATTTCAAACATAAAACTATATTATAAACTATCTATAGTTTTGAACATCTTCAACTTCAAACACGCTCAAAAATGAAAGAGTGAGCTCAGGTTTATTTTCCATGTAATGAACAAATGCCTCCCTATTTTGTTTCTTGAAAAAGATTCGAGAGGCCAACATGTATGAAGAGCTGCCCTTCACCAAACCCAGCACATCTTTTAATAGAAGAAGACATCTACTCATGCTAAAATGACCATTTGCACTTGATGTTTGTGAGACTTGGTCAATATTTTCAAGGATCCGGTCAAGAGAGTGTTGTAATTTGTCAGCTATCCCTTGCCTTTTCTCTCATTTCCTCCCTCTCTTCCTTTTTCTTGGATTATTGTTTCATACACTTGGCCTCTGATTGTGATTAGAGGGATGTTCGTCAGTAGCCTCTTCACCCACCCCTTCACCCTCCGAAGCATGATCATTATCATTAATTGGCTCATCGTCTATGGCTTCCTCATGTGACAGAATGTGGTTGCGCGGCATAAAAACAACATAACTAATAGCAACTACATCTTTAAAACATATTTCCATCTAACTCAGGAATTTTAGACCTTGTTCCTTCCAATTCAAATATTTTGGATTCTCCTATAATGAATTGAAAATGAATAACCAATTAGTAAGTAAATTATAAACTAATGCAGGTATAAGACTTGCAATATTGTAATTAATCAGAAATACATACTCTACCTTTGGTTGCCCACCATTCTGGAGGTGCTATTATAGTGTTCTTTATAGAGTCCCATCCAAGACCGATCTCCTTTTCAACCAACTTTGCCCACATGCCAAATTCATATTTCAGTGCATCTCATCTATTTTTCAACTGCTTCTGACCATAATTCTTCCCGGTAATATTATGAAACTTGTAAACTAGATTGGCCCACCCTTCTTTATTAAAATGTGTATGGGGCCTATTACTAGCTTCAACCTCCTCAACACAAACTTTCATGAAAGTTTCAGTATTTGAATCATTCCATTTTGCCTTCGCAAAACTTTTACTAACATTCTCAGATTGAACAATTGTTTCTTGTGTAGATGTTATACGAGCTACTTTTGGTGCCATTCTAAACTCAAATGAAGGAATAGGTAAAACTAGCATAAAGATGCATACACGTGTTGCTTCAACAAAGATAGTCAGCAACATGTAGAGATTTAGAAAAATTGCAGCATGAAAAATATCTAGTTGACAAAAACAACTTTAAAGTGGACCAAAGCAACAGAAAAGAAAAAGAAAAATTGGGACTCATACACATGGTCGATTTCTAGTAGAAGGAGGTGTAGTGTTTCTAATATTTAATTTGTCCTTATGCAGAGAAAAACCTGAAACAATCACTCATACGTTTCTGGGTTGTCAGTGGGACATTGTAAGATTTCTTTGAATCTATGATCTGTCTAAATGGCCACCACTCTGATCTATGGCAAATTTGGAAGGGAAGGAATGCTTTTATCTAGGAGAATATACACTGCTCCTAATCCGGTTTGTAGTATAGATGTCTTGTTACAAGAATTATGGGATGCACAATAGATTCTTGAAAAAAAGAAGGAACAAGGAATTGGGCAAGTGGCTACCATTGAACTTAATACTGACTCTTGGCTTGAACAAAATTGAAAGAACAGAAGGAGAGCAACAGGAACTACATAAGACACACACAAATAATAGCTTATTAAAAATAGACAACTGGTGGCTTTGTCCTGAGGGGAATATAAGTCTCTAGAGGAGGGAAAAACAATAACGCATTGAAGTGTATGTTGAAACAAGGCAGAACTGAAGTAGATGATGTTCCAAGTAAGAAACTAGTCGTTCAAAACTCTCTAATAGCCTTATGAATTTCGGGATAATAAGGTAGAAAGGGTTGCTTAATGCTTTTGAGCATGCAAATACCAAAATGCTAAGGAGCAGCACACACAAATACCAGACAGAGACAATGCAGGACACAGTAAAAATATCAAGCAAAAACTCTGCATAGAAAAGATTTCAGTGCTAAAATAGAGAAATCGCAACAAATGAAGAGCAAGTGCAGTAGCTAAAAAACAAGCTCAGTTAGGAATAGCACAGACCAGAACATCTTTAGCCAATGAACCCAAAGAATCGTGAATTGAATTGGTTGACCCACCTAATTGTAGGTGTTCGTGGAGGGCTAGGACAGAGGTCAGCCGATTTTTTAATCAAAATAGAAAAATACAAAGCTGTTGACGAACAAGTGTAAAGGAAAACAAATTGCAATATCCCGCGACAAACAAAATTTGTGATTTTTATATAATTGTGCGAATGGTTTGATACGGGGAAAGAGGAGGAGGTTTACCTGTAAGAGAGGAGAAGGAGAAGGAGACGACGGGAACTGGCACGAAGGAAAAGGAGTATTCACGGCGCGAACACGCGATGGCGAAGGAGAGGACGGCGCGAACACGTGAATGGCGAAGGAGAGGGAGTATACAATTCAAAATTTCCAAGGTATTAGCAGTCATTTTGTGCACAAATCAAAATAGTCGATCAAATTTTTTTCTTTCTTTCTCATCTAGCATTAACTTTTTTTTTTTTGAAGCTTCGATTGGAGCTTCAAAAAAAAGGAGAAGTTTGGGCTTTTTTGTGATTTTTGCTTTTTTTTAAAAAGCCCCCATCCAAACACATAAAATAACAAAAAAGCATTTTTTTTAGGAAAAAATGATTTTTTTAAAGAAAAAAACACTTTTTTTTTAAATAAAAAAGGACCTTTTTAATGCTTCGGGGTGGCAGGTGATAACTATCTAACTCAAAAATACCTTAGCACCTTACTAAATGAAATATGTTATCTTTAATATAAAACATATTTACCTAATCTGATTAGATTAAAGAGATTAGTTAATATGACATATATTTTCTAAAATACCACATTCATCTTCTTTAATTCCATCATTCCTTCTCCTTCTTAATTATTCTTGAGAGAACATCAATAGGGTATTAAGAAAATATTGAAAAATAGGTCTTATATTTAGGATGAAGATCAACTCTTCAAATATGTCTTATATTAAGAACCCAATGGAGTAATTCTCAGGAACCCAAGAAATAAATAGGATTTGTAAATTTGTCATACGAACACTAGTTATTTTGCGATTGTTAGTGATTAAAATTAAGATTTATAAATTTTCATATGGAAACTTGTTATTTTGTTATTGTTACTTGTTATAATGTATATGTATGTACACTTGTAAGTTCAAGTATAAAATCGACTTATTGTATATACTGATCTAATTTTTATTCATAAACTAAAAAAAAAAAAAAAAAAAAAAAAAAAAAAAAAAAAAAAAAAAAAAAAAAAAAAAAAAAAAAAAAAGATACTTATGACCTTGTATGAGATCTTAATAATAATTATTAAAAACTTTACAATTAGATGAATATTATAGACGCCTTATATTTTTCTATAATTTTACTTCTATTCTGTTTTTTCAAACAACACATGCTTGTGATATAAAATTCTTAAATGAAATAAGTTAGTTGAACAAAAGAGACTAATGAAGAGCGTTGCATTGCCAAGAAAAAGATATTAATATAATAAGGGGATAATTAATCTGTAGGTCCTTATATTTTCAAGCAATTTTTAATCAGGTCCTTATACTTTTATTTGATTTTAATCAAGTCCCTATAGTTGTTTTTGTTATCAAGTCCTTATAATTTAATCTAATTTGTAATCAGGTCCCTATACCTTTTTATTCTTTATTCTATAAATTCTAATAATATTCTCTTATAAATATATAATACAATATTATTAAGTATAAATTTATAAATATATTGTATAAGTAATAATATTCTATAAAAAAGTAAGTTATTCTAATAATTTTATTTTAATATCCTTTCAAAATTTTGACTAAACATATATTTATATTATTTATTTTAGGGAAAGTTCCATTAAAATACCATGTGAATTTGTAAAACTCTCGAAGCCCACCGAATTTGTAAAAAGACCGAGAGGTGATAAGGACTTTTGAGGGTTATGCAATTTTGGGGAAAATGACCTTAGATTAGATATGTTAGGATAGTTTTTGCAAATTCATTCTCATTGAAAGCTTCATTTGTCCCGTTTATCTAAAAACAAAAAAGGGTTCATTTGCCCTGATTGCCGAAGCGCGTCGTGACCCTCCACTGCGACGCGCACCCTCCGCCGAGACGCCGACGGGCCGTTGTGGACGCCGCCACCGCGCCGCGCCTTCGTGGAGATCGAGCAAAATCAAGAGGTACGAATACCAAAGTTGCACGATCCTAATTTTTAACAGCTCCAATATCTTCATCAAATTATTAACTTCCCTTTCAATATTCTGCCCATATAAAGTCCTTTTGTTTGCTTAGACTAATTTTTGATTATATTGCTCTATGGAAGGTTTCTACATTCATTGTAATTATTCGCTCTTTCTGGAACCATTTCTCTGCAATTTGGGTTTCTGCATTCATTGTTTTCTGCATTGAATATGTGAAGAAATTAATGCCATTAAATGGATAAGGGGTTAAGGGTACGGTGGTAGATGAGTAGATAACTGTGAAAAGGATCAAACCAAATCTCATTCGTGTGCTCCTACTCCTATTGCAGCCTCCCACATGTAGTCATTACTCCTAATTTTTAAATATAAATAGAGTGAATTGTCATGAAGTTGAAATAAGGGACATATTACTGAGAGAAGTATAAACTATGAAAATATTGTGTTTGATTTGGCAAATAAATGTTTGATTTGCCATGCGTAACCAAAAAGGAAGTATACATAAATATATAATTTGGCAAATAAATGAGCGTATCCTCTCTATAAGTTGTTCAAATAAATTAAAACAAAATGTAGTTATTTTATCATTAGTGTACCACTGGTCCTATTTTTCAATGCATAATGCCAGACACTGCGTTTGTACAGTATAATAGAACAGATTCAGAGCAAGCATGTATGCATCAAGAGCAGCATGGCAAAACTAAAGTGGCAAATCCCCTGATATACTTAAACCATCTTCCTTCCAACTTCCTTACCACCCAAAATCATCATCAACTTTCTAAAACAACCAGTTAGGTTTGAAAAGGGGGAAACAACATACTCCACCAATTTGACATTGCAGGAAATTTGAAGTTGATAAAGATGTATTCATAATTACAAACCTTTCATTGGTAGCTTTTACCCTCAACTCTTGACCATGACCATGTAAAGCATTCACAGTTATTTTATTCAACTATATTTTTGACTTATGAAATATTATATATATATATGGTCTAACATTGTGATGAAATATTCATTTTTGGTTGCAAGTTAGAATGCAAGATGACATCAAATATGGCGGCAACACCTTCTTCAAAGTCACTAATTTGTTTTCTCCATGTTGGGGGGGAGTTCGTGACCAATGGTGAAGGTGAAGTTAAATATAATGGTGGGAGTGTGAGGGTCAAATCGATAAAGGAGGGGATGAAAGTTGAAGAATTGAGGTTAATGATAGGAAAATGGTTTGGTTTAGCTGGTAATGGGTGTGACATTAAATACACTTTAAGCTTTGATGAAAAGATTTTAGTCGACATGGTTGATGATTATGAAACGGAAAATCTGTTTAGTTATAATGAAAGAACTACACATGTGTATGTAGGATGTAAAGTTACTGATATTGCAGCAAGGGAGATGGAAGATCAAGAAAGGTATGTCGTACTTAATTTAGTTAGAACAGTAATAATCTCATATAGGGTTGTTGGTAATATCTTGATAAAAGGTTTACATTATCTATGCAGGGTTCATCAATTCATGGGTCTTATAGAGCAAATGGCATACATTGAGGAGCCGATGTCATATGGAGCGAGTGATGATTATGCAAACAATGAGTGTAGAGGAATACCTCTTTTGAGCCTTCCGTGTGCAAGTCAGATCACACCAACACTGATGCCAGAGATGAACTCTAAGAAGTGGAAGGGCTTGTTCATAGGAGTGAATCAAACATTTGCAAATTCGGATGATTCAAGAAGGTGCTGCATAAGTTCAGGATTGCCCACAAATTTGAGTACACATATGTGAAGAATTCAAGAGACTGTGTGTATGTTAAATGCAAGTTTAAACATTGTCCATGGAGGATAACTGCAAGGGCGATTGGGAAGAGCAATAATTTCTTACGTGTGACAAGATACACCGAACACCATGATCATACAGCTCAAGACAATCTTGAGGTGACACATTCTCGAAGTGCTGCCTTGACAAGTACAATTATTATTGAAGATGTTAGAAATCACACAGACAAGCGTCCGACTGATATAAGGAAGAGTTTGGCAAGAGAGTACGGTGTGTACTTGACATATAAGCAAGCATATCGTGCAAAGGAAAAGGCCATGGAGGAAATTCACGGTAGACCTGAACAGACATACATGTTAATACCATGGATATGTGATAGGTTGAAGGAAACTTATGACAAGACTGTGGCTGAATGGCTCGCTAGTGGGAGCAACACCTTTGAGCGTGTTATAGCGTATGGTTGTTGTATAGAGGGGTTCATTGCTGGTGCCAGACCTGTGTTGTACATTGATGGAAGCCACTTAAGTGGACCATATAAGGGGACTCTGCTGTCAGCTTCTGCCTTCAATGTAGGCAATGAGTTGTTGCCGTTTGCCATTACTATTGTCCATGGAGAGACAATTCAGAACTAGATATGGTTCCTTGAAATGGTGAGGAGGACACTAGGAGGATTGCATATTACAATTGTGTCCGACTGACACAATGTAATAATCGCTGATTCCACGGAGTTTTCGGGTCTGAGAGACATGCATACTGCTATAGGCACATTAAGGAGAACTTTAACGCTCAAAATGATTAAATTGAATAGAGGAAAGAGGATGATATGTAGGCAACGAAGGCAAACCGCACTTCAATTACTTGATGCAATTGCATATGCGAGACTTGATTGTGACTTCGAATCTGCAATGGAACAAATGAGGCTTTTCAATCAGGAAGCATTTGACTGGCTGATCCATCATGGTGATATTAACAGATGGGCCATGAGCAAGTTCCCATTTAAACTGTGGGATAAAATTACCACAAAGTTTGCTGAGTCCTTCAATGGTTGGATGGTAAAGGAGAGACATCATAATGTTGCCCAACTTATACATGAGCACCGTGAGAAAGTTACAAAGAAGATGTATGCAGCAAGCATGGCAATGAGTAAGTGGAAAAATGGTGTTGGCCCTAACATCGAACACCAAGTGCTGGAAAATGTGGCACGGGCTGAATACATGGATGTTCAGATATATAGAGGAGGAAGGGTGCAAGTCCGTACAGCAAGTGGGGTGCTAAAGGTTGAGTTGAACTTGTGTGAGTACACATGTAAAGCATGGCAAATCTCAGGTATTCCTTGCCCTCATGCGTGTGCAGCCATCAAGGATGTTCATGGTAATGTGTACAATTATGTTGATGAATGCCTTATGTTAACAGCCCAAAAAAAGATTTATAGTCGAACCATGATTCCTGTTGTCACAATAGACATGCCAAATCCAAATGGCTTCCGCCTATATGACATAGGAAGTCAAGTGTTCCTGGCACCTCCCAAGACTAGTCATCCACCGGGAAGGCCAAGGGTTGAAAGGATAGAGTCACAATTTCGCAACAAGAAGATTTACCATTGCAGCTCATGCCACGAACAAGGACACAAAAGAAGAACTTGCAAAAATCCAAACCCAACTTAACTTGCTGATCGGTTGGGGTCGTGAGGTAAATAGTTTACAAGTCATCTTTTGGTATATATACAATGACTTGGATCCCTTCACATCTTTTTAGCTAGAAGGGCTATAATACTTATAGGATCACTCAATATGTAATTAGTGTAAATGACACAGAATATGTTCTTGCATGGGAATATCACGGAAACATTACGTCAATGCGGATCGTAATGTTCACTTGTCATTTTACTCTATTTTGTACATGTTGTCATCCCATTATAATTTTTTGTAATTGTGTACTTAACAACACCAAAATGACTATCTGTTGGTGGAGACTATGTAATGGTAGTTACATTTATGGGAAGCATCATTTGGAAATGTTGTTTCAAGATCTATAAATGACTATTTATTGTCATTCAGGAATGGTAATTTTCGTTTGTGGAATGGTAATAGTGCATTTTTTTTTTTGGTTTTACAAAACATGCACCAAAGAGTAACAAAATGGATCCCTGCATAAACAATGGTAATTCTCATTTGTGGAATGGTAATTTTTGTTTGTGGAATGGTAATAGTGCATTTTTTGGTTTTACAAAACATGCATCAAAGAGTAACAAAATGGATCCTTGCAGAAACAATGGTAATTCTCGTTTGTGGAATGGTAATTCTCATTTGTGGAATGGTAATTCCCATTTGTGGAATGATAATTTTCGTTTGTGGAATGGTAATAGTGCATTTTTTTTGGTTTTACAAAACATGCATCAAAGAGTAACAAAATGGATCCTTGCGTGAAAAACAATTGTAATTCTCATTTGTGGAATGGTAATTCCCATTGGTGGAATGGTAATAGTGCATTTTTTTTTGGTTTTACAAAACATGCATCAATGAGTAACAAAATGGATCCCTACAGAAACAATAGTAATTCTCGTTTGTGGAATGGTAATTCCTGTTTGTGGAATGGTAATTTTCGTTTGTGGAATAGTAATAGTGCTTTTTTTTTTTTTGGTTTTATAAAACATGCATCAAATAGTAACAAAATGGATCCCTACGAAACAATGGCAATTCTCGTTTGTGGAATGGTAATTCCCATTTGTGGAATGATAATTTTTCGTTTTTGGAATGGTAATAGTGTTTTTTTGTTTTGTTTTACAAAACATGCATCAAAGAGTAATAAAATGGATCCGGCAGAAACAATGGTAATTCTCGTTTGTGGAATGATAATTCTCATTTGTGGAATGGTAATTCCCATTTGTGGAATGGTAATTTTTCGTTTGTAGAATGGTAATAGTGCATTTTTTTTTGGTTTTACAAAACATACATCAAAGAGTAACAAAATGGATCCCCTAAAAACAATGGTAATTCTCGTTTGTGGAATGGTAATTCCTGTTTGTGGAATGGTAATTTTTCGTTTTTGGAATGGTAATAGTGCTTTTTTTTTTTTTTTTTTTTTTTACAAAACATGCATCAAAGAGTAACAAAATGGATCCCTACGAAACAATGGTAATTCTCGTTTGTGGAATGGTAATTCCCGTTTGTGGAATGGTAATTTTTCGTTTTTGGAATGGTAATAGTGCAATTTTTTTTTTTTTTTTTTTACAAAACATGCATCAAAGAGTAACAAAATGGATCCTCGTAAAAAGCAAGTGGTAATTCTCGTTTGTGGGATGGTAATTTCCGTTTGTGGAACTTGTAAAATCCCTTGAAGCACTTGTAAATGCCAAAATAAAGTATGTTATATAAATAATATGTTTTTTGTTAATCCCATATCCTTCAGTCAACTTTACTTCCCTGATTTACAAACATACATCACAACAAAATTGGGTTCAATCCTAAGTAAAAAAAGTGTCAAAATAATTGAAAAAATCAGTCTTTAACATTAATACTCATGTCTTCCATCTCTTCCTTTTGGTTCTTTGGAGGAGTCAAGAATCTTAATGCAACATCTCGTGGCTTTATTCAATTCATGATTGACCAGCCACCACATGAGGTTGCACCTATACTCGTTCAGCTCATCATCACCATCGCATAATTTCGTTGGGTTTCCAATTGTGCAACCAGATCAACACATGAACGCCACAGTCTTGCTTATAGAACACAGAAACACAAAAATTAACAAATTTACAACAACTTAACATTATTGACTATCTGTCACAGAATGACACTCACAAATTTGGTTGTTGTGGAACGGGTGGCCAACCAATTTATGTTGTTCGCATCTTGGCTTTGTCATTTGGTTTCACAAGTTCGATGATCTCTTCAAAACGATCCCTCTGTAAATAACACATATGCATTAAATAAGTGTTTACTCCACTCAATCGTAACTAAAACTTGAATACACGTAACATACAATTTGTTTAATCACTGTTGCCTGGGGATTTACATATGCAGTTTTCTTCTTTTTACCAGACTCATTCTTGCTCATGGTGACGTTTGTCTTCATTGAATCTAGGACATAAAAATTCTTCGTGGCTGGATCAATGGTAGTGCAAAACCAGTGCTGATTAACTAATATCGGTCCCATTATCAAATCACAATCACCGATATTGTAATCTATATATTCAAGTAATAGTTGTTCTTTCCATTGAGAAACTTTCCATCCCAACGGTTTTCTAGCCAATAAATTCTGCATAATCAATAGATATTGAAGTCAAATATATGTATGTCAATGGGAAATAAATTATGAAGGTCCATAAATGTAGACTTACCATTTGATCAGCATTGAAAATGTGCCTCCTTACTTCGCCCTGGTTTTGCATATCTCGCATCAATGTTTTACATACAAATGAGACATAACCTGCATGTGTGAACACTTTGATAAGCGGGGTTCAAAACACTATATCGAAATTTTAGCTTTTTTAGTACCTACCCAGTTACTTAATCTGTTCCTTCGGCCTAGTGTTTGCAGCTGTTCCCGGGTTATGTCTTCATCGTCTATTTGTATGAGAATCCTGTAAAAGAGAAACAATGTCATCATACATTAACTAATCCAGACAAAACGGCTTTTAATATTGAATATTCATTGAAATTAACTTTTTTATGACTTATTGATCACCCTCATCTTTGGTGCAAGATCCGGAGATAAGGTCGAAGAATAATTCCCTCTATTCTTTTGCCTTCCTAGGCCGCTTTAATGGCTTCATCAAAGTCCAAGGCGACATGTTTTTTGGCTTCTTCGGCCTCTGTGACCTCTGTGGTGCATCTTCTTGTTGAACGGGGTATGAAACAATTGATTGTTCTCCTTCGTCATCATCAATGTCATCATCAATGTTGATTGGTGTTCCGACAGAAGTGTCATCCTCATAACCACCATCGCTATCATCATGACCATCACCATCACCTTCTTGGCCCTCATCATCACTATGAGCATCTTGGCCATTATCATTAGCATTATCACTATCATCCTCACCTTCATCGTCTTCCTCCTCCGCCTGTCTTCCAATGTTATCTTGTGCCTTTCGCAACTCATCTTCGATAGCAACAACAAGCCTTTTGTGGTTATCGTTGATTATACCCATCAACGTGCCATGCAAATCCTTTAAAACCTAAATATGACACAATTTATCATAGGTCATTAACATAATAGCCAAGCATGAATTAAATGTCATATGTGGAAGCACTTACTGGGTCTAAAGAGGCCATAAAATTCCTCTGAAGTGTCCTTCTTAGCCTTGTCGTTACTGGCCTTCGTGGTATACAACATCCCAATGTTGCTCTTCTTCTCTTTCTCAATCATCTCCCTCACCTTCTCTTTGGTCTAGAACTGAATTGGACTCTTTCCTTTGTGATCAAACTGCCTTTCCCAATGGGAACTGCTCCCCGAAATATAACTACAACGACAAGGTTAAACATTTAAATGTTATGTAAAAAAAATGTTAACACAAATCACAATAATAATACTTACCAATAACATATATATGCACCCTCGACATAGGAGTTGCAATCTTTGTTTCCTCTTATCGCGTTGACATAATCAGAGAGCTCGTTTCGGAGGTCATTGGCAATATATGTGGCCCAGTCAAAGTGGGCAAATCCTTTCATGGTCGAGGTTAATACCTTCAGCAACTGCAAACTGGGAGTTGTGCTTGATGTTGGAGCGAGAAAAGTCCCCAACATGTGCATCATAAATAACTTCTCAAACTGCTCACCCAACTCCCCTAAAGTTATGATGTTTAGTATGTCGTCATACTTCATTTTACTATAGTCTTTTCTAAGTTGTTGAACTACTGGATCTGTGTCAGTCACTTTCATTGTTACCTCGTCCCCACTAATGGCACCCCAAGCAACTGAGCCACATCTTTTGCTTGTATTTCACGTGTCTTCCCCCTTATTCGGAATTGATTGGTTGGGGGATCATAAGCTCTCATTATAGGGACTAACATTTCCGGTGGTAGTCTCATACTTTGAATTTGAAGCAACTGTCCAGACCCTAACTGCTGGACCTTTTTTTTTTTTAATGTTTCATCGGAATTCACAAATGCTACAAGCTTCGAAAATTTGTTCAACAAGCATCGTGATGGAAAAGAGGAGGTGGAGGTGCCCTTCTTCTCCAGCCTTCCTTCTTTGGCTCTATCAATGTATACTTTCCTCTCATCGACAGTCAAAGCCCTCCACCTTTTGCGGACTCCCTATTCATGTCAGTAAAGTTAGCAACTTTATTGTCTTTGTTAAACTCATTGCGAAACATAAAGTACGCATTATTAGTGTACATTTTGCTACACTTTTGCTTTGCTAAACCTGAAAAATTGAAATGGCAGGACACAAAATTAGGAGAGTTCATGAACCACATATAACAACAAATGCTTTTACTCATTTAGTAAAACTAGTTCCAAGAATTTTAATCCAATAATATCAAAGCAATAACAAGTAAACTCAACACACTCTTAGATACAAATGATCCTCTAATGAATGTGACAACAACGACACTTAATGGATAGGACTAAAACATAAGTTAAGCCACATGAACTTGTGTGAACCAGAGAAATATTACATTAATACTTTGGACTAGCCTTGCAACAACAAATAGATTGCGGTGCAATCTCATTCCCAGAATATGCTCACAAGAAAGGAAAATATAAAAAACGTGTACTAAATTATGCATGTTCTCCAATTAGAAAACTTCTAAACAGAAAAAAGGGTATGGGTATGCTTGGCAAATACAAAGTCCTTTTGCTTTACCGAAAATGAAAGGCAAAAAATATAATGGTTGATTTCAGCATCAGAATCAGAATTTTTCTTATAGAAGCCAAAGCAACGTTAAGATGTGAATAACAATTCAGAAGTGAATCAATATTATAAACAAACAATAAAGCATTATGTTGTTCCAACAATAAAGTAACAAACCAGAGGGGAGAAATGAACCATCAAAATATACTGAGATGAATTATTTAGAAGCTTAAAAAACAATGTAGGTAACTTTCTAACGAACTAGACTTAAAAAGCAAATTCCCAACAAAGACAAGATCTAAATGACACAAGAGAATAATATCAGGAGCATACATGAAACTACTTATACGAGGAAAGAATGTTAATCAGTTATTCCTAAATAACAAAGAAAAGGAAACAGATAAAGGATACCAATTACCTGTCTAAGCTATAACAGTTGATCTCTGGTGTATCACACCTACTCACGACCCTCAATGCGAGAATCACCAGCTTAAAAAGCCAGAATAATGAGAATATAAATCTCTAAGTAAAATTGAGTTGAATTTTCACCATAAAATGAGATAAACTCTACGACAAGATACTGGATAACAAAAAAATTATTTTAGTTAACTGAATGTTATCAAACAAGTCAACTCCAATAATATTCCTCAAACAAATTTACCAAATATCAAATGAGTTATAATGTATGTGAGTCCTTTATAGGCAATCTATGACTTAATCAAGCCCACCTAAAGTCCACATTTCAATTCTTGTCCATATTTACGTAGGTACACATACTGAGTGGCCCACTAAAAATTAACTTAGATGTTCTGTATTACTTTATAACCATAATAACCATAAGACAATGGAAAAACACGGTAATTGTCAGGTATATATATTTCTCAAATCCCTTTTTTAGGTCTTTCTTAATCAGTTCGACAGATTTTCTTAACTGTTCAATTCAAAGCCCAAAACATGTATGAAGAATATAGAATCAAACAGACCATACAGCCATACAAAATATCAAATATATATGTATGAAGAATACTAGTTTTCGTTCACAAAAAAAAGGGAATACTAGTTTTCAAAATAAGTGATATCCTTTCTCTAACTCTTACCATCTAACATAAACATGACTCTTTCATAGTTAGTACGGGGTGCTTTAAAGAGTTCATATTATATATTCATAGCTTCCATGATGCTTCAGAACTTTTATAGCTAAGATGGAACCAGCTAAAAACACAAGGACTGATTTTGGAACAAAATGAGGAAAAAGATAACTCTCATATAAAAGTTATTGTATATGTGAGGACATGTGTATTCAAAGAAAAACTAGCCAATTCCCTCCTTCAAGTCCTATATAGTTACCTCTTTTCTACTGAAAATAATATATCTTAACAACTCTTCACATTCTATTTATACATTATTACTTGTTAGGATCATAATTACAGTGGTTATTAACAATATTTTAATTATGTTTACAAACTGACCTATTTTCCTACTTCTATTTAATTGAACCTCGAAGCAGTAAAGTGTAATAAGAAACTAGATTCCTAGTAGTTTTGTAATGAGTATCTATACAATCTAGTCCCTGACTAATATATGTCCTTCAACTTTTTCCTTAGATTTATTCCTCTCAGTGAATTGGTACTTTAAAATTTGTAACTTTTAAACATGTATTATGAGAGTTCATGAACCACATTTAACATTTAACACCAAATGACAAGTCAAAAATTAAGAGACCAAAAATTAAGAGAGTTCATGAACCACATTTAACATCTAACAGCAAATGACAGATCAAAAATGTAGTTCATACACAATTTTGAAATTTCCATAAACGGTCCAAAATGGCGACGCAAGGCAAAAATGAAAGGATATAATCTAAGGTCATTAGGTGGATTCCAAAGTAAGGCAACACAATAGAAACTGAAGCTAGAGAGAAGCTAGATAGAGCCCCAAATTTCTGGAGTCTACAAATCAAAATGGCGACGCTGGAGAAAACGCACCACAACAAAAAAGAGAGAAAGAATTAGGGCTAAAAACTAATGAGATGAGGAAGATACCCGACGGTGGCGAGCACGGCGTACATGACGACTGCAGCGGCAATGCAGCAATGATGGTTGGTAAGGCGGTGACGACGCGGTGGCAAGAATGGCAATCGAGAGAATGAAGAAAGAATGAAGTGTCGATTGTGTAAATGTGAATGAGAATGAAGAGAGGGCAGTCTGGTCTTTTTCCATGAATTTGCATAACCCTCAAAAGTCTTTGTCACCTTTCGGTCTTTTTACAAATTCGATGGGCTTTTGGGGTTTTGCAAATTCATATGGTATTTTAATGGAATTTTCCCTTTATTTTATAAGTACAGTTTTACTTTTTATAATTATCAAGTTTGAATCATAATAATAAAAATATAATAGTATTATTATTTATTTATTTAAAAAGTTATTATAATATTTTTAAAATTATATACTTATTAATTTAAATTTATTATTAGTATTAGTATTTTATTGTTATTTATTTATATATTTTTAAATTAAATTGATACATAAAAAATTATTGAGACCGAAATAAAAAATTAGTTGAAACTATAAGGATTAATTGTCCCATATAATGAAAGCAAGACAAGATAATGAAGCAGTAGGAGAGCAATAACTTAGGTAGAGCCAATCTCATGCACGTGAATTGAGGGCAGACAAAATAGAAATTAAGGAGCCATTTGGAAATTCTGGAATTTACCTGTCTCCGTTGTGGAGAGAGAAAGAAAATCTGAAGAGAAGGTCGCACAAGTCTTGCACGTTGGGACAAGGAGTGTAATTTAGGAAAGATTAATTATTATTACAAAATAATTATGACCTATTATTATTTTTTCTGGGAATTTTTTTTAAAAATAATACATGATTATTTATCATAAAAAAATAAAATATAAAAATAATAGAAAGATACAGAAAGAATATTAAAAATATATAATTTATTCCATTTTTCATTACAAATAATCATGAGTGATTATTGATAAAAACCTCTAAGTAATAAATATTATTTAGACAAAAAAAATACATTGTCTTTTTTAAAAAGGAAAATCCTAAAAAAATACCTTCAAAATATTAAAATCCCAAATCAGTTTTGTTTCCTACACTAGATTAACTATGGATTACACTTGATTGGCAATTTACATTATAGTAGTATTTCTTAAAACATGAATACATGATTATTTATCATGAAAGAATTAAATTATAAAAATAATAGAAAGATGTAAAAACTAAAATATAAAACATGTTTAATTTATTCAATTTATTCATGATAAATAATCATGATCCATGACTGATTATTATCATGATTATTTGTAAGAACCTCTACGTAATAAATATTATCTAGAAAAAAAAAATTACATGGTCCTTTTTAAAAGGAAAAATTCCAGAAAAATAACTTCAAAATATAAAAATCCCCAATCACTTTTGTTTATTTTCCTGGATCAAACTTAGATCCAATTCTTTCTATCCAAAGTAGAACTAGGGCCCGTTTGATATGGGGAAGATTTAAGGAGGAAAGGAACTTAGAGGAGGGAAAGGAACTTAGAGGAGGGAAGATTGAGAGGGAATTTAAAAATGTGAGTTGTTTGGTAAATTAGAGAATAGAACTTAAGTTGAGGGAAAATGAATTGTATCGGGTATGAAGAATTGGGTGTTGGTTAAGTGGGAAGGTAGGGTGAAATTTTTAAAATGCCCCTTTGTACATTTGGACGTTCGAACAAAAATGCTACATTCAAACGTAATAGGCACCTAATCACCTGTGTTCGAACGTAAAATCTGACAGTGGCTTGAGGTTTACATCAGCAATTTCACAACCCTATAGACAGAAAACGGGACCACTAGAACACAGATAGAGACGCATGTAGAAGAAGGAAATAGCTACTTGATACCTTATTGCAGTTGCCTCTCTCATTTAACATTTCTTCACTCACCATAAAAAGCAACAGGGCATCAGAGTTTGGCCATCATTACTGAGAGACGTTAACACACCAAACGATTAACCATACCCATCGGAACTTACATCTATTTGCCCTTGCGTTGAACTTTTGCTCCGCCTCCAACTGCCACTGTCGTCGATTTGAGGTTGACGTCCTTCTTCGTTGTGCTATTGCGTCAAGGCTCTTTAAAGTGGTCCACTTTGTACAAGGGCTTTTTTGTCCCTGAAATTCACTCTCCCGGGAACTTTTAACCATCTTGCCACTTTTTGAGGGATTCAATTTTCCCACCTTTATAGGAAGATGACGCCTGGCGGGATTTCAACCTGACAAGAGAGCAGCACCAAACGTATTTTTTCAGTAGGAGCCCATCATCTTCCTATTCCTTCCCGTGAAATAAGCGTAACAAACAGGTTAGTTCGTCCATCAACAAGTGACATCTGGATCCACTCACTTAATGTCGTTACGGTCCCAGTAGTGCTCATCATTTTTGGTGGAAGGCCTTTGAAATTCTCCTCCTTAACTTCTTGGCTACAAACTTGAAATTATCTTCGTAAGAAACTTGATAATCTTCGCAAATGGATCCATCGACCTTAGGGGCGGCGAACTTGGAAGACAAGCCATAAGACACTATTCAAATTGTTGTAGTGATGGAGGTGTTCAACCCCATCAAATGACCGCAAGGAGTTGGCCGACCTAAGTTAGGATACTGATGGATTTTGTGTCTAAATCTTATGGGTTATGAATAAAAAGTCGCATTAGTTTGCCATCGTCGGTCGTGTTGGTTCACTGACGGGACTCCATCTGATCATTTCATCGTCTATAAATACATAGGCGGATCTACATATAAGAGAAGGGGGCAAGTGCCCCCTTGAATTGGGGAATTGGGGATTTTTTTAAAAAAAATAATAATACATATTTGAATGATTGTTCCACCCTTAAATTAAGTGCTCACCCTTAATACATCAAGACTGCATTTCGAAATCCGATGGGGATAAATGATTGAATGATTGTTTAGTGCCTTATATTGAAAAAGATGTATTTAATAGCATTGATAATAAGAAAATTATGATGAAATTCCAAAAAATAATGCCTAGAAGGATGACATTGTAATTATTTTTATTGTAATATACTTTTGTTATTGAAATATATATACTTGAACTTATTGAGTGCTCATTCTTCATTTTAATTTATGTAGTTGTATTTCTAACGACTTAGCCTTGCTTTTTTCTAAATGACCGGTTTGTAAAATAATTACCTCTCTTATTACATCACCAAGTATCCACTTGATTTCGTGATTTTTTTTTTGATATTGTTTTCTTTTCTAGTTTATATTCTTTTTTTTTTTAATGTATTTAAAACTTTCTTTAAAAAAAAAATCGGGGCGCCTCGAATCCCCCGCCACTAGTGTCCCCTTGATTAATTTTATGGATCCGCCACTTGTATAAATAGACTTGTGTGTTACAGAAAAATAATCTCGTTTTTTCTAACACTACGCTCTCATACATATAGTTTAGAGTAAAATACTCGACTACCCTCTTTTTTTGCCGTAATTACACGGACGCCCTCTATTTTAAAAACCTATATAAACTTCCCTTAAAATTAAAATGTATGCTACACAAACCTTCCTTATATTTTGAGATTCTATTTCCATCCACCCAAACTGTTAGTTGACAATTAAGTTTGACTTTTTTTAATTTTTAATTTTTTTTAACCAAAACATCCCTCTTGAGTATTAAAATTATTTAAACATATATATAGCCTAATAAAAATTTATACAACCAAAAATTTATTCTAATAGGTATTTTAAATTTCTAATTTGTTAAAAAATTTATTATTTTTTATATTATAGATTCATTTTGACTTAAAATATATATTAAACACATATTTTTTATCAAATAAAGCTATATACATTTGAGATTGTATGTGTCATTTAAATTTATAATTTAATAATTTTTTCACAAATATTTATAAACCCATTTGAGTAATCACATGTTTATTTAGAGACTTACTTGAATATTCAACGTGGTTTGTGATATTTATCACATTAACCAATGCAAAAATCATCAAACAAATAACTATTTGTAAAGATATAAATAGAAACTAAGAAACGAGATAAAAAAAAAAATCTTAAATTACTTAAAACAATTTTAGTCAAAATGTGCAAGACAAAATAAATACTCCAACCATGTGTAAATTTCTATATAACATCCAGTAAATTTAACATTAAGGGTAACATAGTAAATAAATTTTATTTTTATATAAACTTTAATTAAAAAATATATTTTTGGAATATTCTTAACGGAGTTAAGCTGTCTAGACTTAAGTGTATGTTTTCAAAATAGAGGGGAGGCGGAGGTGTAATTAAGGAAAAATAGGAGGGTGGTCGAGTATTTTACTCTATAGTTTAAAGTATTTTGCTATAAGTCTCATCCGTGCAATTCGAAAGTAGACTCATTGTGTTTGTTTGGGCTTCTGATTGAGAGTGTCATCATTCTGAAGACAAAAAATCCGCTCCATCTTGGGAGACAATTGTTCATTAACCTTAGGTATCCAAATAGAGGGAACAAATTGTCTTAAGGAGATAATGTATGTTGGGCTCGGATTTCATTGAAGTTCATTATCATATTTCGGCATTATTGTGATTTGTTACTGGTTTTTTTTTTCTTGTGCATAAGTATTGTATGTTTTCAGATTATGCATATTAATTATACAGATTCTTATCTTAGTGATATTTCTATCTTGAAATTATTTTCTCCAACAATCTTGAGACAATTTGAATTTGTTGAATCTATGTTCAGTTTAAATTTTGGATCATTAATTTTAAATATTTAGAGTTTCTAAAATTTATGCATAAAGGCTGTTGTCATACTCTAAAAGTTAGGGTTTGACCCACCTAGAATATGAGTAAAAACCACATCCCTTAAACCACTAAGAAGAAAAACTCTTGATTCATATAATACAATTCAAAATCTAAAGTTATTTGATAAATTTCACCTAGCAAAAATCATATCTATACATAAAAATTTCAACAAAGTCTCCCTACAAATAAGATCTCATGTAAATTACAAATATTCACATAACAACAATATTCAACAATTGCACAACAATAATAGATTTGCTTCATACTAACATATATGCAACATACAATCAAGGCAAGGGCCCTATCTATGGTTTAACGGAGCACCTAGAATAAACCTTATATAATCTAGTGCATAATTTAAATTTTACATTGAAATGAAGATTGTCCAAGATCACGCTTCTACTTCAATTCAACATATAAGCCCCTCAATGATGAGCAGAAGTATAGAATCAGCCATTATATGAGACCAAAATATTTTCAAGTGAATAGGGTCTCATTAATGAAAATAACTAAAATACGTAAAGAAATAACTTGATAGGATGAAAATATATAATAAACAGATAACCGTTAATTTCAACTTCCAAGTACGAAATGATAAACGTAGATGCCATTATATAAAAGGTTATTAATAAGAAAATACTAGATAAACAAATAACTCATCAATGAAATTAAGTACAAACTGGTATGAAAAACTCATTATGAATGAGGACTTAAACAGAACGAGAAACAAGCTTGGACACACAGTCCATGAGGGTAACTGACCCAATACAACTCAAGGCTACAAAACAAGCATGGACACACAGTCCATGAGGGTAAGTAACCAATCAAGCGCAACACGATGCCAAGAAACAAGTGCAGCACAAGTCTACGAAACAAGCGCAAGTACAAGACCATTGAATAACAAGCGTGAGAACGAATCCCACGAATATCAAGCGAGCTCGAGGTTAGCCATGGTGCACCAACGACTAACAGTACTGCTATTAGTAACCAACGTTATGTATTCAGTCCTCTCAAAAATGTTTTTAAGCATGCTTGGGGCCAATTTATAAAAGCAATGAAAATTCTTCTTTCAAGATAATAAAAGCTAATATCTACTACTTCATAATAGAATTCCCCAGCATGAAGGTTCAAAAAAATCATCTCGGATGCTTTCCTTTAGACTCCATTTTTTTGTTAGAACATCAAAATCCATTTCAAAATTAAGAACTTGAAACTTTTAAAAGATATATTCAAATTACCATTATAGTACATAATCATAAATTATTATGCAGCAATTAGAGAAGAATAAATAGCAATGAATAAAATAATCAATAATAGAAAAATGAAACAAATCCGATAAACTTTCATTCGTGAAATCAAACTTATAAATAAGGTAATTAACATAAAAGCATGGCAAATAATAAATATCATTTATAAAAATTATAATGGTACGCTATTCACTCACCTGGTGTGCTCTTAACTATACAACTTACTCCTATATCCCCTTCCGACTCATTCACTCCTTATTTCCTAGCTATAGTGACCAAAATAAATCCATTATTGTTCCAGATATAATTATATATAACTTTATATAAAACAATCATGATAATTCATTTAATACGACTCTTTATTCTAACATCGCATACTCCATCCACAGTTTAATTTATCAAAAACAAAATTATATATCTTAGTTTCTATTAGCGAGTTCATAAAACCAAATTCTTCTCTATGCAAGTGCATCCACTTGGTTCATATATCTATCACCGTAACCAATATCTTCATGATCTAACTTAACCTTATATATTTTTTGTTTAAATAATTTAACCACCAAATCTGAAATAGTTAGCCCAACCAACAAATAGAACGAATATCATTAGTTTCCCTACAATCTTTCCACACCATTTTATAACACAACTTTCAAATTTTATCTTTAAATTAATTTAAATCATAATTAATCTGAGAAAGAATCCAAATTATTCACCACTGTCAAAATACTACCAACACACATATCAAAATGAACCTTTTCCTTTAGAACATTTTATCAAACACCTTGTGGGCACTCAACATTACTCATACAACACACCCAAATTCATAAACTATATATAGACAAGTAAGATACTCCCAAACATCAATAAAGGCTCTTAAGATTTCAAAACAACCAATTTCTCAACAGACTTATTATCAAATCTTTCTCCCTTTTCAATAAATTAAAAATTCCTAAAATCTAATAATTTCAATTTACAACGACCACGAAGGAGAAGAAACAATTCAAGATTTCAAGCATATCACACACATCCAAGACAATGAAGAATGGAGGGAAAAAAATTAAAATAAAATAATAGCAACCTCACATTAGCAGCGAATGGACCATGGCCAAAAAAGAAAGATTGGAACTTATGCACCAATTCATCATAGACCAAAACAGAGGAAAGGATGTTTGGTGGCAGAGAAAATAGAAGCAGCAAACTCGGTTTACTCCCAAACCACCACGACACACCAAATAGAGAAAGGGGCAAATTGACTAGTGTTGAAGAACACACTTGGAATCTATCATCAGAAAGAGGAGAAAGAGTAAAGGGAAAGAGATCACAAGCTACTCCAATGTTTAGAGCATATGATTGGATGAAAGCTTCTAGAATTCTCCGCCCCTTGTGCTCCGCCTCCACCGACATGAAAGTGAAGGAATGTGGGAGTATTGGGAAAAATTTAATGGGTATATCATTTTTTATATCATTTTTTTTTTTTTTAAAAAAAGGGCATTATAGTAACTTTGAATGTTAAAATAAAATAAATTACTCCTTTAGCATATAGAAAATTTGAAGCCCAACATGGGAACAACATGTAAGGCTCTACTAAGTTTAAATATAACAATGAGGTATTAATTGTGATTATTCCTATGTTTTCAATTTCTCTCTTTTTAAAAAAAAAAAAAAAAATATTTATATTTACAAATATTTGGGGAGTAAAAAAAAAAAAAAAAAAAAAAATTCTGGTAGCACTCCTAAGATTTGAACTCAAAACGCAAAGGATGAACAAGGACCTTATTGCCATGAAGTGGCTAGCTTCACTTTGTTACAAAACTACAATAAATGATTCAAGTATCAAAACTTATTATTATTATTATTATTATTATTATTATTATTATTATTATTATTATTATTCATGGCTATTTATATATCCTTATTGATAACTAGATGCCTGGTTTCTTAATTCTTTGGATTGCTTATATGTTTCTTAATTTAAGTACGAAGAAATATAAGGTACATGAAATTTGGTATGGATTATATTATGCTAAGTGTCTATGGCAATTGAACTTGTTTATGATATATATATGTATGTATGTATGTCTGTGTGTATGTATGTATGTATGTATGTATGTATGTATGTATGTATAAAATATTTCTGAATTTGTATATGTGTGGGTGTGCATGTTTTTTCAGATTTAGGACAAAAGAGATTGTTTTGCATTCTTTGATGATATGCTTATGGGTATTATAAAATAATGATTATATTATTATTTTGACTCTGTATCCATGTGTGGTGGCTTCTAGTTTTCTTTTGTTTGTATATATGTTCTTTTATGAAGGCCTCGCAACAAGTCATGGTTGCTTTCCTTTAAATCTTTTTCATCCATGCTTTATCGTGAAATCACACATTGATTCGGTGGAATGGTTGTTTTCCTGAACTGAAAAGGCTTTAGTTTGAATTTAATGTGGTGTTTGAGTCAGTAGGTGTTTGGCTGTTTTCTGTTTTGAAGCTGAATCACTTTGAAAAAGTATTTTTAGGCCACAAAATTATTGTCATTGCGTAGGTCTCAAAAAAATGAAGAGATAGACCCTAACAATGCGAAAAACCGACATCGGAAATGCCGGTTATGAAGGGATGAAGAGTTGGGTCCGTTAAAGGATCCAACCGGGTCAAAATGACCCGACTGGAGGTTGAAGGAGGACCAAACGGACTGTTTAGTCCTAGCAAACGGCACCTTAATTGTTAGTGAAACAGTTTCTTTTTATTATTGTTTGATTAACAAAACAACAAAGTGACTGCGTGGCTCAATTGGCAGAACACCAACTCTTAAAGTGTGTTGCACCCATACGCCATGCATTATTGAATTGGTGACATTCTGCTTGAGAAAGAAACACCCTTTTTTTTGTCAAAAGAAACGCCCTTTCCACTAAGCTATTGGCGCCTCTTTGCTAGGTATGGGCCAAATATATTTTAAAGTATATTTAGCATGGGGATCATTTGTTGGGCTGGACTGTTTCTGTTGGGCTGCATGTTTTCTCTTATAAAATTAAGAAATAAAATTGTTGGGCTCTAATTTTTGTGGACCATTAGATTGGATTGTTTTTTGGTCCATGTGTTTTTTGGGCTTTTTTTCGTGTGTGCTGTTTTTTAATTCTGGGCCAAATATCAATTATAGTTAGGCTGAATTAAAATAATAATAATAAATCTATTTGGGCTCAATAGAATTTGAGTATTTGAAAGGCAAGTAGGCCTCATTTAATTATTGAATGATGTTTCCTTGCAACTATAGAATAAACACAAGTTTATTATGTCTAAGACATAGGTACCTTAAAAGTTATTATTTTGGTAGAAGAAAATATATTGACAATTATGAGATTTCCATGCACTATGATTTATTCAATGAAGGCTTTGTTATTTGCTATTGAAAGCAAATTTTGTGAATTATCAAATATTTTGTGTGACAAGCATATGATAGTGATATGAAAATTTAATCATTTATCTAGTATAGCGATAAATGTGCTTTAATTTTTCATAGTATTATTATTTCTCTTGATATAGGCATGTATGATATCTTGACATATTGGTGGTGGAATCAGGTAAAGTTAATTCATAACATTAATGTCTAGGAAAGTGTTCAAAGGTTGAGCCTTGATTTAGTGGTTACTTAATTAGTCACCGTTGCAATAGTATGGAGAGACTCCTACTAGATTTGCACTTACCTGGCCAATTGATATGATGAACAGAGCTGATTTCATGTATTGGTATAAATGCGATTATAGCCTAAAAATGGGTTTGCCATAATCTATCTTTATGTAGATGACATGTTAATACGAGAAGTAATAATCAAATGATTAAAGCTACTAAGTGGTTGCTTACCAATAAGTTCGATATGAAAGATATGGGTCTAGCATATTTTGTTTTTGGAATTAAAATCCATGAAACTTTTGATGTATTGGCTTTATTGCAAGCACACTATATTGTTAAAATTCTTGAGAAATTCAAGAGTTTGAACATAGTTCCTATGATTAACGGTATTGATTCTAGTCTTCGACTATTGAGAAATCTTGGCGAAGCTGAAAAAACAAAACGAGTATTCTCAAGTGCTAGGATGAACTGCACTAGACCTAATATTGCCTATTGCCTATGCAATAAGCATGTTGAGTTGCTTTACAAGTAATCCAAACAAACTTCATTGGAAGCTATGATAAGAGTTTTGGGTTACTTAAAGCAAACTCAAAACTTTACTCTGCATTATGAGAAGTACCCTGCAGTGCTAGAAGGGTATTGTGATCCAAATTGGATCACCAGCTCTAAAAACACAAGATCCACAAGTAGATATGTATTCACTCTTGGTGGGGGTACTATGTTGTTAGTTCTCTATGTTTTTGATGTTTTGATGATAACAAATATAATGAAAATAAGTTAATAGATTCATGGTTAAATCATGTTTTATATAGTTAATTTGAATCTATAATGTTTTTGGAAGTTTTGCATTGGTTGCCTCGAGTCGTGTGTTTTAATCTTAAGATTTTGAAACTATCATTTTCGACTATCAAGTTAACTTCTTATTTCAAGTTAACTTTTTCAAGGTAACTTTTTCTTTGAACTTAAAACATGAAGTTATCGATTTTGACTATCAAGTTAACTTCTTATTTCAAGTTAACTTTCTCAAGGTAACTTCTTATTTCAAGTTAACTTTCTCAAGTTTTCTCTTTGAATTGAAAAGCCAATATTATATCAGGGTAACTTCTTCTTTCAATTTAACTTTCTCTTTGAACTTAAAGACTTTAAGTTATCGTATTTGACTTGCCGAGTTGACTTCTTATTTCAAGTTAACTTTCTTTTTGAACTTAAAAGCCAATATCAAGTTAACTTCTTATTTCAAGTTAACTTTATCTTTCAAAGTATAACTTGAAGTTTGCTACTTATTGCCTCTAGTCAACAACCGATTGCATCATCTCTTTTACACTTGACTTTCTCAATATCAAGTTAATTTCTTATTTCAAGTTAACATTGTTTTTAACTTGAAGTTAACTTTATCGATTTGAAATTACCGTCACAGAACCGAAAATCAATTGATTATGATTTTGTTTCTTCAAATCATTACTCATTACTATTCTTAATTGCATTTAATCAATTTATTAATGAGTTACAGATTATGAGAAGATTATGAGAATGAGAATCAACACAGGATATTGACTATAGCAATCCAGCATTTATTAAACTTGCCTATTCAAGAAACTCAACCAACGAGACATACTCTGCAACATTACGGGCAAGAATATTTCATTTCCTTTCTTTGGTCTCAACAAAGTCATAATCACAATTACGGGAATGATGACATAGATTATACAACGGTCATAATCACAATTACAGGAATGATGACAGAGATTATACAACGGTCATAATCACAATTATAGGAATGATGACAGAGATTATACAACGGTCATAATCACGATCATGATGACGGCGATTATTCTGATTCTCCTGCTTCATCTCTAACGGTCATGTTAAAGAGGCTCAACCGATATTTCTTCAATCTTCAGCTATTATAAATACTCAAGGGATTGAATTCATCAGAAGACACAAAAACGCATACACACACAAAGCACTCAAAGCGATCAATCTTTATTCTGTTTATATCTTCGGATATTATTGAGCTTCAGTGTTTATCAACATCTACTCTGTGAGAGAGTTCATTTTCATGTATATCATTCATTGTAAGAATCTCAAGTCGTGGGACTTGGAGATTGGGTAATCAGTACAACATGGGGAGTGTATCCTAGAGAGAGGATAACTTTCGAGTACAGAGTGTGTATCTGATTGTGTACGATTACAACTTGTAAGGGGGAGTGAGTCCTAGGGAGATAGGATCATCCTGAGTTACAGAGTGTGTAATTGTATTTGTGAGATAGTGAAAATCCCAGAGTGTCTGGGTACTGGACGTAGGTCAAGAGTTGGACCGAACTAGTATAATTCCTCTGTGTCATTTCTCTTTACCTTTCTTACTGCTTTTATAGTTTATCCATCATACGTCGAAAGAATTTTTGAGATCACCTATTCACCCCCTTTAGGTGATATTCCACCTTCATATGTCATGGAAGTAATCCAAGCAGACTTGCATTGCAAGATCAACTATGGAAGCATAACTATTGCTTTAGATAAAACTAGTGAGGAAGCCAAGTTGCTTCATAATTTTCTTGAAGACATTCCTAGTTGGCTAAAGCCAGTACCGGCAGTGTGTATACACTATGATAGTCAAGCAGCTATTGGTAGGGTCAAGAATGTCATGTACAATGGCAAGTCTAGACATATACATCGTAGACATGATATCGTTAGACAACTACTCTCGAATGCAATCATCTCAATTGATTATTTGAAATCAAAAGAGAATGTAGCGGATTTATTGACTAAAGGAATTCCTAGAGAGTTAGTTTGAAATTTGTCCAAAGGAATGGGTTTAAGGCCGATCCATTGTTGATCATTGCGGTAACTCTACCTAGAAGAGTGGAGATCCCATAAACTAGGTTCAAAGAGACAACTAAGTCATGATCGACTGTTAACACTGTGGAGTCTTAAACTCATACTCATTCCTAGACAAGACAGTGCATATATATATAAGGGTAAGCTTTTAGGCTTTTAATGGTTTCTTAATCTGATGTGTTCAGATGATATATGTTGACTTACATCACAAGGAATCACCTATGTGAGTGTGAAGTGTGGGCCGCTTCTATAAGAATTTAAAACGGTTGATTCTCTAGAACACTCGCAGAACCAGACAGGTGTCCAGGGCCAAAATGGACACAGCATAAGAACCAACGTGCTAGAGGAGCAACTGTATATTATCTTGGTATATACTAAAAGGTCGACTATTCAAGACAACGTGTCCACTGATTGACCAGTATATCTGATAGGTTTTTACTAGAGAAGGTTCAAAGGTAAGCCTTACCTTTCTCGATGCAATTGCTTCTTGTAGAGGAATCGCACTTTGCATATACATTCATTTCCACTTGCTCAGATGGACTAACTTCTTATCCATGTGAGGGATTGTTGTAAATCCCATGGGTTATGAATAAGGAGTCGCATCAGTTTGCCACCGTCGGTCTTGTCAGTTCGCTAACGGCACTTCATCTGATCATTTCATTGTCTATAAATAGACGTGCGTGTGACAGAAAAATAATCTCATTTTTCTAACACTACGCTCTCATACATATAGTTTAATGCATTTTGCTATAAGTCTCATCCGTGCGATTCTGAAAGCAGATTCATTATGTTTACTTGGGCTTCTGATTGAGAGTGCCATCATTCTGGAGACGAAAAATCCGCTCTATCTTAGGAGACAATTGTTCATTAAACTTGGGTATACGAATAGAGGGAACAAATTGTCTTAAGGAGACAACGTACGTTGGGCTCGAATTTCATCAAAGTTCATTATCATATTTCAGCAGTGGTTTTTCTTGTTGTGCATAAGTATTGTATGTTTTCAGATTATGCATATTAATTATACAGATTCTTATCTTAGTGATATTTCTATCTTGAAATTATTTTCTCCAACAGATATTGTAGTAAAGGGCTTCATCGTCGAGTTCTTGCTTGGAGAAACAACAAGTGGGGGGGGAGTTGATTAGAGCGAGAGGAAAGAGAGGAGGATGGAGAAGAGTCTCGAGGTCAATGAAATTGTTTTCCCTTTGTTTAAAAATAATTTATTAATTATTAAATTACACTCAATTAAACATTAAAACAGGGGGCAAAATGAATAATTAAAAAGAGTCCTCTATAGGATCCTATGTGGGAAAAGATTTAGAAATTGTTCTACCTCAACGTGTCCATTTACTCATTGACTTGCATTTTGTTGGAGTCTACTCAAGAATGCATTAAGATGTAAATGGGGATTGATCATTGATAATCAGTGCAAAGCCCACATCATTGGGAATTTGAGAAGAAAGAAGGTGGGGAGGCTATAAATAAGGCCCCCCCCCCCCCCCCAAACTTTCAACTACACAAACATTCATTCTCTCTTCCTTCCTTTTGTGATATTTTTTGTATGTGTTTTTGAGAAGTTATCTTAATTTAAGAAAGGGATAAAACTATTCTCTTCTTGTAATTAAATAGATATTGTAATTTTTGAATTTCCCATAGTGAGTTTTCCATATTAAATATCTACGTTATTATTTTCAATTTCCTTTTATTTGTTGTTATTGTTCTGTCTAGTGGGATCCTAAAATCCCAAAATCCATACGGAGGTGTTGTTCATTTATATGTCTTTGCGAGGTGCTGCAAGTGATATATGGAGGTCTTGTTCATGTATTCGTCTTTGATGTCTTTGTTGGTGATATATCGAGGTACTTGTTCACATATACGGTTTTACCATCTTCACGTATATGAAGGTACTGTTCACGTGGATAGATTTTTCAGGGTATTTTTCTGGTAAAGAGTATTGAATGATCAAGTACATGTCTAGGAAATGTCACAAACATTATAAATAGTCTAATAAGATGAGATTTTAAGGGAGACCAATTGTGACCCCTCCAGTCTTTCCTGAAAACTTTATTGGTGTAATATAATTTGACCAAATATGGTTGAAGAAGCTTGAGTCTAAGTGAAATAGTGTGAGCTATCCTAAAGCAGAAGTAGTTCAAGAAGTTCGTGATAGAACCATGGCAACAAAGATGATATTGGCAAATTTGACGTGACAAAATTCTCATTATGGAAATTGAAGATGAAGGCATTGTTGATCAAAGATAAATTGTCTTGAGGCCATCAATACTAGGCCGCGGGAGTTCCTAAATGACGAGAAATGGAAAAGAATTGATGAATTGGCTATCTTTGTTCTACATCTATCCCTATCAGATATATATTATCAGGTGTAGAGGAAAAGGAAACAACCAAGGAGATATGGGATCATCTCACAAAACTGTATGAAGTAAAGTCACTTCACAAAAAAATATTTCTGAAAAGTAAACTTTTGACCCAAAGGAGCACATCAATATTCTAACTTCTGTATGTTCTAACCTCTGTATGTTGGGATATAATATCGACCTAAAGGAACATCTTGAGATTCTACTACAGAGCCTTCCAGATTCATATGATCAACTCATCATCAACATGACTAACAATATCCTCACGGATATTTTAGTCTTCAGCGATGTTGCAGAGTCTGTTCTTGAAGAAGAAAGTCTGGAAAGTTTGCGTCAAGCGAAATCCTTATAGATGACAAGAGGACGATATATCAATGGAACATGATTCCAGTGGGAGTCACAAACAAGGAAGATCAAAATCCAATAGTAAGAAGCATGTTAAGTAGTATAATTGTGGCAATAGAGGACACTTTAAAAGTGAATGTCAATTCAGGAAGGGTGGAGACAAAACCTCTGAAGCATCAAATTCTCAAGGATGTGTTGCCTCTGCTGACATATTATTTAGTATAGCATAAGCGATGTCCAAAGATAGATTGAAACTTACTGATGCGTGGATTCAAGTGCAACATGGCATATGACTTCTCGTAGGGAGTGGTTTGATACTTATGAACCTATCTCTAGAGGGTCTATGTATACGTGTCAGAATTGGATCTTAGATGTTGATGGGATTGACATCATCAAGATAAAGATGCATGATGGAGTGATTCGTACAATTCAAAATGTGCAACATGTGAAAGGGATCAAGAAAAATCTATTGTCTTTAGGGAAATTTGATGACAATGGCAACAAAGAGTGTATGAAAAAAGGGGTGATGAGACTTGTCAAAGGAGCTCTTGTAGTAATAGATGCTAAGGAAGATGCTGCAAACTTGTACGTACTTACGGGAGAGATGTGTCTAAAGGCAGAAGCATCCGTTGCATCAACAAATTCTGAGGAAGATACAACAAAAAGGTGGCATCTCAAATTAGGCAGCATGTTAGAACAAGGATTGAAGATTCTAGAGGGACGAAAATTTCTCCCTAGCCTCACAAAGGTAGCTTTACCCTTTTGTGAGCATTGTGTTACAAGCAAGCAACACAGATTGAAGTTCATTGCATCTAATTCTATAAGGAAAGATATTCTAGAATTGATTCACTCTTATGTATGGCAAGCACTGATTATGTCTCTGGGATGAGCAAAGTATTTTGTGTCCTTTATTGACGATTATACCAAGAGATGTCAAGTGTATCCAATCAAGAAGAAGGAAAATGCATTTTCAGTCTTCAAGACATTCAAGGCACAAATAGAGTTGGAAACAAAGAGGAAGATTAAGTGTCTTAGGACAGATAATAGTGGAGAATATACAGGTGATGAACTCAATGCCTTTTGTAATCAGGAAGGCCTCACAAGACAACTCACAATGGCATAGACTCCACAACAGAATGGAGTGGCAGAGCGGATGAACAGAACTCTACTCGAAAGAGCTAGAGCTATGTTGAGGACTGCAAGTATGGAAAAGTCATTTTGGGCTGAAGCAGTCAAAACTGCTTGTTATGTGATTAATTGCTCACCATCAACAGCGATTGTGAAAGTGGAATATCACCTAGAGGGGAATGAATAGGTGATCTCAAAAATTCTTTTGCAAATAAGGATAAGGCAATGAAACAGAGATAGAGATAGAGAGAAATGACACAACAGGATTATACTGGTTCGGTTCAACTTCTTGGCCTACGTCCAATCCCCAAGCACCTTGGGATTTTCACTAACTCTTAATCACATTTACAATTGGACACTTCGTACTCGAGATGATCCTTTCACACTTGGAATAACTTCTCTTTACAAGTTGTAATCATACACCGACACTCAAGGTTCCACAACCTTAAGATCTAACAACTAGACAAGTAATCAAATAAGTGTTTAAAACTCTCTCACAGAGCAGATGAATAACAATCACTGAAGTACAAAGATATTTGAAGATATTAAATGAAACTTAATGAAACAGTAGATTGCAATAAGCTCGAATTGAATGCGCAAAGTTTCGGTAGATGCAAATTCAATGCTTCTGGTATTTATAGTGGTTGCATTAATAACCGTTGTAGAAATTTGAAGAATATCCATTGAGACTCTTCAAAGTAGCCCTTAGACTAGTAGAAGCTTGATAGTTGCTTTCACCATAAATGTTCCGGAGTAATCACCGTCTTCAACATTCTTTTATTCCTTTTGATTTTGACCGTTGTGACACAACAATTAGAATGAAGTTTACCTTGCCAGAAGTGTCTTTCAATTGCTCAGAGGTATGGTTGCTGAGATTGTGTCTTGAATAGGTAAGAATTTAATGTTCTGACACATAAATTGCTTTATCCCAATTTGACATTAATCCATATTAAAAATCATCAGAAACTCATTAACAAACTGATTATCCATAGTTAGAAATAATAATAAGAGATGATATGAAGTATCTAAATCAATCTTAGTGAATTAAAAGATTCGGACACAGAGGTTTTTAAATAGAGAAGAATTGGCTCGAGTTAAACATATTCTGACTCGAGTCAATTTCATTTTGAAAATACAAAGAACAAGACCGAGACAATGTTTAACTCAAGGCATCCAACCTTGGCTAGAGTTTAAGGGTAAACTCAAGTAACTGAAAAGTGGCTCAAGTCAATCTTTATTTGAAAATTTGACTGAGGATGATTCAGATGGACTTCAACTCAAGTCAACAAAAGCTGAGAAAACTTTTTGAAAACACTTCAAAAATTTCTCCTGACTAGAGTCATTAAATGATGGCTCGAGTCAAAGAGATTTTTAAATATAATGGTCATAACTCAGGCTCGAGTCAATGGCATTTAACTCGAGGCAACCAACTCAGATTTTTGAAAATATTTTAAGTTTGCAGATATTTGGCTTGAGTCACCAGGTGTTGGCTCGAGTTTAAGCCTAAACTGGAGTCTGCTATATGTGGCTCGAGTCAAGAAGACTGTCATGCTCAAGTTACATATGAGTTAGCTTGAGTTTGACATCTCTAACTCGAGCCAATTTGACAGTAAAATTAATAGGTGGACATGATCCAAGATTGAGTGAGATAAAACTATTTTGGCTTGGATCATATGCCTTATTTTGTTTACAATGATTAGTTATCATCAAAACACACTTAGAGAACTAACATATTGATCTGAAGACACCGATGGAAATATGGACTGGTAAGCCAGTAGAGTATTCTCACCTAGACATATTTGGGAGTCCTATGTTCATAATGTACAACACCTAAGAAGTCACAAAACTGGATCCAAAATCCAGAAAATGCAGATTCTTGGGGTATGCTGATGAGGTCAAGGGGCATCGACTGTGGGATCCTATTTCCTGCGGTGTCGTCATCAGTAGAGATGTGATATTTTTAGAAGACAATCTACAAGATCAAGATGTAAAAAGAACTTTAGGTAACAATTCAGATATTTTGACAATTTAGGTGGAATAAAAGTTTGAGCAACAAGGTTCTTCTAAACAATACCAGAACACAAGGAGCAAGAACCAATTGATTCTGAAACTACAGAAGTTCGACAGTCAAATCGTGAGAAGAAAACACTATTGTTGGTCGATTTCCTTAATGGCAAGTGAACCAATCAAACAAGTAATAAAGTATAAGTAGAGTATAGTCCCACAGAGACTGAGATACCAGGAAGTGACGCTCGATTGCTATGATAGTTGTGCAAACAAAAAGTAAATATGATTGCTTTGAGAGGTTTTTGTGATCATGCTAATAAACAGAAGTAAACAGAGTATTGTAGCTGTAAGAAGATATCAGTAAGAAGTTAGTCTGAACTTGGAATCACCCTTAAGTATCTCAATCCCCCAGTTGCTTTACCCATTGCTATAGCATCTATACAGCACAGCTTCCGCAATGCTACAACATAGCTATTAACTACAATGCTATTCAGTTAACCCACCACTATAGTCCATCGAAGCTTCCACAGCCGATACTTCTAATGCTAACTTTACTCCTTCCATATGCCTATGGCAATTTTCTAGTTAGATCAGCGCTACAAAATATGGTGTATTGGTTATGAGCAGTAGACCCATTCCTGAAGCCTACAATAATAATAGGTCAAGCCTTGCACTAGCTTGCCTAGCAATCACTATTCTCGCTAATCAACAAGGTAATTCTATTCTCGACTCCTACTGATTCATCCTCGTTCAGCCTTAGGAAATTTAGTTCCGAGGCCACAAATCTCGCCCTTAGCTTCCACTAATCGACAATGTAATTAAATCACTTAGATTCCACGATAAGTAAAAACTGAATTTATTGAATTAAGAACTTGCAACTGGGTTCATTCAAAACTTAAAGATTCATCCTCGTTCAGCCTTAGGAAATTTAGTTCATGACTGACGAGGGACACATAAAACAGATAACAACTAGATGACCCATGATCAAAAGATTAAAGTAAAAGAAAACAGAATGCTTGATGAAGTTCCGACGGTGTGGAAGAAGCCCTGTCATGTCACCACTCCACATCTTCTTCTCTCTGCCTTACTACAAGGAAGGATGCTGGGTTCTCTCGGAGTTCTCGTGCCTCGTGAAATCTCTCTCTCTTCTTTTGAGTCTGGTCGAATGTGAAATCTCATTTAGGCTCTACACGACTCTCTTATAGGGTTGGCTTGATGTTTCATTTTATAATCAGGTTTTCTTGCGGTGCAAGTTCCAGCGAGCTGGGCTTTCCAAATCTGTTGAGATCCATCATATCTTCTGATCACAATAGATTGATTCCATTGATCCTACGGGATTCTTCAAATCTTTTAGTTTTGATCATCCACATCTTCTATTCCGTTACATCAGCAATCTACCTGTCTTTTCTTGACTTTCACAATTATTTCTTGAAACAATCTTGACAAAAGATTAGAACAGATGCCGCATAGCATCGCGTCGTTTACTTTGTTATAGCTTCGGCGATGCCTTGTGTTGCACTTTGTTATGCTGTGTGAATGCTATAGCAAAGTATCAGCTTTACTATACGTTCTTCTTATAAAACCTTGTAATTCGTTCCTTTTTTAGCACATGTTTAGGATGTGAATGGTTTTTATCCTTCAGTTCCCTATATTCATGAATTAATGCCTTTTTGCTCGGATTGATTGCAGTTAAGCCTGTATTTACCATACAATTTAGTCATAAAATATAGGGAAAACATGGCATAAATTGTGCTCATCAATTATCCTGGCAGTTTGATCCTATTGTAGGAGGGAAATATTGCATACTATCTTTTAACAGGAGATGGAGAACCATCACCATTCTGAGAAGCAACAACTAGCTCAGGTCGATCATTGTGGATGACAACAATGCAAGAAGAAATTGAAGCTCTTCATAAGAACAAGACTTGGGAGCTTGTGTCATTAATGTAAGGAAGACAACCCATTGGAAACAAATGGGTTTATAAGATCAAACTAAACAATGATGATCACATAGAGTGGTATTGTACAAGATTGGTGGTCAAAGGTGATGTTCAAAAAGAAGGTATTTATTTCACTAAAATATTTCCACATGTGGTTCGTTTGACTACAATTTCTATAATAATGGCTATGTGTGCAATATTTGATTTACATCTAGAGCATTTAGATGTTAAAATTGCATTCCTTCATGAAGATCTTGAAGAGGAAATCTACATGCTCCAACCATAAGGTTTTGAATAACCAAACTTAGGTTACAGGTTGAACAAATCTCCATACGATCTCAAACAGGCACCGAGGTGTTGGTATAAGAGATTTGATTCCTTCATATTGAGCATTGAATACAATAGACTTAGTTTAGACCCTTGTGCTTATTTCAAGAGGTTTGATAATAATAATTTCATTATACTATTGTTGTATGTTATGTTGATGACATGCTGATAGCACGCCCTAACATGGATCTAATTCAAGAATTAAAGGCACAGTTGACTAGGGAGTTTGAAATGAAGGATTTCAAACCAGCAAACAAGATTATAGGAATGCAAATTCACCGAGACAGAAATAGGGGGAAGATTTGGCTATCTCAAGAGGATTACTTGTAGAAAATCTTGCAACGCTTCAACATGTAAGATTGTAAGCCAATTTCTATCCATTTTCTTGTTAATTTCAAGTTATCCTCAAGTATGAGTCCTAGTAGTGAAGCAGATAGGAAGGAGATGTTTTAAGTATCGTATGCATCAGCAGTAAGGAGTTTAATGGATGTTTGCTATGATTTGTTTAAGACCAGACATTGCACATACAGTGGGAGTGGTTAGTTGATACATGGAAAATTATGGTCGAGAGCATTGGAATGTTGTTAAGAGGATTTTGAGATATGTTAAGGGGACCTCAAATGTTGTTCTATGTTATGGAGGATTTGAATATACTGCCAGAGGATATGTTGATTTTGATTTTGCATGTGATCTTGAAAAAAGAAAGTCTACCATAGGTTGTGTTCGCAATTGGAAAAGGAGTTATTAGCTGGGTATCTAAACTACAGTCAGTTGTGGCACTATCTACAACAAAAGCTGAGTATATGGCAGTGACACAAGCTTGTAAGGAAGCAATCTGGATAAGAAGATTCATGGAAGAACTTGAACAAAAATAGTAACATATGTTGTTGTATTGTGATAGTTAGAGTGCCTTGCACATTGCAAGGAATCCAACATTTTATTTTAGGACAAGACACATAGGAGTTCAATATCATTTTGTTCGTGAAGAGGTAGAAGATGGAAGTGTGGACATGCAAAAGATTCAGACAAAAAGGAACCTAGGAGATGCACTAACAAAGGCAATCAACATTAATGAATTCATATGGTGCAGATCTTCATTTGGCTTGGAAGAGACATAGACAACATAAAGATAGCTAAAATAGTGTGGAGATTGATTGGTTCTCAATCATATCTCCAAGTGGGAGATTGTAAAGCCCACATCGGTGGGAATTTGAGAAGCAAGTAGTGGGGAGGCTATAAATAAAGCTCCCCCCTCCTTCAACTCACACCACCATTCCTTCTCTCTTCCTTCCTTTTGTGATATTTCTTTAGTGTGTTTTGTGAGAAGTTCTCTTAATCCAAGGGAGGGATAAAATTGTTCTCTCCTCATAATTAAAGAGATGTTGTAATTTTAGAATATCCCATAGTAAGGTTTCCATATTAAATATTTGTGTTACTATTTTCAATTTCCTTTATTTGTTGTTATTGTTTTGTCTGTTGGAATCTTAAAATCCTAACAATAAGTTCCCCTCGTATATGCCAAAGAGATGTGAATGACATAATTCACGCTTTTCGAGATTGCAACTCCACTTGTCTCCTCTGCAACAGTTGCTCTTAAGGTACAAAGTTATGGAAGTGGAAGGAACTAGCTGCGGTAAACCAAAGCCCCAATATTTGGAAAAGGTAATGTATTTTTGTTGTCCGACATTTCCTTTTATATACCGATAATCCTAAACTATTAAATCACTCATTCTCTCTTAAAAATTTGTAAGACGTATTTCTTAGCTTTATCAAGCCAATTCATATTCAGTAATCATCATTAATCAGAAGTCCATCGCAATCACCATAGTAATACTCACCGACCATGATGCGATACCCCAAAGAAAATGAAATATTGCTCTATGGAAATTTCTCATCGATGTTTTTTTGTGGTTGGAATACACAAATATTATCTAGGAAAATTTAGTTGTTAAGAAAAGTGATTACAGGAATATAATTGAAGAAGATGAAGTTCTTTGTATTTATCAATAAGAGCAATATGCTCATATAATACAACAATCTCTAACTCTAGGGATCTATGAGGGACTTCCCTCTTTAGGGAGAGAGACTCAAATTAACCTCTCTCTGACTTGGTGAGGATCTAACTATCTAACTCACTCACTCAACACAATGATTAAGCCCTTTATATAGAATGGGCCTTAACCAACTAATCAACTATTCCCTTATATTCTAACACGCCCCCTCAAGTTGAACACTATTTATCTTAAATGTGCTCAACTTGAACAACAAAAATAAGGGGACAAGGTGAATTAAATTGACTAGTTTTACAATCAACAAAATAATACAAATATTTCTTCAATTCATGTATTCTTCTCCATATCATAGTAATACTTCAATAAGCTCATATCCCGTTAAATTGTCTCAACTCCTATCTTGCATCTCCTGGTAATTCAACCAAATTGCATTGTCTCCCATCAAAGAATAAAACCCTCCAGGAATTCCAACGTGGTACCCAGTGGAAAAGTGATGCTGATGCACATCATTCAAGAGGAAAATCCAAAATAAGTTTTAATTCAAAAATTGATTTTGATCCTTGTCAGCTTGTCTCTGGACCTGATGTGATAAGCTCCAGGATTCCTCCTTTTTTTTAAACACCAGGACCTAACACATTCGAAAACCAAACAATGGTTCAAGCATGGACTCATTTTAGCATCATATTATTTTCTCCTCTCATCAATAGTGCTTTCTTTGGTGCTAATTGTCCTGAACTTGAACTTTGCTGCAACCTACCACCATCAAATTTCACAGAGACGTTGCTTTCCAGAGAGACTAATAAAGCTACCCTTCATAGGAGTTGCCGCCACCAAGGAAGCTTGCGGAAAATTCACTAGTAGCAAAATTGTCGTGCATAAATCACGATTCTACAATGGACTCGTCCTTCATAACAATCTTATAACAGTAACAGCTCTATCAAATAAGTCTTCCAAGTAATTCAATGAGAGCACCAATATCGTAATGATAGTCCAAATGGCATCTTGCAAATACAATGGGCTCTAAACATCAGTTGTCAATCTCTCTATGCTGCGCAACTGATCGCCAAATTTTCTAGATAGGGGTGAGGAGGCAATTCTTCATTGCTCTCTACTCTTCTTTCCCTTAAATCGACAGGAGCGAGGAGGTGATTCTTTCTCTACTCTCTACTCTGCTTTCCTTTAAATCGATAGGAGCGAGAAGGCGATTCTTTCTCTGCTCTCAACTCTGCCTATCTTTCGAACCATTCTTTCACCATACATACTACCTCCGTGTATTTTGCTAACAGCACTACATGTGCGTTTGAAGGATCTACCAAGCAAGACTCTGATCACCACATGTGCATTTTCTCTTGAGACCCAAATATAGCGTCTGGGTTTACTATCATTCTTCTTGATAGGCCTCAATCAAACAAAGAACCAAACAAAATGGACCATAATGTCATCCCAGGGTTTATTATCATCTTCTTGATAGGCCTCAATCAAACAAAGAACCAAACAAAATGGACTATAATGCCATCCCAGAGTAAGAACTCCGATTCAAATTTGAGACACAGTCACGATGAGAAAAATAGATCTTTCACTGAGAACCAACTGTAACCTCAGATTTACCAGGAACAGCCACCAGTCACTAAGAATAGCCACCAAACTCAGCGTGACCTCCAAGTTCAGAATTTTTAACTTCTAAGTTTTCTCCGGTAAAGAAAAATATATGTGACGGTCTGGAGAGAACGCGTCAAGAACTAGATCGTCGAATGTACCAGAAGGAAAAATGGATCTTACCGGATTCAAGAAGAGTCTAAAAACGTGAAATTGACGGTGAGCGAGAAAGACGATCTGGCCTATTTTACCCTTTTGCAGTTCATCCGGCAAATAGGCTTCGGTGGCCATATCTGGCTCTCGCCCTTGAAGATTACTCCCAAAAATGCCTCCAATAGTCGAAATCGTGATGAGAGAAACACGGAGGCGAGCTTGTTGTGCGTCTCTTCACCACCGGAGTTCGTGTTTGTCGCCACCACGTTGATAAATGTTCGAACATAAAATTCCAAAACTCTTTCCTCTTCCTTTTTCTCTCTCTCTCTCCGATGGTCCTTTTTCCTTATGTTGGTGATAAATTCTAAGTTTCTTCTTCTTTGCCCAAATCAATTTCCACGAGTCCTTACTATCTTCTCAACCGGATCTTGGATTCCGGATGGATCTTTCCAACTGGATCTTGAATTCCAGATGGGTCTTGAATTGATGGGTCTTGGGCCTTTTCTTGAAGATGGGCTACGTTTCTTTACATTTTGGTGATGGACTTTTTTTTTTTTTGAACAGGAAACCTTCATAGGCTGCCTTTCTTGAAAATGGGCCTTGGCTTCTTGATTATCTAGCCTAACCCAAAATCAACCTTGCTCATGATACCACCTTAAGAAAAGTGATTACAGGAATATACTTGAAGAAGATGAAGTTCTTTGTATTTATCAATAAGAGCAATATGCTCATACAATACAACAAACTCGAACTCTAGGGATCTATGAGAGACTTCTCTCTTTAGGGAGAGAGACTCAAATTAACCTCTCTCTAACTTGGTGAGGATCTAACTATCTAACTCACTCACTAAACACAATGATTAAGCCCTTCATATAGAATGGGCCTTAACCAACTAATCAACTATTCCCTTATATTCTAACATTAATAAATTCTACGTGTCCCTTTAGTCACCAAAATGTGAATTTATTTATTTTGCTTTTCCAGGAGAAATTTCCATAAAGCAATATTTTATTTTCTTTGGGTATCGCATCATGGTTGGTGAGTATTACTATGGTAATTGCAATGGACTTCTAACTAGTGATTATTATTGCATATGAATTGGCTTGATAAAGCTGAGAAACATATCTAGCAAATTTTTTAGAGATATGAGGAAACATCAATTGATATTTAATCATGAAATAGTTAAAATGCGTTAGAGACAATATAGGGATTTTGGTCAAGGTTAATTTTATAAATGAAAATTTATATCTTTATTTTTTATCCTTCTAAATAATTTGAATTTTAGATCTTTTATAATAAATAATTTCTTTTCTTAGTCCTTCTCTCTCATTCTCCCAAAAGTTTTCATTTTGTTGTTTAACCAGCTAATAAGTCTGAACACAATTTTATTATATTATATATCAGTTTATAAATAAGAAAAATTAGTTTTGAGAAAGATGGTAAATATAAATACTTCAATCTAACTTATCTAGCTTCCTTCAATTAACTCGTATATTAAGGACAAAAGGAAGTATTAAAATATGAATTTTAATCATTGGGTTACTATTCCTTTGGTATTTTGATATTATTTTTATCCAATTTGAAAAATTTTAACTAATTCTAGACAATAGCATGAAGGTGATCCAAAAGTATTTAGAAATCCTTTGATGTTCTTGATATATATAAAAAAAGAAAAAGTGCCATAAATTTTTGAAAAAAATATAACTTATTTCTCTCCTTTATTTCCTTAAAATTTGACTCAAAAGTAGGATTTTTTGGTCAAATAAATCATTTTTGAGGCACTTATGCTATTAAATAAAATCATCGAAAATTCACATCAGGGTCCTTTTTATAGAAAAAACCCAAAAAAGGCCCCAAGATTCTGAAAATCCCAGAAAAGGCCCTAGGGCCTTTTCTGGGATTGTCAAAATCTACGTGAGTTGTTAACGAGGCTGATATAGTTGTTAACGGGGTACTGATATAGTTGTTAACGGGGCTGATTTATTTGTTAGCACATTGTTGTTAATGGTACCGATTTAGTTGTTAATCTCGAGCCTCCTTTGCGCCGCCTTCTTCATAGAAGCCGCCGGGTTGACCCCGAAGGCCGAATTCTATGGTAGAGAATGCTGTAATAATAATTGGGCCATGAGAGAAAAAATTCAGTATTGCAAAAGAAAGGGCCTGCTGATAGAGCTGGGCGGGGAGGCGATACTAGTTATCAGGTCAGAGAGAGGCCTGGCCCGTAAGCTGGCCCCCTTAAAAACCCATTATTTAATAAGGATTTGTTACGTGCGATATGCCGACGACTTACTACTGGGAATCGTGGGTGCCGTAGAGCTTCTCATAGAAATACAAAAACGTATCGCCCACTTCCTACAATCCGGCCTGAACCTTTGGGTAGGCTCTGCAGGATCAACAACAATAGCTGCACGGAGTACGGTAGAATTCCCCGGTACGGTCATTCGTACAGTCCCTCCGAGGACGACTCCCATACAATTCTTGCGAGAGCTGGAGAAGCGTCTACGGGTAAAGCACCGTATCCATATAACTGCTTGCCACCTACGCTCCGCCATCCATTCCAAGTTTAGGAACCTAGGTAATAGTATCCCGATCAAACAGCTGACGAAGGGGATGAGCGAAACAGGGAGTCTACTGGACGGGGTTCAACTAGCGGAGACTCTTGGAACAGCTGGAGTAAGAAGTCCCCAAGTAAGCATTTTTGGGGGGACCGTCCAGCACATCTGGCAAGGATCAAGGGGGATCTCGTTGTTGCATAGATCAGGTCGGAGCAACGCGCCATCGTACGTTCAAGAGGCAGTCTCACGATCGGGCATGAGTGTCCGGAAGTTGTCATTGTATACTCCCGCGGGTCGGAAGGCGGCGGGGGAAGGAGGAGGACACAGGGCGGGATCTATCAGCAGCGAATTCCCCATACAGATAGAGGCGCCTATCAAAAAGATAGTCCTTCGGCTTCATATCTGTTTCCAGATGATTGATTCTTTCGGATTCCTCCTTTAGAGTAAGGCATTAAGCCTATTTGACGGAGTGGCGGGGAAAGTCAAGCCTTACCTTACTGTTGCAAGTCTTTTCGTGTGCATGTCTGCTTTCTTGTTCTCAGATGCTACATAACGGCTCTTTAACGCATTCCCTAGCTGAATAACTTATCTTAGTCCGCCTTTTAGGTTGTTGCGCCTTATCCGCCTCATTGAGGCAATTACCAGTCTTAGTTATAAGGAATGTGATCTTTGCCTGATTATCCGGATCTATCTACACTGTCTCATCTCGTGCAAAGCGGTAACTATCTGAAGGAAGGGTACGGAGTTGATCCTCGCACACCGAACTCCTTCTTAAAAAGCTCTCGTAATCGGTGTTTCAATAATGACTAGTCCCCCAATAAGGTTAGCATGTCTTCCATCCAGGCCCAGATCGGGGAATCTACCATTCAACAAATGAAATCCTTCTTCCGCATCCTCTTATTTGTAGTTTCATAAGCAGTCCTTGTGTTCGGATCGCACAATCCTAGCTCCCCCTGTCACTCAGATCTGACTTACCATTGCCTGGATGTCACGTAGTAGACCCCTATTATAGCTTCCATCTTTATTTCATGCCCCTGGACAATTGGGAAACAAGCTGCTTTAGCGGGCTCCGTCTTGTTAGTTCTCAATATGTTTTGATGATTAATAACAAATGTAAAACATGTTTTGAAGTTTGCAAAGTCAGTTAAAAACATTATGATAGTTGCATACTCGAGTATAGGTTTGCTTACTCGAGTATAGGACTATTAAAAGATTGCTCAATTGCATTTTACAAGTGCATACTCGAGTAAAGGTATGTATACTCGAGTAAAGGCCATCCAGAGAGCAACCAAGTTTTTCAAGTTAAGTCAATACTGTAGTATGGTTAGCCATACTCGAGTATTGGACTTCCAGAGGACAATCAAATTTGTTGAACTTAAGTGCATACTCGAGTATAGGTATGCATACTCGAGTAAAGGCCATCCAGAGAGCAACCAAGATTTTCAAACTAAGTCAATACTGCGGTATGGGTAGCCATACTCGAGTATTGGACTTCCAGAGAGCAAAAGGATTTTTCAAACAAAGTTGCTTACTCGAGTAAAGGAGTGCATACTCGAGTATAGAGTGTTACTGAGAGAGCTCCAAACATTTTATAACTAATGCATACTCGAGTAAGGGTTTGCATACTCGAGTATTGAGCTCTTAAATTGTTTTTCAACTTGGCACTTGTTCTTGTGTACTCAAGTATACCAATGGATACTCCAAGTATAGAGGCATTTTGAACTTAGAATTTTTCACACAAATAGTGCCATACTCGAGTAAGCCACTAACATACTCGAGTATAGGTTTTGTCTTTCAAACACAAGACACGTTGGTTTGCCTCGAAAGGTGCATACTCGAGTATCCCATTGGATCGCGGTATGGACACTTGCATATGCCATACTCGAGTAAGCATGAACATACTCGAGTATACAACGGTAAAAACTGATTTTTGAATTATACGAATTTGCAAATCATTGTTGTTTGATCTTATTGCTTCCATAATTCATTCAATCATATTCCTAGCTATGTTTAACAAGTTTGTTGAGTGAATTTCATTAAGATCGATGAAGATTATTGAAGGTCAAAGCCATAAAGCAAAAAGTGTACGGTGCATTTAATGCACCTCTCGCAAATCAACCTACTTTCGGCTAATTCATCGAGCACGCCTTACGAACGTTAAAGAATGCTTACTACAACAAGCAAAGTAATCTCCAACGGGAAAATTCTCGAGAGAATCACACCGAGATGAAATTAACACCTGGATTAGCGAAGTTTAGAGAGAGAAGATGAGACCTTAAGCTAATCACCTACAACGGTTGGATTTATCAAGCAACGGTCATTTAATGTTCTCTACCTATAAATAGAGTGCATTAACTTCTTCTCAAGCTGATACACCTACTGAGAGCGAAAGTTTATTAAGTATCATTTATTGTGTTCAACTTCTTTCTGTATTGTATCAATTTGATACTTGTACTTCAATGTTCATCTTATCTGCTCTGTAAGAGAGTTATTTCTGTAAATCATTCATTGATTGAGATAACCACAAGTCAGGGGACTTGGTGGTTGGGTGTATTGATTGCAACTTGTAAGGGGGAGTGAGTTCTAGTGAGAGAACTACTCTGAGTACAGAGTTTGTAATCAATTGTTGAGTTTTAGTGGATTGAAAATCCCAAGTGTGGCTTGGGGATTTGGATGTAGGTCAAGGATAAGACCGAACCAGGATAATTTCTCTTGTGCAAGCTTTCCTTACCCTTCTCCTCCGATATACTCTGTTTTCACTTGTCCAAAACAGACCTAGTTCTTAAAATTTTAAGAATACCCAATTCACCCCCTCTTGGGTATTTAGGCTCCACTTTCACGTCTTCCTTTCCTTTTTGTGATGAGATTGTATTGTCTTGAAAGATGTCTCCTAAAAGTGCTCTTCTTTCGTAGAATAGGCCCTTGGTCTTTGCTTAGCCCGGAAAGGCCCATTGCAGAACTACTGCTGTCATGGTTCAGCGACCATTCATTATAGTCAGCCATACCAGAGTAGGGAAACAGATCTATCGGTGGTAGTACCGGGTCTTTGGGAATATGATGTTCCCTTAGAACCAATATTATCCGACCGATGACGGTTGGATCAACCGCCCGATTAAGCATGGTTTGTAACCAGAGGTTATACGGTAAACGACCATATAACCACATCGCAATTAGTCTCCGGGCCTGACGACTGACGGCCATGTCGAGAACTAAAAGGAGGCCGGGACCGAGCTTTAAAGCCCAGACCACCCACCCGCAACAAAGTTGACAGGCAGATGTGGGGCTCACAGGTCAAGGTAAAGTTATACCTGCCTATAGGCTCGAAGAATGTGAGAACCTTCTTGAATGACAAGGGTGAGAGATCAACTGTCATCTTTCTCACCCTGAAGCGTTTCGCAAATTCAGCGGCTCCCCCCCCTCTGAAAGAGAAGATTTGAGGTTGAGATGCGCACACCAATATCCTCTAAGATATCGGTGTAGCACTTGGCAACATGCTCATCTGCGATGACGATATCGTCACCAAGAAGAGCATACCGAGTAAAGATCTCACCTGGGTAACACTTTTGCGCCGCATACCACACCACTAAATGGTGGGATAATGCGAACAAAGACCAAGGAAGAGGCTTAGATGGATGAAGCGGAAGAAGGAGCAAGGCTTGAAAGCGGATTAGCTAGGGAATTAATCCGATGTGAAGCTGTGAAAGAAAATCTCCATCATAAAAAAAAGGAAATCAACTTCACTAGATGGTAAGCAACCTTCTTCTTTCTTTCACCCTACTGGTTAGTCTTGCCCAGGGAACAATGCTTTATGGGGAACCGGGTTCTCCATCTATAAGCCTCGTAATAATGGCTGTTAGTTGCTCTCAATGACGAAGTCTCGAAACAGATTCCCAATGCCATCTCTCGAATAAGAGTTTCCACGGGTAAGACTCCTGCCTGGAGTTACAGTCACTAACGAGAGAGTTGCTTACTCGCCAGACTACCGATGCCGGAGAGTTGACAAGATGCCTGACTTCGACGGAGTTGAACCAACCATTATCTAGAGGAGGTGCCGAGAGAACTGACCGATAGGAAGAGATACAGATAGAGATAGGTATCGGCAATTCCGTTGCTAGGCTTTCTATCATGGGCGTGCCAATATTCAATATAGGGGCGGATAAGTAAGGTAAGGACTTTGCCTGGTTTTCACTCCTAAGGCATTTACGCCCGGTATTCCTTTGATTCTTATAGCCGGAAAGAAATCCAATTGCATCAATAGCTGCTTTTATCTCCGCATTCACTAAACGAAATGCTTAACACATGCTCTTCGGTATGGGTAATTCCCTCTGTGCTCTACTGTCTTTTGTTCACTCTTTAGTTGACATGGAAGCTTTAGTGCCACGTTCAAGCTCAAAGCTGTGAAAGCAAGTCAAGCAGTACCAGATGCTGACGAAATAGCGGCTTAAAGAGATCCATCTTCTTGAATTTCATTCCTCCGCAACTTCTTGGAGTACTTGTGCAGCCCTATTCCCATCAACCAGAGCTGGAGCCACCTACATGTTGTATATGACCGGGTTCAGTAAATGCTTTTAGAAATTCCAAGACTTCATTAGCATCTAGATCCATATCTGGGGCGATAAAGGCAGACCAGGCATAATTGCCAATTAATAATGAAGGCAGGTATTGTCTGAATACATTACCTAACAGATGCAAACGGAACAGCTCACCACGGCTCATTTGTAATAGCAAATACCGCCGGGCATATGAGTTAGGCTGATTGTTTACTAAATCCGCTTTGGAAGAGGCAGAGGCAGAGCCAGAGGCAGAGACAGAGGCAAATGCATTCTTCTTCTCCTGGTAAACAGGGCAAGATACAAAAGGTTCTGTTTTATTTCTAGAAATCTCTTACACACAGACACTCTCACACATATAATGGCTATGTTGTACACAACTCTTCCAAACTACTCACTCCCTTATGAAATGTAAGGGCTAGTGGAGAGGTTAGTTTTAGTTTTAAATGTAAGACATCAATCCTTTTTTCCCTTCAAATTTACATTGTTTTTCCTTAACTATCCTATTGATTGCCAAGGGATTTTTCCACCGAACAAGTAGTTTCCAATGAAAACCCAACGCACATTTGTTACAAATAACCTATTTAACTAAATTGTTTTATGTTTAGGAACTATTAATCATCTAACTCTTATATTTAGGAATACTGTTGGAGTGTGTTTTGTGTGTGTGTGTGTGAGAGAGAGAGAGAGAGAGACCTGTTAGTGGTTAATGAGAGTGATTGATTGCATATATCCATGCCTATAACAGGTTCCACCATATCTTCGAGAGGGATCTAATTTTAAGAAGTATTACTTTCCTAAGGTGGTATCCATTGGTTCCATTCATCATCCCAAAGGAGAAGAGTACAAGAAAATGTGGGCATCAAATTATAAAAATGATTAAAATGAGTACTTTATGGGAGATGCACCAAAATAAGAAAAAAAAATTTATCGGATTGGAACAAGTTTCAAAAGTATTTCCCTATCTAATGCATTCAAAGTCAATGGCGTGAGTTTGACCGAAGCCACTGGGTAGTGGCGTCGATCAAACTTCACGCCACTATGGCATTTAAAAAGAATAAAATATAAATATTGAGTGGCGTCAGTCAAACTCATGCCACTCAATATTCATTAAATTGAATTGAAGTGGTGGCACGTCGTATTAAAAAAAAAAAATTAATATTATTATAATAATATATAATAATAATAAATAATGATAAAAAACTTAAATAATTTAAAGTTCTACTTTATTTAATCGGAATCAAAATAAAAAAGTATGGGGCTTAAATTACTTATTAAGAATGCCCTTTAAAAGATTACGCGGTACAATTTGGTTATAACAACAGATCCCAAAATTTTGGTGTATAACAAATATATAGATCTCCCGTTTTAGGATCTGTTGTTATAACTAAATTGTACCGCGTAATCTTTTAAAGGACATTCTTAGTAAGTTATTTAAGCCTTATGCTTTCTTTCTTTTGATTCCGATCAAATAAAGTAGAGCTTTAAATTATTTAAGTTTTTTTTTTTTATCATTTATTATTTATTTTTATTATTATTATTATTATTATTATTATAATATTAATTTTTTTTATTTTATATGGGGCGTGTCACCATTTCAATTCAATTTAATGAATATTGAGTGGCGTGAGTTTGACTCACGCCGCTCAATATTTATTTTATTTTATTTTTAAATGCCATCAGTAGCGTGAGTTTGACCGACGCCATTGCCCAAAGGCGTCAATCAAACTCACGCCATTGACTTTGATCGATGCCATTGCCTGATGGCGTCAATCAAACTCATGCCATTGACTTTGACTGCATTAGATAGGGAAATATTTTTGAAACTGCTCCAATCCGGTAATTTTTTTTCTTATTTTGGTGCATCTCCCGTACTTTAATTAGGAAACCAACACACTTTTTTTTTCCACAAATAACTAAACTAATTTTCATATCTATTTGGTATGGGGGATTTGGAGGGGAGGGGAAATTTTTATGAGTTGAACTTTAAAAAATTGGAAAAGTGGGGTCACAAAATCTTAATGAAGAGAAGAAGTAAGATATGAGTAAAAAAATTAATTAAAACCTTTTAACATCACTTCTCTTCTTTTTTTTTTTTTCTTAAATCCAACACCAAAAACATTATTAAGCTCTTACATTTAGGACAAGGAATTAGTATATATTTAGGACCTGAAGGAAGTAGTATATATGACTGAGGACTACTATATATTAATTCATGGCAATTTATAACAGGTGCCACCATATCTTCGAGAACGAAATGAGTTTGACAAGTATTACTCTCCTAAGGTGGTATCCATTGGTCCAATTCATTATCCCAAAGGAGAAGAGTACAAGAAAATGTGGGCATCAATATACCTGGAAGTTAAAGAAGGAGAAGGCCAGCCAAAAGATGCTCAACAACTACTTCGAAATATTCGGCATGAAATCCAAGCATTGAAGTTGTTGTACACCGAAGATGTGATTCAACGCTGGAAAGAAGATGATGATGGGCTCGCTTGGATATTATTTGTAGATGGGTGTGCTTCACTTCATATCATGGACCAACTGAACCAATTGTCAAATTTAAAAGCGCTTGAGTATATTGCGCAGCAAGATCTGCTCTTGGTGGAGAACCAGCTTCCATACAAAGTATTGAAGATATTAAGCGAAGAGGATGATTCCGTGTTGAGGGAGTTCATTACATTTTTGCTTCAATCACGCGGCTTCCTGCCTCCCCAATCTCTAGTAGTGAAAGAGGCAGATCATTTGCTGGATCTTCTAATCAAATCCATGGTGAATAAACATACAGGTATACAAATTGAGAGAGCGATTTCTCCGACACATAGGAACATACAGGAACTTATAACAACTTCAGGGATTCAAATTAAGAAAGACAGAGAGAAAACTCTCACAAGCATCCATTTTCAGGGTGGTACGCTTTACATTCCACCGTTCACAGTGGATAAATTCACAGCTCAAACATTCTTGAACATGATAGCGTACGAGATGTGCCCAGACAATTCCAACACCAATTATGAGATAAGTAACTATGTTTTCTTCCTAAATTCCTTGATTGATAATGCAGATGATGTAAAAGCGTTGAGGAAATCTGGGGTTTTGAAGAACCATCTTGGAAGTGATGAAGAAGTGGCTGAAATCTTCAATACTGTAACCACTAACTTATGGGATACAGGAATCTATGACCAGGTCTGGAAAGATATTGAGAAGTTTTACAAAAATCCACACATTTGCAATAAAGTTAGGATTTGTCTTCTTGAGTTTCTAAATGTGAGCAATTGGTTTGTTGAGCTGCAGCGCAATCATTTTAACACCCCATGGAAAATCATAGGCCTAATATCTGCTATTCTTGGGTTTGTTCTCACTGTTGTCACCCTCAAGAAGGAATTAGGTTCAAAGAAAGATTAGCCTTCCTCCTCCATTAAGCCATCCACTAAATATCATATCCTTCACTAATGATTAGGCAATTACGATTCATTGTGCGTGTGAATATTGAATATTAGTGACCATGTAAAAGTGAATAATTTTCGTTTTTGTGTGTGTGATTCAGCTTCGTATCGTACAATTATGAGTTGATCCGCATCTTCAATTGTACTTGTGATATATTTCAACATTAATTTTTTTTTTTTTTTTTTTTTTTTTTTTTTTTTTAACTAGGGAAAATTAGAAAGGGAGACATAGTGAGAATAATATTTATCACAAAGGCTTTAAAAAGTGTAATTATTTAGAAGCATCAAATACTAAAATCCAAATCTAAAAATAATAAATTGCCCCTAACTAAACCTCCTCTATCTCTTCTCACCATCTATTACTTGGTCCAAAGAATGATTCCTAATGAACTTCTAAGCTTTAGGCTGAGACTGATTAGGATTTTCAAGATTATTTTGGGGATCAGCCTCGAAAACATTTTCAGGATTTTCAATAGTTGCAGGAGTAGTTTTCGAAAAGAATTGATTTTTGAAAACATTTTCCTCATCATCATCCAAGGATTTTATCAGCTTTGGATTCACAGAATACAACATGCATAGACTCTTCAACAATACGAGTATGAGTATTAAAGACTCTATAAGCTTTACTCCTATTTGAATAACCCAAAAATATACCTTCATTTGCTTTGGGATCAAACTTTCCCAAATTGTCCTTACCATTATTGTGGATGAAGCACTTACATCTGAAAACATGTAGACGAGCCAAGTTGGGTTTTCTATCTTTGTACAGCTCATAGGGAGTTTTGTTCAACTTCTTTCGGAGGTATGCCCGATTTGAGATGTAGCAAGCCGTACTCATTGCATCAGCCCAGAATACTTATGAAGTATTGTTCTCATTCAGCATTGCTCTTGTCATCTCAGTGAAGACTCGATTCTTTCTTTCCACAACACCATTTTGTCGAGGAGTCCTTGGGGTTGAGAAGTTGTGATCTATTCCCATGTTGTCACAAAACTCGCAAATGCATGATTTTCGAATTCTCCTCCATGATCGTTCGAATTCCCGAAATAGAGAAACCTTTCTCGTTTTGGACCTTCTTGGCAAAAACAACAAACCGATCAAATGTTTCATCTTTAGATGATAAAAATATAGTCCAAGCAAATCTAGAGAAATCATCAACTATGACCAAAGTATAAAGATTGCTACCAAGCATTTAACTCTAGCTGGTCCAACTAGATCCATATGAAGTAGTTGAAGAGGTCTATTAGTTGAAATTTCATTTTTAGATTTGAAAGATGATTTGGTTTGTTTCCCTTTTTGACAAGCATCACAAATCATGTCATTTTTAAAACGAAGTTTTGGAACACCAATTACCAAATCCTTTTTAAGTAATCAGTCAAGTTGAATCATAGTGACATGAGCTAATCGCTTGTGTCATAGGCAACTATCATCCAAATTACTAATAAAACATTTTTCAGAAACAGAACCATTTCTAGAAAGATTAAGTGTATAACAATTTCCTTCTCTAGGGGCTCTGAATAAAGCTTTTGATTTTATGTTTTTCAAAGGGAGAATATCCTTACTTACAATCAAGCACTCCTCAGAATCAAAGATACCTAAGTTACCTTTATCGGTGCTTTGGCTTAAAGCGAGGAGATTGTGACAAAGTCCCTCTAATAGGTAGACATCTTTGATTTGTGGTCCCTCATTGTTTCCAACTTTACCAATACCAAGAATCTTTCCAGATTGATTTCCACCAAAGGTCACCTTACCACCATCCTTGGGCTTGATTGAGGAAAATTTGGATTGATCTCCGGTCATGTGTCTAGAGATCCACTATCAATGTACCACTTGTTGGATTTTGATGCTCTTAGACAGGCCTGCAGAACACAATAAATCAGGTCTTAGGTACCCATCTTCTTGGGTCCTTTGGGGTTAGTCTGTGTCTTAGGAGCCTTGTAAGATCTCTTCGGCACCCATTGATAATTTCCTATAGGTTTACTCCTTCTTTCCTTTTTATGAAAACAGGAAGAAGTAGTATGACCTTTACGATTGCAATAATTGCAATGAGCAAAAGGATTTGAAGAATGAACTGATTTTCTAAAGTAGTTCAAATAAGATTTTTCTCCAAACTTCTTTTTGCATTTCTTTTTATCAAAATCAGGTCTGTAACCAATCCCTGATCTGTCATTTGTAAATCTTTGTTGTTTCAAAATGACATTGAGCATTTCACTACCTCTAGTGAATTTCTCAAGTGCCTTTGTAAGATGTAAGTTCTTTTTCTCTAAATCAGTACAATCCTCACAAGTAAATTTTCAGAAGAAAGATTTTTAACTTGAAGTGCAAGAGTCACATTCTTCTTTTTCAAAGATACATATTTTTCAGCAACTTTTTCAAATTCAGATTGAACAACAATGTATTCAGCAAGCAATTCATCATAAGATGGTTTTGACTCATATACCTCATCATTTTTGTCACATTGCTCTTCTTCAGCAACTAAACAGATATTAGCCTTTTCTTCCTCATCATATTCATCTTCATCTTCATCAGATGAACTATCTCCCCATATAGCTGAGACATAGGCTTTCTTTCTGAATTATTGAACTTCTTCTTCTCTTTGTCCTTGCTCTTCAGATTGGGACATTCAGACTTGATGTGGCCAGGCTTTTCACACTCGTATCAGATAATTGGCTTCTTTGCCTCAAAGCTGGAGCTACCCTTGTGAAATTTCTTGAATCCTTGGTCCTTCTTGTAGAATTTCTTAAATCTCCGAACCATCATGGCCAGCTCTTCATCTTCGTCTTCTTCATCATCATCACCATCTGATTCCTTGGCTTCTTTGACAGCTTTGAGGGCAATTCCCTTCTTCTTGCCATGTGCTTCATCAAGTCCCTTTTTGAACTTGAGCTTGGCTTCATATTCAGAAAGACTGCCAAAGAGAGCTACTACAGATGCCATTGATTCACCACAACTTTCTTCAATAGCAGTGACTTTAGCTTCCCATTCCTTGTTGAGGATATTGAGAATTTTCCTCACTTGGACAGTTTCCCATATTCTTTGTCAAGTGCAGCAAGCTGGTTGATCAGATGAGTGAATCTTAGTTGGAATTCCCGTATGGATTCTCCAGACTTCATACGAAGAAGATTGTATTCTGTCATGAGGGATTTGACCCTATTCTGCTTAACTCCAATGGTTCCTTCATGAGCTATCTCCAGAGCATCCCATATAGCTTTAACAGAAGTTAGTGTGCATATACGAAAATATTCTTGTTGACTCAGAGCACTTTGCAACATAAACACAACTTTACTATTGAGAGTGATATTTCTCCTATCATTCTCATCATAGTCTTCTTCAGGCTTTGGAATTCTGAGACCACCTTCTAGAACAGTTGGATTGTAGTCTCCTCTTTCAAATACTCTCCATAAGCCATATTCAGTAGCCAAAACAAAGAGTTTGAATTTGGCTTTCCAGAAAGAATAATGCTCTCCATTGAATCCTGGTGGTCAGTTGATCGAAGCTCCATGAGGTAGAATATCTTCCATAATGATCCTTCTCGAGATGTTAAGCTCTTTAGAGAAGACCTGGCTCTGATACCAAATGAAAGTGAAGCTTAATCACCAAGAGGGGTGTGAATTGGGGATTTTAAAAATCTTTTCGAAGTGCTCTGTTTTTTAACACTAAAACAGAGTACAGGGAAGAAGAGCAAGACACAAGGATTTATACTGGTTCGGTCCAACCTATGACCTACGTCCAGTCCCCAGACTCTCTGGGATTTTCACTATCTCAATTGATTACACACTCTGTAACTTAAGAGTAATTCTCTCACTAGAACTTACTCCCCCTTACAAGTTGCATTCAATAACCCAATCTCCAAGTCCCCAGACTTGAGATACTCACAATAAATGATTTACAATTAATGAACTCTCTCTAAGAGTAGATAAAAATAAACACGAAGATCAATGTATCAAAAGATACTTTACAAGTGAAAACTCGAAAGAGTAGTTGGTAAACTTGAATGCAATTCGTTTTCAGTAGATTCATTGTTGAGAAGAATTGAATGCAGCTCTATTTATACAAAGAGAGCATTAAATGAAAGTCGAAATCCCTAATGTAACCGTTGGAGACATTTAGCAAGGATTAGGGTGAGCTTAGGTCTTCTTCTCTTACTATACTTTGGTAAATTCAGTTGCACAGATGTTTGTGCTTGACTTCTTGACTTTTAATCCGTTGGAAGATCAGCTACTAGATGTGGAAAGGAAACATTAATCCCTTTGCAACATGTGTAGAATGATTGTCCAAAAGGATGCAAGTTTTCTGAACTTTGCATTTAATGTCTTGTCATCACTTTTTACTTTTCCTCAAATCTTCATTTAATATCCTCTAAATGATCTGAAACACACTAATAAAGTGGTTAAACATAGCTAGGAATATTAATGAATGATGATAGGAAGTATTAAGATCAATCAAGAAGGTTTCACAAATTCGCCGATTTGAATTTCAAACTGCGACACAAACTCGAGTTTGTTCACCAAAACTAGAGTTTGTCTTTGTGCACTAATAGCAAAACTCAAGTTTCCAAAACTAAACTCAAGTTTCCTTCTTCCAAAGAGGAACGTCGCGATTTGAGCTTTGGACCATAGTTTTGAAAGGAACTCAAAACTCGAGTTTCCATTTCCAAACTCGAGTTTTGGACTCTTGACATGTAAAATGAGTTTTAGTCCAAAACATCAAAACTGGAGTTTTCATTCTAAACTGGAGTTTTCAAAACATTGAAAAAGAGCAAAGTTCTCTGAAAGAGAATTGTCGTGTCTCCCAAAATAACCAAGTTCGAAAATGATTTGTAGAAATAGGGAACCTGGGTCGTTTCCCAATGAACTTGCGGCGGGTTTGATTGTGAGAATAGTGAAACGAGAAATAGTAAAAATGTGAGGTTTTTGATTCAAATAGATTAAAAATGAAAATAAATTGAAACAAAATGAAATATGCAGAAACAGATTAAAAGCAATCAAGCCAACATTTAGATTCTAGAGACTTCCATCATTGCACGAAATATGAATGAACTCGCGTTTGGTTTTGGATGAACCAAAATCTCTATGTTCGAATCCGATAAGATGAAAACAGAAATGAGTAAAGTTACCGATTAAGCACAAGCTCTCCGCACGAATCATGGAATCCTCAAAGTTGGGTTAATGACATAAGTTTAGCCGAGCATGGCTGGAAAAAATGAAGAAATGAGACGAAGAACGCGAAGAACATTTGAGAGAATTTCAAAACTTCTATTTTGATCCACCAAATAATAAAAACGTGAATGAATAGATGTTGTAGCCACCATCTGACTTAAAGTTAACCTAAAATGGAAATGGGCTGCAATGGTTCAGCCCAAAACGGATATAAAATAAAAGTGGGCTTTAATTACAAAATTCGAGCCCAAATAAAATCCAGAAATATACATCTGACTTCGGCTCCAAAATCGATCGCCCTCTTGTCCGAATTTTCCCTTCATGTCTTCATAACAATTGTAGCTCTCTGAATCATCTGAAATATGAAACAAAAATGAGGCAAATCCGATGTCTGGTTCAAGAGTTATGGTAAAAATAGTGAAGTAATGTAAAACTGAAATTTTATTATTAAAAATGGCTAAAACATAATCAAAGGCCCAAAGCCCAAATAAGTATAAAAGCTATTATTTATTAACTAAAGAGTCCTAAATTATTAATCAAGAGATAAAAAGAAGTGTATGAAATATTAAATTATCAAATTCCCCCACACTTATCTTTTTGGACTCCTGAGCAAAATTCAAGAAAAAGACCTAAAGGAGAAACTCTTCTTTTCTAACAATTGTTAACAATGCAAAAATTGAACAATGGACACAAAGCTCCAAAACACCAATCAATCAAGACCAAAATCCCTTCATCTCAAATTACAATTCATGGTAATCTCAATCAATGATGTTAATCACAAAAGATGATGTCTCAAATGATGCGCTCAATCAATCAATCTCTCAAGTGTTTAAGGTAAATAAGTATATCACTTAAATTCTACTCAAGAAAATTGTTCTACCATAAGCTTACTCAATTTCTACGTCTCCACTACTCATAACACATGCTTGCACAAATCAAGAGAGCTTATTATTAAAGGTTGTAATGGGGTTAGGGTAAAGGTAGGTAATAGTATGGAATGAGAGGCTAAGCACTAAAGAAATTAAAAAGAGCACCGATTAACACAATCATTCTCTATGTATGAAAACTTTTAGTTTACTCATATATTTCCTTTCTTTCTATGCATTTTCTTTCCTTTTTCTTTCTTTCTTTCTTTTCTTTTCTTTTCTTTTCTTTTTTCTGCTTTTCTTTCTTTCTTCTTTTTCATTTTTTTTCAAGGGCTTTTTTTTTAAGAACTATACTATATATATAATCACAATGGCAAAATCAAATATCTCCCCCCACACTTAAACTATTGCACTCCTGAGCAACCCCCACACTTAAACACAAAACCAAGGGGAAGCCAATGCTCAATAAATTTTCAAGGTGTAGAATAAAATGGCTTTATGCTTAGGCTTGTAATGTGGCTTAGAAAAGAATGGGTCAAAAAGGCACAAAGGGGCTAGCAAAGGAATCATAATGCAAGGGAATGGCTATTTGGCCAAAGTGGGGAAAGTAAAAGAAAGAAAACAAGCTTCTGTCATACTTATGCACGTAAGTGAAAAATGTAGTTTCAAAAAGAAAAGGAGCAAGTTCTAGAGAACACAAATCATGAGCAGATGCACACATGAAAGAAAGAATGGCAAAAGATGAATTCCATTAATGCAGGCCCAAAACCTCACAAGGTCAATACCAACTTAGGCAATCAACAACATCAAATCAACTACCAAGACATGTAATCGAAGAGTCAAGAATTACAAACCAAACAAAATGATCCATTAAAACCAAAATGTCCTAGTTCATAATATGTAGCAATCATAGAAAGAGAGACTGTATTTATTTTCGAAAAGCAAAGTGAAAAATGAAAACAAATAAAAGAGAAAGAGGGAGAAGAAAGAAGAATGCTCCCCAAGGGTTTATGGAGGATAAGTGGCATCAATGAGGAGAATCTCAACTTCCTCAGGCTACTGCTGGGATCCCTCATGAAAGGTAGAGGGTAATGATCCTTGTGAGTGGCAAACTCTCCTGATCCTTGCAGTAATGAGTCTCCTATAGTCGATGCAAACTCTCCAACTATTCGAACTCGAGTAGAAATGAGCTCATTCTTCTAATTGGCTACCACAAAGTGACTCAGATTTCTTAGGAACCACGTAACGGGCTAACCCATCGGCTATCGAGATGGGATAGATGATACCAGCTTGCAGAAGCTTAGTGACCTCCTTCTTTACCACATCAAGGATAAGAGGATTAAGGCGTCTCTAGGGTTGCCTCACTGGCTTAGAGTCCTCTTCCAACAGAATTCGATGCATACAAAAGGGCTGATGCCAACGATATCAGCTAATGTCCACCCAATGTCTTTCTTGTTTGCCCTCAATAAGCTTAACAGCTTTTCTTCTTGGTCAGGAAGAAGATTATTTGCCACAATCATAGAAATGCATACTTCAGATGATTTGGAAGGGATTTCAACTCAAGTTTGGGTGGTTGCTCAGTGGAGGGAAGAAGCTTGGGTGGTTGTTGCAACAACTCTGATGTCATCACACTGGAAATGCCTGAAACCACATTCAAAGAAGCAAAAGAACTATATCTATACAGCTCAACGTTAACATCAGAATTCAGCTCAACAAAATCAAAGTTAAGCTCATCAAAATCAGAATCAGGATGCACATTAGGATTAGGATGAAGCTCAAACTCAGAATCAATATCAGAATCCACATGTAATGCAGAATCACCAAGCAAGTTGAATCACCAAATAATGCAAAGCATTAACCAAATCAGTGCACACAGAACACCATTCATTATTAGCACATGCACAAATGGCAGAATCACTCTCAAATGAAAAATTAGGATAATCAGTGCACCAATCAGCAAGAACATCATCCACAGCATCATCAATAACATCAATGCAAAAAACAGAATGCTCTTCCCTAGGATGTTTCATGGCATCAAAGATATTGAAATTCATAGATATATCACCAAACTCCATGGAAAGAGTACCAGAATGCACATAATCCATGAAGATTGCAGGAGCATTAGTTAAGCCAAACGGCATCATAAGAAACTCATAATATCCATATCTGGTCCTGAATGCGGTCTTCGGTATATCCTCAACTCTAACTCGAAGCTGATGATACCCCGAACGTAGATCAATCTTTGAGAATATACAGGAACCAGATAACTGATCTAACAAGTCATCAATCCTCGGTAGAGGATATTTGTTCTTCACTGTCACCTTATGAAGCTCTCGATAATCGATACAGAGTCTTAAACTTTCGTCTTTTTTTTTTAACAAAGGGAACTGGGGCTCCCTAAGGGGAGACACTGGGGTGAATAAACCCCTTTTCCAGCAATTCTTCGATATGCTTCTTTACTTTAGCCATCTCATTTGGTGCCATACGATATGGTGCTTTAGAAATTGGACCTGTACCAGGCACGACTTCAATTGCAAATTCAACTTCTCTCTCTGGTAGCAAACCGCTGATGTCATCAGGGAACACATCTGTAAATTCATTTACTACTGGTATATCACCCAGAGAAGGTTCTGATTCTGCCTGTACAAAAAAGAACACCACATACCCCTAGCATTCTTGTTTAATGCATTGTTCCGCCTCAGTAGTTGAAACGAAACCAAGACTTGCTTTGGCATTGAGACTCTGTTGTTGTTCAGGACATATAATTTTTCTGTTGCCAAAATCTAATACAATATTGTTGGCAACTAGCCAATTTAAGCCCAAAATCACATCAATATCCCGCAACGGCAAACAGATCAAGTCCACAGTTGACTCATGATCATCAACAACCACAACACAATTTAAACATACATCAGCAGTCTCAGATTTGACTTCGAGTAGGGTAGACACAATCAAATCATAAGGTAATTTATGAACATTCAAATTCATATGTTTAGCACAATCATATGCAATAAATGAATACTGGCACCAGAATCAAATGATGCATGTAACATACAACCATAGAGAAAGATGGTACCTTGAACTAACTCAGGTGATCTGCGGGCGTCATCTTGTGTCAAAGTGAATACACAGCCCTAGTTCTGAGGCCTCTTCTCAGTATCTCGCTGAGGACATTCACGGCTATAGTGTCCAGGCTTATGGCAAGTATAGCAGACCACCTGCCCACTACAACTGACTCCGAAGTAAGTCTTGCCACACTTGTTACATATCTGAGGCTCTACAGGCCTCCAAAAGTTCTGTTGACTAGGCCGAAAAGGTTTCTTGCCATTGCCACGATTTTTGTTCCATGGCCCCTTCCTCTTCTGAGAAGAGCCTCCATGATTAGGGTCACTGCGGAAAGTGGATCTCCTGGAAGCATATAATTCCTTCAGATTTCACTCAACAATTCTACACTTCTCTATGTCCTAGTTCAATACACGAAACTGCCTGGCTATAAGCTTTTCTCTGATCTCAAATTTTAGTCCGCGAATCAATACATCTGCTAGACTACTTTCGGCATTAGGGTTTCTGTGATAAGTGGAGTAGTAGGACAGACGTGTGAACCTGGAATAGTAATCTTCAGAAGACTCGTTATCCCCTTGCTTGATGCTCAGAAACTCTGACTCCATAGCAATACGGATGGAAGGAGGATGGTACTGTTCATTGAACTTCTCCAGGAATAGTTCCCAAGTGATAGGGACATTCTGTGTATGTAGAGTCATCTCCGTATTACGCCACCAGCGGTCGACGTCTCCCTCTAGCTTGTAAACAGCTAACTGACCTTCCGGGCATTCAAGGACCTAAAAAATTTTCTCGAGGCGGAGGATCCAATCTTCCGCTGCATCAAATTTACCAAGAAAAATTGGTGGCTGCTGTTTACAAAATTTAGAAACCCAGTAAATTGATGTCTCTACTGCTCTGTTATTTTGATGGTCTATCTGTGACCCTTCCTATTCATCATGATTATTATTATCGCTACCATTACCTATCTTTATCCCCTGCTCCTCAGAACTTCGATCTTGACGTGCCCTAATCTCATTCATTTCTGCTCGTATCTCTTGTATCATGTTTTCCTGCTCTCGAATTAGTCCCACCATCTCTCGTATCAGATTATTATCTTGAGGATTAGGCATCTGTGCCTCCTGTTCTTGTCTAGGCCTTCCTAGACCTTTCCCCCTCACCATTATAAAAATTAGCTTCACAGTAACAAATAAATATATGAAAATTATTTTCACAAGTTAATATTAAATTATAAATCAAGGCCACAAGATAACAGAGAACCATATTAATATTGCACATAAATTGCTTTACAACATCTTACTAGCCTCAAAATATTAAATCATAAATGGTTCATATACTGTCCTTAAAAATACAACCACACAACGACCAAATAAACTACCAAAATACATTTCATACTACTAGTCTTCGTTCTCATTTCCGCAAGGCATCATTCCCAACCTTCGATACAGGTGTGAACGCACAGGCGTAGTAGTGCCATCAACTCAGCAAAATTGGTTGCCAGGTCGTAGTCAATGATCTCATGAACTCCACTTACCCAAAACGGTGTCCTAAGTAAGCGGTATAGGATTGTATTTCACCAATACTCAAATAGAAAAAATTAAATCCCTAGTGCCCCTTTGTATAAATAACTCATTTAATCTAGTTAGAAAATGAAGATAATGATCTAACACAGTAGGGGCATCAATACTTGCCGCTACGAAATCAGTTCGATTGCATCTTCTAACCTCTTGCTTGGACGCATATTATACCTATAATGAGGTCGATAGGGACCAGGCATAGGATGACCACTAGACTCAACCTCCTCCTCTTCCTCTAATATCGCAGAATGCCTCGAAAAGACTCATAGCTGTTCTGTATCTCCCACCGATGATCTGTCAGAATCACTCTTCGCACCTAGTTTCAAGGCAACTATAGGACGTCTTCTAACTACCGCTCTTAAGGCCCTCATTTGGTTGTCACCCATCTTTTTTTTCCTAATTCATACAACGAAACTTATATCAGTTCCACACCTTTCTATTTTAAATTTGTACCAGTATCGTCCAAACCGGGGTTTGATACCACAAATGTAACCCCCTACCAGCCTCACCCTTTCGGGTGGCGGGTATAGGGATTCCCATTTAATAATTACCATAGATCATTTAATTACTATTTATTAACATGCATCAGAGTCTTATCGCGGCAGAGCATTTCCCGGTTGAATTTCAGGCAATACTAGTATAATTAAAAGTAAGTAACAAAATATAGTCCCCGGCGGGTTAAATATACAGTCATCCACTAACGCCTATGAGACCAAAAGAATATACAATTATACCAACAAAAAAGTAAAATAAAAAATAAATCTTCCTCCGCCGACAACGTCACCAACTACTCTCGCTCCGCATTCTTACCCTTTCTCTCCATTCCTAGTCCTTGAAGTACTTCCTGAAGCTTTACAAAAATCTGGGATTCAAAAATGAATCCCAAAGTAACCATTAATTTCATATGTAATGTATAAACAGTGTATGTATGTAACCATAATTAGGAAAACACCAAATAATAGCATTCAGTAACAAACGCGCAGTAACGCAAATACATCATACCAAGTATACCATGTTAACTACGGAAGGACTACATCTCCTAGAAACGAACGCAGGACTGCTCAACAAAGCAAGCCCCAGATCCACAGCACTAGGAAAGACACAAGAGTCGGCTTTGAACCAGCACCACTTTGGATGCACACAAACGCATGTCCCTTTTCAGGAGACACAGGTCCACAATCATGGAAAATACAAACATACAAAGAAACACAGAACACATGAGGATTAAGGTTACTACCTAGTAGTTGACCAAAATTATAAATAACTCCTTCTTAAAGACATTTATTTGATGACTCAAAATAAGCCTTTCTCAATTCTTCAAAACTCCAAATCCTCCTTCAATATTTCTAAAATTTTTATTCTTGATTCTAAAAAATATGATCCAAGCTTACTCCTATACAAATAATCATTTTAAACACTTCAAAGATATTAAAACTTACAAAACCCAATCAGATCATGGTGTTTAGGAGGCTGGACGAAATTCTTCCTCTAGATTAAGCAACCAATCTACCATTTTTAACCACCAACTCTTCTTATCTCATACTAATATTTCTTCCTAGACTGAAAATTTCATATTTGATTCTCTACTCACCCATTTTATCCATTAGTTAGACCCAACCAACGATTATACACTCAAGAAACAAATATTTTCAACTTAGCAACTATAAGGTTATAAGGTAGCTAGGACTATTACTTACTTGATTTTAGTCTTCTAACGAATTGAGGCTTGATCCTTAGTGATTCTTCTCCCTCCTTTTCGACCTCAACACTACTACAAAAAACCTAAAAAACAACCTAAATAAGACCCAATTAACGTCCTTTTTCAGAGGTACGTCTCGAAGGGGGTAGTTATTGTTGTGATTTTTGGCGTCCGAATAAATTTCGGGACGCCTCATGTTAGTTTAGGACGCCTTATGTAAGGCGTCCTGAAATGTATTCAGGACGCCACATTGCATTTTTTTTATTAAAAAAAAACCCTGTTCGAGGTGGCCGCGGAAGAAGAGCAGATCAACAAATCAACATTCAAATTCCAAAAATACTTCCAGAAGAACCAGCAAGGACAAGAAAAAACACAAAAAGATGCAAGTACAGCATATGCACTCTTGAAGCACCATAGATCAAAAAATAAGTAGATGAAAACAAATCAGAAGAAAAAACATATCCAAAATAGGATTAACATAAATTAAGAATAGGACTAACATCTAAAATTTCAGATCTAACAATCACAATCGAGAAGAACATGAAAAACAAATCACAGTAAAATTGAAAAAAAAAAAGAAAAAATTTTGCCGCCTTCAGCGTGATCCAACTAGATCTCGTCGCCTTTAGATCTGAAGAAGGGGATCCGATGATGAAGAAGATATGATTTGATAGTGCCTTCAGTTTCTTCAGATCTCACCGCCTTCAGATCTGATCGTGACCCACCCAGAAACTCGTACAGATCGACGAGCTACGACAGTGAAAACAAAAATGACGAGAGGAGGCGATGAAGTTGAGGGAGAAGAGATGAAAGAGTTGTGAAGCCTGAGTGATGAGAATGACGATGAGTGAAGCTCACGGGTTGAGGGATAATATTTCAAACAAAAAAAGCAGAGAGTCACGGGTTCACGCAGGGATAATATATTAATATTTCAAACAAAAAAGAGAGATAATGTCACAAGTATGAATTTTGGCGACTTTGAATTAATATTTAGGGCACCAAAATTTCAAAATTGGCGACTTGAATTTAATTCAAAGTTGCCCAAATTCTCTAATTGGTGACCTAAATTAAATTCAGTCGGCAAAATTCCTAAATTGTAAAAAAAAAAATCGACGCTATTTAAGAATTTTTTTGGCGCCTAAGAGAAATTTCAAGAATTAAGGCGACTGAATTTATTTTGTGTCGCCAAAATTCCCAAATTGGCGACCGAATTTATTTTAGGTCACCAAAATTCCCAAATTGGTGACCGAATTAAATTCAGTCGCCCAAATTGTAAAAAAATTCAAGTAAATACCCCATGGCAACAAAAAAAAAATCATACTTCCTCTTGGGGGCCAAAAATTTCCTAAATGGGGCCAAATAATTAATTTTGGCATCCTAAAATTCCATTCGGGCGCCTTAATTCCGAAATTTCTCTTGGGCGCCAACAAAATTCTTAAATAGCGCCAAAAATTACATTTTAGACGTCCTAAAATATATTTAGGACGTCAAAAATTTTTTTAGACATCCTAAATTTACATTTGGGTTGTCTAAAGTCTAAAACTCGTGCTAATAATTACGACAATGACACTGCCTTCATTTTTTACTTCCTTTTTTTTTTTAAAGGACATCTTTTAGGGTAGTAGTATCCATATTTTGTAGTAGTGCAACCTTCAACCCACCATGAAAAATTCTCCTTAAGGTCTGAGTTTACATGAGAGAAAGCGAGAAGAAAGTGGTTTGAGAATCTAAGGACCTTAATAACCTCTTTGAATGTTTTGCTTAGCCTTGTTTGTATCTTCTTATTGATTTTCGATCTCCTTCTTTTCTCCTTCTCCAGACGTACAACAACCTCAAAGGAAGGAGGTAGGATTCTTAAATAGATCCCCAAGGTCAGTTCTAGACCCATCTTGTGTCTAGATTTCTCTTCACCATTCTAGAGGAATAAAAAAAATATTCGATTTTCACAAATCTCGCTTGGCCGGCGATTCGAAGAGGTTTGAGGAGAAAAATATTTTCTCGATTTCCCTTTGTTCCTCATGTCGACGTTCGAAGAAATTTGGGAAGAGAGAAAGAAAAAAATGTTTCTTATTCCACTCCCTCTCACACTCCCGTCTGGATGCCAAGAAAATTTTTGGAGGAATTGTGTGTTTTCTTTTCCTTTTGGCTTCTATTTCCGTCAAGTACGATGGGAAGCATTTGAAAAAAAAAAAAAAAAGTCGAGTGATCCATGCCTCAACCCACGTGATACTCTTTCTCTCTCCTTATTTAATTAATATTGAATTGTCACATTTTTCTTTCTCTTTCCCCCACATCCAGCGCATGGAGAATATGAGGAAATATTTCATTATTTTGTGTGAAGGTTTTCCTTGTCTCACTTGCGCCATTATTATTACTTCTTTCCTCAATCAATGACATACTTCTCACTGTCCAGCCAGCGGTTTTAAGGGATCGAAAAGTAGTTTTAATAATTTATTTATTTTTTTACTTCCTCAAGCTTTGCTCCACGTGACCACTTCTGCTTTTCATTAATATAATGTTGAATGTCCAATCCAATCTTATTTCACATGCCAAAGGGGGAAAAAAATAGGAACCACTTCCTTCCTTCATTAACCAATATTGCATTTTTTTATATTCTATTCCTCTCTCTCTTTTTTTTTTTTTTTTTTCTCACGTCAAAGGCTAGGCACACATATATTATTATTATTTTTCCTATTCTCTCCCTCACATCTGACACCAAGATAAATGTGGGAAATATTGTGTTGAATTTTGCCTTGTTTCACATGCTTACTACTTCTCTTCTTCATTAATGTGAAGTTGTCCAATCATTCCCATCTCTCTTCTACTTTCGAAAAATACAGATGGTGTCTTGGAAAAAATTTTGCATTGCTTCAATGACACATATACCAACCCATCAGAACATCTCTACTCCTTTTTTTTTTAAAAAAAAACGTTAGTTAAAGGGAAGATAAGTATTTGAAAGATTTTATATCATATAAGTACCACCTCATGCCCTTTTCTTAATAGCATATTAGACTTATATTGAACCTCCATTAATTTTTCATCAAAGTTCTCCTTCTCCTTTTATTGGACGAAAATGTTAGAAATAATGAGGAAAAATATTTTTAACTCCTTTAACATTACTTATATTAAATTATCCATAACCAAATTTAATTGCCACCTTTTCAAATAATTCCTCATTAACTTTTTTTCCAATAATTAATTCATCTTGTCAGAAAAATAATATACCATTGACCACTATTCGGTGAGAAATTCATATATTCCATTAATTAATTTGCATGAAAGCTAGGGGTGTTACATTCTAAATCCATTGGGATATCAAATCAAGCCAAAAACATTTCCAACCCCTTCAAAATGGCTTGTCAAGCAGGGCTAAGAACACAAGTCCATATTTTTAAATTCTATGGTTACCAAATACTTCATGGAAGCTTCGATCTGTACACTTTATGTGTGTAGTTATCAATTTAGAACCACTTTGTTTCACATTTGAGGTACCAAAACAGAAGGAGATGCTTAAATTTCGTTTTCCCAATGATTCAATTTATATATATATATATATATATATATATATATATAGGGTTGCTATATTTTAGATGTATCAATTTATATATATTGATACATCTAAAATATAGCAACCCTATATATATATATATATATATAGGTGCATCAGTTCCTTCAAGATTCAAACAGCACCTCAAGTCCTTTAAAGCTCTGAAAATTCCCAGCTTCAATGACAATATTTAAGTGATCATTTTACAGTTTCTAAGGATAGTTTAACCATTATAAAAATCATTTAGCACTTCAAAGAATTAAACAATAAGTTCTAAATCAATTTCTAGCTTTAAAAACAATGCTTTAACCTTCATTTTAAAATCTCAATGCATGGTTGAACCACCAAAAATAATTATTATCATGTGGAAGTGTTAAGAAGTAACTTTCTTATAGATTTTCACTCTTAAAACCTGAACTTATATACTTCCAACAACATACATATACCCACTCTCATATATCTCACATCTTGTAAAATATACGCGTCCTTTATCCTTCAAAAGAGAGTCTCACTTAGCCTCTCCTTCATAATCTGGAAATTTTCCAGCTTCTATAATGGATGTTAATTAAACGATATCCTAATGTCTCGAAATATAATTTAATCATTTGAAGTAGATAGTAGACATTTACAAGCATTACACAACAAAATTTAAATCATTTTTTTAGCTTCTAATCTCAAACAGCACCACATGGAAGTATTCAATCACATATTGCTTCATATTATTTCTACAAGCCTTAACTCAGGTCTAAATATGCTGGCTTCACCTGAATAAAACTTCCAAAGGCATCATTTAATGTTCATTGTAATTTGAGCAGCATCACTTTGCAATTATGAAATTTCAGCTTCAAGAATATTATACAGGCCATTAGTTTCGAATGTTTAAGCATGCTTTAACAATCTAGAATACGTATTTAATATTTAAGGCGTCAAACATCATGTTCCCGCTAAGGTTCAGCCTTAAAATTCAACTTCCTTGACTCCACCACCACAAGAAAGCACGTGCGCATATACATATACATATATATATATATATATATATGTATGTATATAGAAGATTCATATGCATTTAAATGCTCTTTTCTCATGCTTCACACGACTTCAATCTGAATTGTGGAAATTTCAAGATTTCGGAAAGCCATCACCCAGATGTCATACAGCATCAACTGATCTTCATATACATCCAATTTATGTTTCTTTTTACTTGTCTAAAATGAAACCGACGTCCCACACCCTGAAACAAATAACCTCCATTAGATACATGCAAGAGCTTACTAGCACCAGTTAGGGTGCAATACATCAAACTAATTAACCCTCATTCAGCTCATAAATAATAAACCACAAGAATCAAATCATGAATTCTCCATCAGATGATTACAAGCTCCATTAAGAGCAACACAACAAAAAATCAACTTACTTGGGTTTCACAATGATCATCCCTCATTTGTGGGTGATTAACTAACTCCACTTGGGGACTCGAGAGATGCAAATTATCCTTTTTCTTAAGTTAGTGAGGACTCTATATCCAACGCACTCTTAGCTTTGGACTAAGACCCTTTATATATAGCTTTTAGGGTAATCTAATAACTAGTGATTAATACTAATCATACTAATTAATTCAATACTCCAACACGTCCCTCAAGTTAACACTTCTTATACTAATTAATGAAAGTGCCAACTTGCCAACACATACAAATAGGTGGAGTGGAGTGAATTTGAACTGTACAATTTTAACTTGTGAATAAAACTTTCATGAAGACACCCTCCTTTTTGACATTCATCGTGATATCTTCCTTTTGATCTTTCGAATATTGTTCTTTGACACTCCATTCTTCAGCAATAGCAAACACACGAGGGCTTAAACTCTTTGCCTCTCTCATGTGCTTCAACATTGTGCCCATGCTGCCAAAACTGGACCTTTTATGTTCTACATGAACTTGGATCTTCAATTACTCATATATGTAGAACTACAAACCAGCAAATTAAATGGAAGAATTCTAGTGAGGTACCTTGCTTTCTTGTACTCGTGGCATCGTCTCAGACCAAATAAAGTGCTCAAGTAGTCCTTAAATCCAGCATACATGATTGATCAAATGTCTTGCTTGCCTCAGCTTTCTTTTATTGGCAGCCAATTTCAATGTTGCAGCATCATTTATCTCATTCATTGTTCTTAATCCAAGGAAGAGGAAGCTCTGCTTCAAGATACTATTCTTTCTGAACTAGCTTTCAATACTCTGACCATAGCTTCCAAATATGAAGCATGTAAACCAGGAGCAATGACTCTTCTCATTTGATTTCAAGTATCAAGGCCTATACTCCCTTGTCATAATAAAGTACGTTCGTCATCCTGATCTTCTTGAATGGACCTCAATAGTTCTACACTGTTGCTAGCCTTTGATGCCAAGCTCACCACCCATGGCAATTCTAAAGCCCGTTTGATTCAAGATTCCTTATACATTGGTCCCATATTGATGTCCATCAATATAATTCACGGCTTTGGAACTTTAATGGCCTGGAAGTATGAATTTAATGGAATCACAAGAACTCAAGGAAAGAAACTAGAATTTTGCAAACAACAGTGTCTAGATGCACGAATGATACTATGTTGTAGAGACTCCAGATTATAAGACATGAGTGACTGAAGAAATTGTCCCGATTTCTCCTTAGACAAAAGAAGATTGAGTGCGATAGTAAAGGGGAAAACCTCAACGACAAACTTCGGCAACCAAACCTGCCAGGTAAAGGCATCATTATATGGGCTGAATGACCATTTTTCCCTCCATTTAAAATACTTTAATTTACTGAAAAACATCAAAAACATCTCAAAAACCCATGCAAGATAATAGGCCTAATATCTTTCTTTTCTTTTCTTTCTTTTTTTTTTTTTTTTTTTTTTTTTTTTTAAGCTCAAGTTATCCACTGTTAGCAACGGTGACTAAACCTCTCACACCATAGACTTCCTGAACGGGTTTTAGTACTAGCCACAAGATCCTCTCCATACACACTGCCTAATATCTTTAATTCTAAGGCTAACTAACACAGTTGTCGGCCTCAACAAAGACTTAGGCCCAAAGAAGGATTAGCCTCCTTCCCCTCCTCCCACCAATTAAGCCATCCACTAAAATCATATATAATAATGGATATAAAAGTCAGTAATTTGTGGTTGTTTGTGTATAGTAATCTAGCTTCCTAACATATAATAATGTTGTTAATCTGTATCTTGTAATTGTGTGACATCTGTCATTTCAACAACTTTAACATGCATCCAGAAGCACTATGGTTCACGTGAATCAATAAATAAGGTTGATTTAAAAATTAATGATTTCTTATGTCAATAATGGAAAAATATATAATAAGAATAAAAGATAATTAGTTTTTTTTTAAAAAAAAAAAAAAATCATATCTATATTCAAAGTTGTATGCTGATAGTAAAAGAGAGGTTGGAAACTATTAAAGAATTAATCTTGTGCATGTAATATGTAGTATTCCCTCCGGTCCTAATTATAAGATAACATTTAAGAGTTAGTTTTGATCCTAATTATAAGACAACATTTTAATTTTTGTCTATTTCTTCCTTAAATACCCTTATTTTATTCTTTCAAGTGTATTTGGTTTTTGGTGAGTATATGTATATAGGTGCATAGACTCTTCCAAAGTTCCAGTCAATGAAATTTTTAAATTGTTGAATTTTAATTTATTTATCGATCAACTGACGTTAATTTGCCAATGTATATATAGAGAGACACACATATATAAATACACACACACACACACACACGGATATATGTGTGTATTTATATATATGTGTATGTCCACACACAAATATATATAGACACACACACACATATGTATTAGTTTTTGTGCAACTTTCAATATATATGTGTGTAGATATATATATGTATGTGTGTACATACACACACACACACTCACATACATATATCTATCTGTGAGTGTATGGGTGTGTGTTTATATGTGTGCGTGTATATATGCATATATATGTGTGTAGATATATACGCACACAAACATATATATGTGTGTGCGTGTGTGTGTGTGTGTGTATAGATACACACACACACACACACACAAACATAGATATATAGTAAGATCATTATTTCAATTATAAAGCATGTGAAAAAGAAAATTTTAGGTGGGAGATGTATGTGACAGGGGTTGTTAATTAACTTTTACTTATGTCATTTTAAATTTATATAAGGGTATTTTAGGAAAATGAGTAAAATTAACTAATTTAACTCCTTTCCTTAATCTCCCCAAAAATGGTTAAGCATGCAAAGTTTGTTTCAAAGTGAAAACTCTCTCAAATTCTCAAGGATGTTTGTTTACAAGTGTTGTAATCATCAAAAAGGGGGAGAATGTTAGTTCTCATGGGTTTTGATGATTACTAACAATTGTAAACAAGTTGTGAAGTTTTCCTTTCAAAAGTTGAAAAACTCTCTGTTAGAGCAAAACTCGAGGTTTGCACAAAAACCTCGAGGTTTGGCCTTACAAAGAAAAACTCAAGGTTTTTAAACCGAACAAAACTCGAGGTTTTCGAGAGAAAACTTGAGGTTTCATCATACGAGACTTCTCAGCAATTTCTGGAAAATGTAAAACTCGAGGTTTTACTGTTTGGCCTTACAGAGAGTCTCCTAAGTTTTGAAGATTTGAAAACCTCCAGTTTTTGTCTAAAACCTCCAGTTTCTGTTTTAACATGAAAATTCCAGGTTTCACAAGTTTTGTGAAACCTCGAGGTTTGGTAAGAAACCTCGAGGTTTTGCCTTGCCAGAGAAAACTCATGTTTTAGCCAGTTTTTCAAAACCTCCAGTTTTGTGAGAAACCTTCAGGTTTGAGTTCAGTACATTTTCTCTAAGTTGTCACAATTAAGTGAAAACTCGAGGTTTGTCCAGGCAGAGAGCATCTGCGCTTTCCCAGTTTCCAAAACCTCCAGTTTTACTTTAAAACCTCTAGGTTTTGGCATGGTGCGATTTCTTAAAGCTTTCATATTTAAACCAAAACTCCAGGTTTGGTGAGAAACCACGAGGTTTTGCCAACCCGAGAGCACTGAACCTTTTAATGTGTTGAAAACCTTCGGTTCATTTTTCAAATCCTTTTGCACATTGTAATTACTGCAATAGAAAGGGTCATACTACTTCTTCTTGTTTTCATAAAAAGGAAAGAAAGATTAAACCTTCAGGAAATTATCAATGGGTGCCAAAGGGATCTTACAAGATTCCTAAGACACAAACTAACCCCAAAGGACCCAAGAAAAGATGGGTACCTAAGACCTGATCTGTTGTGTCTTACAGGTATGTCTAAGAGCATCAAAATCCAACAAATGGTACATTGACAGTGGATGCTCTAGGCACATGACGGGAGACCAATCTGCCTCAATCAAGCCCAAGGATGGTGGCAAGGTGACCTTTGGTGGAGATTAATCTAGAAAGATTACTGGAATTGGTGAAATTGGCAACAATGAAGGACCACTAATCAAAGATGTCTACCTTGTGGAAGGACTTTGCCACAATCTCCTCAATGTGAGTCAAAGCACTAATAATGGTAACTTAGTTATCTTCAATTCTGAGGAGTGCTTGATTGTGAGTAAGGATATTCTCCCTTTAGAAAACATAAAATCAAAAGCTTTATTTAGAGCCCCTAGAGATGGCAATTGTTATACACTTAATCTCTCTAGTAATGGTTCTGTCTCCGAAAAATATTTTGTTAGTAATTTGGATGAAAGTTGGCTATGGCATAAGCGATTAGCTCATGTCAATATGATTCATCTTGGACATTGCGAAAAAGGATTTGGTCATTGGTGTTCCCAAACTTCATTTAAAAAATGACATCATTTGTGATGCTTGTCAAAAGGGAAAACAAACCAAAACATCTTTCAAACCTAAAAATGAGATTTCAACTAATAGACCTGTTCAATTGCTTCACATGGATCTAGTTGAACTAGCTAGAGTAAAAAGCCTTGGTGGCAATCTTTATACCTTGGTCATAGTTGATGATTTCTCTAGATTTGCTTGGACAATATTTTTATCTTCTAAAGATAAAACATTTGATCAATTTGTTGTGTTTGCCAAGAAGGTCGAACGAGAAAGGTTTCTCTATTTCGGGAATCGAAGCGATCATGGAGGAGAATTCGAAAACAATGCATTTCTTGAGTTACGTGACGGCATGGGGATAGACCACAACTTCGCAGCCCCAAGGACTCCTCAACAAAATGGTGTTGTGGAAAGAAAGAATCGGGTCCTCACCGAGATGGCAAGAGCTATGCTGAATGAAAACAACACTTCTCCAATGTTTTGGGCTGATGTAATGAGCACCGCTTGCTATATCTCGAATCGGGCATACCTCCGGAAGAAGTTGAACAAGACTCCCTATGAGCTGTACAAAGGAAGGAAACCAAATCTAACTCATCTGCATGTGTTTGGATGTAAGTGTTTCATCCACAACAATGGTAAGGATAACTTGGGAAAGTTTGATCCCAAGGCAGATGAAGGTATATTTTTGGGTTATTCTAATAGGAGTAAAGCTTATAGAGTCTTTAATACTCGTACTCGCATTGTTGAAGAGTCTATGCATGTTGTTTTCGTGAATCTAAATCGATAAACCTTTGGATGATGATGAAGAAAATATTTTCAAAAATCAATTCTTTTCGAAAACTACTCCGCATCTATTGAGAATCCAGAAAATGTTTTTGAGGCTGATCCCCAAAGCAACCTTAAAAATCCTTATCAGTCTCAGCCTAGAGCTTGGAAGTTCATAAGGAATCATCTTTGGACCAAGTTATAGGTGATGTAAATCAAGGAGTAAGAACCAGAAACAGTACTTTAAATGAAGTAACATTTTCTACTTTTATATCACATATTGAACCCTCTAAAATTGACGAAGCCCTTTCGGACAATGATTGGGTGATAGCAATGCAAAAGGAGTTACATCAATTTGATAGAAATCAAGTTTGGGATTTGGTACCTAGGCCTAAGGACCATCCGGTCATTGGCACTAAATGGGTATTCAAGAACAAACGAGATGAGTCAAGCAATCATTGTCCATAACAAGGAAAGATTGGTTGCTAAAGGCTATAATCAAGAGGAAGGAATTGATTATGAAGAAATTTATGCTCCAGTGGCAAGATTGAAAGCCATAAGAGTTCTTCTAGCCTTTGCTTGTGTCAAAGGATTCAAGCTCTATCAAATGGATCTGAAAAGTGCTTTTCTAAATGGTTTTATACAAAAGGAAGTTTATGTTGAACAACCTCTCGGTTTTCAAAATGAACATCGTCCAGATCATGTTTATCGTCTCAAGAAATATGGACTTAAGCAAGCTCCTAGAGCTTGGTATGAGCGATTAAGAAAATTCCTTCTTGATCAAGGTTTTATTAGAGGAAAAGCAGATACAACTCTTTTCATAAAAAGTAATAAGCTTAACAAAATTTTAATTGTGCAAACATATGTTGATGATATTATATTTAGTGCTTCTAATGATACTTTGTGTGAAGAGTTTGCTAAGAATATGCAGGGAGAGTTTGAGATGTCCATGATGGGAGAGCTCAATTATTTCCTTGGTCTGCAAATCAAGCAAAAGAAGGATGGAATCTTCTTATCACATACCAAGTATCTCAATGATCTGCTGAAGAAGTTTGGGATGGATCAATGCAATGGAGCTGACACTCCTATGAGTTCAATCGCTTCATTGGATGCTGATGAAAAGGGTAAGGACTTCAACATCACAAGATATAGAGGAATGATTGGTTCATTACTCTATCTAACTGCTAGTCATCCTGACATCCAATTCAGTGTTGGGATGTGTGCAAGGTTCCAGTCAACTTCCAAGGAATCTCATGCTGAGCATGTGAAGAGAATCCTCAGATACCTTGCTGACAGTAAAACACTAGGATTGTGGTTTCTCAAAGGTCAACCTGAACATTTGGTGGCATATTTAGATTCAGACCATGCTGGGTACAAGACGATCGAAAGAGCACAAGTGGCCAATGTGAGTTTCTTGGTGGTTCACTTGTGTCACGGTTAAGCAAGAAGCAAACCGGTGTGGTTTGTGTCTTCTCGAAGCTGAATATGTAGCGCCTCAAGTTCTTGTGCTCAAGTTCTATGGCTCAAGCAAAGCAACTATCGATTTGGGAATCAACTTGAAGGAGATCCCAATATTGTGTGACAACACAAGCACAATAAGTTTGGCAAAGAATCCAGTTCAACATACCCGAACCAAGCATATTGATGTGAGGCATCATTCCATAAGGGATCATGTTCAGAAGAAAGATGTGAAGGTCATGTTCATCCCAACTCATCTTCAACTTGCTGACATCTTCACCAAACCATTGGCTAAGGAGCAATTCAATTTCATAAGAAGGGAATTGGGAATGGTAAATCCCAATGAGCTGTAAGTGTTTCTCACTCAATGTTAGTTATGGTTTTGATGATTGAAAATTACTAACTTAAGCCGTGTTTTATGCAGGATATTGAAGAATCAGAGTTTTGCTGTCGAGGTGCAAAACCTCAAGGTTTTGGAGCAAACCTTGAGGTTTGGTCGTGCACTGTCGGGGTCAGAGAACAGCTGAAATTTTTGGAAAGAATGAAACCTCGAGTTTTCATAAGACAGAGAGCTGCCTAGTTTTGAGGAGGTGCAAAACCTCGAGGTTTTGGAGAAAACCTCGAGTTTTGGAGGCTGACGTTTCAAAGGTTCACAGAACACCTTTGAAGTCCAGGTTGGTAACCGTTCATCAAACCTCAAGGTTTGACATGAAACCTCAAGTTTTGTAGCAACTATATATATGTGGCACTGTTCATGTTCTTCAAAACTCAACCTAAAACTCTAGGTTTAACCGTGCTTTTCTCTCATCTCTCTGATTCTTTATCAAAACTCGAGTTTTGTATGTGAAACTCAAGTTTAGGGCATCTTTAAATATTTATGAAACATAATCGCTCTCCTTCACTTCTCTCTTCCCTCGAACCTAACCCTAGCTGCTCTCAATACTCTCTTTTTCCTCGGTGAAACGCCTCGAAAATGGCTTCAAATCGCTATGCTATTCTCGATACTCTTGAATCTAATCATGAAATCTGTCAACCTACTCGTCATCCTCAACCTGAACAATGTAATACCCCAAATTTTGGACCCTGAGAAGCAAGAATAAGCCTGAAATAGACGGACGACTAGGTCCAGTTCGGGAAGAGTCACAAGAACGTCGAGAGTTAGAAAGCCTCTCTGGGACTAAGCAACTCAGCCATATGGGTCAGTAGACCTAGTATGCTGAAGCCGTGGAATTAAGGTGCTAATGTAAAATGGGCACAGAAGATGTATACAATGTAAGTCCGGTCGGAAAAGATGCCGCCCAACTATGTCCTGAGGTATAGGACACTTAGTTGAGCAAAAATATGCTAGTACAAGTAAGTATACGGCATTTTCGAGGCAGTCATGGGAGTCCTGCGATTTTGAAGGAAACAAGAAGGGAAGAGAGAGAGAACATGTGTCTGGACCTATTATAGAGGGAAAAGTCAATGTTAGTAGCGCTACGTCGGACACGTGGCATTTCGAGGCCAGAAGTTGGATTATCGGGTAACACGCATTACGAGGTGGGTCTGAGGTACTGGAATAAAGGTTTCTTGCTCCCCAAGGGATTTTGGTTCTGTCCACCTAGAGGCAGGGGAAAAGAGACTGATGATTCGGGCCCACACAAGTTTGGTTGAAGGGCACGCATTACGAGGTGAGGAGGGACCGGCAACTGGGAGCTGAGCGGGGTCGGACAGGATTTCTGGAGTCGGGCCCAGGCCTAGGACACTGATGAGGGGTGAATTCCAGTAGGCCCAGAGGAGAGAGAAAATATCTTGCCATGTAATTATGAAGAGAGAGAATGTCACATCAAGTCATCATGAAGAGAGAGAAAGAATAAAATAATCCGGATTAATCTGGACCACATATTTGAATATGATGTGACAAGGTGATGGACAAGTAATTATGACTCATTATGACATATCTAAGGGCAGATTTTGTGGGTCCCACGGCTTTGGAAGATGAGCAGTGCGAAATGATCGTTTTGCCCCTATACCTAAAACCTACCCAAAGTCACCATCAGGGGCAATCTTGGAATTTGGATTTGGAGGGTTGAGATGGTGCCACATGTCCCATACCAGAAGACTCTAGAACACCCTGGAAAATAATATTCTGGAGCATCTTTGGGAAAAATCTAGCGGGAAATGACTATTTTACCCCTAAGGTGTTATTTTAATTACGGGACAAGCCATAACCTTTGAAGCCTATAAATAGGACACTCCTCCCTCCATTTGGATCAGCCTATTTCGTGCTCAAGGTGAGGGAGAGGAAGGTCCAGCTGAAAGTCTTGCCCCAAGGAAGAGGAAGGCACCCGCAACCGACATTCTGAGGTAAGTCCCTAAACCAGCAACTAAGCTACCTTCATCTCTGCCCTATGGTGATTTTCATGGAGTTGCTGTAGTATTTTGGCATCTTTGAGGTTTCCTTTGAGTCTAGAAGGTGTTTATGTGTGGGGACATGTTGGATCACCTTTTTCCAAAGCCTAAAAGCCTAAGTCTTTGTTATATGAAAATCTGTCGGTTCTTACGGTTTCTGGGCAGTGTGTGTTAATCGGTAGTTTTGAAATAGTAAATGAACTCTGTTGGATCTAAAATTTTACATGGTGAAATTAGACATCCTAAGGATGATTTGATATAATATTTGGTGTCATTTGGAGTTTCTAACCTAGAGATATGTACTGTTGAAAATGACCTAAAAACCTAGAATTTTCTCTGGACCAGTGGCTCGGTTTTGAAAATAAGAAAAGGATATGAACCCAGAAGACCTTGGGAATTATTTTCATGGTAAAATATACATCTTAAGGGTTCTAAGGCCACTGATTTCATGTCGATATGAGTTTTCTAGAATTTGTTATTGGAAAAATGCGGTGTTAAGCGAAATTATGGATCTTGAAGTAAAAGTTTGGATATGTGATTGAAAGTGTGATGTTTTGTTGTAACTAGGGTGTTTGCACGTGTGGACCCTATTTTCAACACCAAGATAAGAGTTTATTAATTGCAAGGCGTTCCAGGTAGTAACTGTTAACTCACGTATTCTATGTTGCTTTTGTATGTCTGTTTTCCATGATTGAGGATGCGGGGCAGTAGGGCCTAGTGGACTGTGTCCTTAGGTCGTTACGAGCCTGAGATGCATTCGGGGTAGTTGGGGTTAAACTCCCTAGCTACTGTGTTGATCCTAGCGCTGAGGATGACGTCTGGGGTTATCTTGTGAGATGACTCGATGGTACGTAGGTGTCCGGGGTCTGCCTTGTGAGGTGACTCGACGGTACACGGGTGTCCGGGGTCGGTCTTGAGTGACGACTCAATGGTACACGGGCGTCCAGGGTCTGCCTGCGGGGCGACTCGACGGTACGCGGGCGTTCGGGGCCTGCCTTGGAAGGTGGCTCGACGATACGTCATTGTGGATGTGTTTGTGATTCTGAATGCATTTATGATATGTGCTTTGATTTCCTGATTATGGTTACTTGCATGCACTGTATACATATGTACTTGAGTTTAACAGTTACTCTGGGGTTCAACTTTGAACTCCAGTCTGGCTTAAAAGATACAGGCGTAAGTTAGTAGCGGCTAGAGGACTTGAAGAAGATAGAGCTTGGTGCAGAAAGACAAAGAAATAGTGGATGCCCGGTTGATTCTTGTACTTCTATGATTGGGACGAGTGTATGAATTATACTCACTGTTTAGTTTTTAATTTGGACGATTGTACCCTTAACCCTGCAGGATTATTTTGTGTAACTGTTTGTACCTTTACCAGTATAGTGCAAGTTGTCCAAACTGATCCAATGCTCTATTGTGCGTACTCTGATCTATGATTAAAGTGTCAATTTATCTAAGGAAAGGTCATAAGTGAAAAGGATCCCTCTAACCTGCCACCCGAAAGGGCGAGGCCGGTAGGGGTGTAACAAACAATCTAAGAGGATGAAATCCTTTCCCAATCGTTTCAAATATGGGGTAGAGAAGAAAAAGGGCAAAATTCTTGCGATTCTGAAATCTGAATCTCTGCCTCGTGTATCATCTGGCATCCAGGTATCTGAAGAAACTCCTACGTTATTTGAAATCTTCAAACATTCTTCTATACCTCGAGATTTTTTAATCAATCCATTCGATTGACTGGTGAAGATGCCATTAGGTGCAGGGAACAATTTGAACCTAAAACGCCTTGCCCTGTAGTCTCGGTTGATTTGGTCAAATTAAAAGAGGAATGCAATTTAGATCTCATCCCTTAGCTCAAGCAATTTGAACCTCTGATTGCCATTGAAGCCCCCTTCAGCCCCACTCTTGTAAAACTATTTTACCATTCTATGCAGTATGATAATCTCCTGGATGGTTATGGTTGTGTGATAGAAGAAAAATTTCCACAACTGTTCAGGGCCACAAGATTACTTTATCCGCTTCCTATTTAAACTCTCTTCTGCAAATTCCAAATCCTCCACTTGTAGTGTCACTCAGTTATACTGATAGACAAATCTACGCACTGCTTCATCCAAACGAGCCTATTCCTGCGGGTCAGATATTCTCAACTTCTCACCTGCGTCTATGCCTCCTCTGCATCAAGCTGTCTGGTACATCTATGCCATGAATCTCACACAAAAAGGTGGACGCTTCTCTCATTTCACGAAGAAGGATTATCTGCTCTTTGCCTCTATCATTGCCCAAGTACCTCATAACATTGGGCACTGGATTTTTCAAGAAATAGCCAAGTTTTGCTTCACCATTCGGAAGACTTCCTAGTTTCCTTTTCCAAGTCTTATCTTTGTGATTCTGTTTCATGAGAAGATCTGGTACTTACCTATGATTGACCAGTCGGAAACTCCTCCACCCCTTGACAAACACATCTTGGAGGTTAGATGCAAGTATCAAGAGGTTGCTGATCTAAACACCTAGATGGATCACATACTCATGGTTCTACTCTTAGCGCTTCTACCTCAAATGGATCTTGACTCCCCTCCTTCTACTCCATTGGTTAATCTTAATTTTGAAGATGACAAAGGGGGAGAGAAAAGCAAGGATTGAATTTGAGTTTTAGAGTTTTAGAACACTTAAGCACTTTTGTATTTTCATCTTGTATTGAATTTTCTAATGTAATCTGTTGTCCTTACTGATATGAAAATGCATCTTGTGACTTCTGTGTTACATTAAGCTTATGTTGCTCATCCCTAACATTTATGTGTTTGCTTAAGCTGTGATATTTACAAACTTGCATTTCAAAATGCCTAAGCTTCTCAAAATGAAAATTTTAAAACACTGTCAATTGCAAAGTTTGTTTCAAAGTGAAAACTCTCTCAAATTCTCAAGGATGTTTGTTTACAAGTGTTGTAATCATCAAAAAGGGGGAGAATGTTAGTTCTCTATGGGTTTTGATGATTACTAACAATTGTAAACAAGTTATGAAGTTTTCCTTTCAAAAGTTGAAAAACTCTCTGTCAGAGCAAAACTCGAGGTTTGCATAGAAACCTCGAGGTTTGGCCTTACAAAGAAAAACTCAAGGTTTCTAAACTGAGCAAAACTCGAGGTTTTCAGAGGAAACTCGAGCTTTCATCACACAGAGACTTCTCAGCAATTTCTGGAAAATGTAAAACTCGAGGTTTCTAGTAAAACCTCGAGGTTTGGCCTTACAGAGAGTCTCCTAAGTTTTGAAGATTTGAAAACCTCCAGTTTTTGTCTAAAACCTCCAGTTTCTGTTTTAACATGAAAATTCCAGGTTTCACAAGTTTTGTGAACCCTCGAGGTTTGGTAAGAAAACTCGAGGTTTTGCCTTGCCGAGAGAAAACTCATGTTTTAGCCGAGTTTTCAAAACCCTCGGTTTTGTGAGAAACCTTCGGAGGTTTGAGTTCAAGTACATTTTTCTCCAAGTTGTCACAATTAAGTGAAAACTCGAAGTTTGTCAGGCAGAGAGCATATGTGCTTTCCCAGTTTCCAAAACCTCCAGTTTTACTTTAAAACCTTCAGGTTTTGGCTTGGCGCAATTTCTCAAAGCTTTCATATTTAAACCAAAACTTGAGGTTTGGTGAGAAACCTCAAGGTTTTGCCAACCCGAGAGCACCGAACTTTTTAATGCGTTGAAAACCTCCGGTTTTGGATAGAAACCTCTAGTTTTGATGTTTTGCACTTAAATCGACTTTACATGCTACGAGTCCAAAACTTGAGGTTTGAAGAACAAACCTCGAGGTTTCATCGCTGGTCCAAATTTTCAAATTCTACGAATTTGTAAATCCTTCTTGTTTTATATTAATACTTCCTATGATTATTCTCTAATGTCCCTAGATATATTTAACCACTTTCTTAGCAAGTTTCAGATGAATTAGAGAATGTTTATTGAAGGTTTAAAGCAAAAGCAAAAGTGATGTCAGCACATTAAATACAAAACACAGAAAGTTGCATTCTTTTGGGTAATCCGTCCGCACACGCTTTGCAAAGGATTAAAGAATATTTTCCACATCCGTGCATTTGCTACTCCAACGGATTAATTTGCGGGAAGTCAACTCTGAACTTCTGCAAAGCTGGATTAAGTGAAGATTAGAGAGAGAAGAAGACCAAAGCAAAACCAGAACCTTGTCTAATGAAGGCAATGGTTATATTAAAGATTACAACGGCCATTTAATGCTCTCCTGATATAAATAGAGATGCATTCAAGTCTTCTCAACTAACACATCTGCTGAAAACGAATTGTATTCAAAGTTCTTCAACTACTTTCAGTTTTCACTTGTAAAGTACCTTCTGATAATTAGGCTTCAGTGTTTATCATTATCCGCTCTTAGAGAGAGTCTTTTATTGTAAATCATTTATTGTGAAGAATCACAAGTCAGGGGACTTAGTGATTGGGTTCATTGATTGCAACTTGTATGGGGGAGTAAGTTCTAGTGAGAGAATTACTCTTGAGTACAAAGTGTGTAATCAATTGAGATAGTGGAAATCCCAGAGATTCTGAGGACTGGACGTAGGTCAAGGAGTTGGACCGAACCAGTATAAATTGCTGTGTCTTTCTCTTCTTCTCTTCATTCTCTGTTCACCTCTGTTTTATTGTTGAAAAACAGAGCCATTGAAAAAAGTTTTGAAATCCCCAATTCACCCCCTCTTGGTGATTTAGCTCCACCTTCATTTGGTATCAGAGCAAGGTCTTATCTAAAGAGCTTAACATCTCGAGAAAGATCACCATGAAAGGTATTCTACCTGATGGAGCTTCGATCAACCGACCACCAGGATTCAATGGAGAGCATTACTCATTCTAGAAAGCCAAGTTCAAGGTTTTGTGATGGCTACAGAGTATGGTCTCTGGAGAGTCACTAGTACAAAAAAGGGCTTTAAGACCGCCTCATTTAGACAGATTCGACACGCCGGTCTTATAGGAATGACCGGTGGCAGTTCCATATATATAAAGAAAATTTTGGACCGGATCATATTTTCATCGGTCTTAAATATATTATTCGGACGGACATAAAAACAATAGGTGTTAAAAATGTTATTAAAAAAATCAAATTTCAATTACTTTATAGAGAAATCTCATACAGCCATATTTATATTTTCGTGGTCCATCATAATAAGGAAAAATTTAAATATAAAAGTCTCAAGTTTTTAAGACCGCACATATGTAATAGGCAGTCTTACAAGTTAAAGTTTTAAGGCGGAGATATACTAAGGCCGGTCACAAAAATTTAATTAATTTTAAGACCAGACATTTATAAGGACAAGTCTTAAAGGTTAACTTTTGAGACCGTCTTACAATTTCTCTATTCGTAAAGTTAAATATTTTAAGTTGGACTTAAATTGTGCGGCCAATACCTCGATATTGAAGAAAATTAAACAAATAATTAATTACTTTTAAGACTGCCTTAAATATGAACGGTCTTGATTTAAATATTAAGACCCGAGACTTCATTTTTTGTTCGGTCTTAAAAATGAGGCACCGACAAAACATTTCTTCGCGCGAAAGCTTTTGATACTCTCACTAAACAACCTCTGTTCCCGTTGCGAAACCCTTCCTGTTGCATTACCTCTCTTCCTCGCCCATGTACGATATCTATTAGTCTCTCATTTGCTCAGGCATTCCTCTCTTCCTGTCTCGAAAATGAACAGTGAAAATGATTCTATTCGTGTTCCAGAAACACCAGTTACTGGTGTGACTGGTGTGAGTCAGAATGAACCCTCTTCATCTCACAATGAGCCTCGTAACCACCATGCACGCCGTGGTAGAAGAGGCATAAGAATGATGGATGTAACCCTAAGTCGGACTTTTGGGTCAAGGCTCGAGATTCAGTTTGATGAAAAGTTGGAACCTTTTGGTCCTAATAAAAGCAAATATACTAGTTTTGTCGACTATCTTGCACATAGCAAGGTTAGCATCTTGACAGATGAGTAGAAAAATGTCGACGTTGACAATGTAAAGCAACCTATTTGGGACACTATCCGGCTTACATACACTTTGTCCCACGACTCTCGAAGTTGAAAGACAAGACATTGTCTTATTGTCGATCGGTGGAGGAAGTTTAAGACCTTTCTTGCTAACACATATATTTTTGCCGAGGTTAGGCCTGACCAAAATCCTTGGGACAATTACACATTTATTGATGAACAAACTTGGCAACAATTTGTTAAGCTACGGACCACTCCTAAAGCTCTGGTGAGTTTATATTTAGTTTTTTTTGCCCTTTTGTTTGCTTATTAACCTGTGCGGATATGTGAATGTTCTTGTGTTCATCTAATCCTGTTAGTTAAATGGTTTGGTGTGTGAATAGAAGTATACATTTCCTGCCTTTGTCTATGCAAGTTGATATGTAAACCCGAAAAGGTAAAATACTAAGAAGGTAATTGTGTAATGGTTTGTCTTGCAAAGGAGGAAATGAATAGTCTTAAAAGGGGAAACTTTATATACCCAATTGTTACTATCTAATGGGGACTGCTGATCCCACTAGATGCCTTAAAAAGGATCAAGTTTGTGTTATTCTATAAGCATAATTCTCTTTTGTTTCGTAACCTATCTATCTAGCAGTACAATACATAGCTCCAATTTATGTTCAAACTCCCTGTGGTTGGAGGTATGTGATATTTTTTTTCCTGAATTCGGTATGCAGCCTATGCTAATTTTTCTTGCTATAGTTGCTTTTGTTCTTTTTTAACTAAGAGAAATAGTCTATCAAAGTCCCTATGGTTGAACGGAATCAAGACGCTACTCTGCCTTTGCCTATTGAAAATTAGCATAATTAAATAGTTGTTTTCAATTCTGATAATTAGAAGTTCTCTAATTTTTGTTAGTGACATGGCTGGAATTCAAAATTAATAGTTGTTTTCAATTCTGATTCATAGAAAAGAAGGGAACAAGCACAGGAGATAGGGAGAAAGAATGATTGCCCGCATAGGGCTTCTCACGGCGGATATGAAAAGGCCGAAAAAGAATTGATGGAGGCCAAGCGGAACAGATTGGAAGATGAAGCTAAATCCAATCCTTCTGCGATAGTTGATCAGCCATCTCCAATACGTCACGAGGAGTCGTGGTTGCATATTCAGCTCTACACGAGTGAACAAACTCGTGTAGTTGCTGAAAGAATTGTAAGTATTGTTATTGTTATTTTTTAGTTACTAAACAAGTTTCATTACTAAGCTTCACGTTATCCGTATCTTATAGGAAGATCTTAAAAGAAAGAAGCGAGAGGGATCTTTTATGTCGGACGGGAGGAATGATGTTACATTGCGACTGGAAAATCGGATCACCGGGCGTGTAAGGGGGATTGGAGGACGGGTAGGCCTGAAGGAATACTTTGGTAAATCCAAACGCCATAGACAAAGTATGGTTACCGGGAGGAGATGGACCACACGATGGCCAAAATAAATGAGGAAGCGGCGGCTAAAGAAGCAAAGTGGCAATCCGAGATGAGCCGGATGAAGGAGGAATTGAAGCGAGATGAGGCTGCTTTTGAGCTCTCGTCCGCAGACCAGTGTTCCCTTGCCACGCTCACCTACGGTGCTATGTAGCAGAGCACTAGAGGGAGCTGTATTATTGGACAGTCAGAGCAACCCTGTGACCTGTATGTAGAGGATCGTGAAATTCATAGACGATTAGTTGCAAAAGGGACTTTCCACAACTTGGGATCAACTGTACACCACCAACAAATGGCTGATGATGAAGTCAGAGTGTCAATTGAAAAGGTGATCAGTGATGCACCTTTCCCTCTCCTAATTGATGAGCTGAAGCTTGTGAGTCATGTCAAGGGAACCTTCATCTCTTGGCCAGTGAAGCTTGAACATGTCTCTACTCCTCCTGAAGCTTCATCCCCTCCTCCTCAAGTTCCACCCCCTCCTCCTTAAGCTCTACCCCCTCCTCAAGCTCTATCCCCTACTGCTAAGTTAACTGCCAAGGAAAAAATATCTGATATGGTGAAGAGTGGATATTTTAAAGATAAATGGTGGCCTGTCAATGAAGTAGTAGGCCTCACTAATTCTCAACCGGTTTACTTTGACACCGATGATGTAACGTCCCTGCTTCTTCCTCGACAGGAGCTTACTAGTGCAATTGTTCAAACGTGGATGAAGTAAGTATCTTCTTGTATGAGTACATAATTTAAATGTATCGTTTAGACACACATACATATATACTAATTCCCTGATCGATGTCATTATTCTAGGTTCATGCATCAAGTATTGGAGCAACAGGGCAAAATCAATGATTTTGGATTCTTGTGCCTAGTCTATACAAGTACAACATCAAAGGAGGAGAGGCAAGAGTACATATCAAAGAGGTTGTGTGAAGTGAGAAGAAAGGTTTACATGTTTCCATACTTTCACAGGTACATATCACAATTCTTGTCTGCAATTCACTTAATTCTGCTACATATATCACTGAGTACTTTACTGCTGTGAATTTTTAGCCGCCACTGGCAGTTGGTCCTCATGTGCATGGAGGAGCATAAAGTTATCTTCTTAAGCTCCACCCACGGCGATCCAGGGACTACGTTGGTGCAAACCATCAACGAGTAAGCATTTCATTTTGATTCTCTTGTCTGAAATATCTGCTGTGAATTTTCAGTGAACCTTTATTGATAAATTTGTGATTTTTATGATAGTGCCATGAAGACCTTCCAAATCGAGGAAAAAAAATGTTTGTATCAGGCCACTAATCCTACATGGCACACACGAAAAGTTGGTACATATTTGGACACTGCCACACTGCCTTGTGAACTTGGTCAGTAAGCTATATATGCTCATATATATATTTATTGTTCTTTTTAGACTCGTCGGCAACCAACGGAGTCCAACTTATGTGGCCAGTACGTCATGAAACACATATATGATATTATCACGAAAGGAAGGACCAAATTAACTATAAAGGTAAATGTATTTAATGTTATAGAGGTTTGGTGAATTCAATTTACGGCTTAATGTTACATATGAAATATGCACGCAAGTTAATTCGGTTTGTCTTTGATGTTACGAGGTTTGCCCGTCCTGATCCCTTTCCTGATGATGAAATGGGGCACATACCAATTTGTTTTGTGAATATCTGTATGACCTGATTAACAGTCAGGACAATAATTAGTGTCTTAAATTCATTTGTAAATATATGTTGTAGCAAAAATAATTTTCTGTAAATTTTTTATTTTTTCAAACAATTCATTCATTTGTAAATATACATACGCAATGTGTAATTCAATAATAAATTTGTTTATTTTTTCGAAGAAATTCATTCATTCTAGCTATTTAGTGCTTGAAATTTGAGGTACAAAGATGTTGTGAATGAGCGTAATCACGACTTTTAGGACCGCATAATTTTAAAAAGTAAAGATTTAGGACCGTAGGTTTGTTTAAACTCTGGTCTTAAAAGTGTATCAGACCTAAAAGTCTCTAAAGTCTAGAGACTTTTAGGACCGCATAGTTTTAAATGTCTGGTCCTAAAGATTTAGGACCGTAGTTTTTTTTAAACTCCGGTCTTAAAAGTGATTATTGTCCGGTCCTAAAAGTCTCTAAAGACTAGAGACTTTTAGGGCCGCATATTTTTTAGAGGTCCGGTCCTAAAAGTAACTTATTTTTATGTCCGCTCCTAAAAGTCCAGCTTCGTGTATTTTCAGCTCAACATTTAGGACTGTGTATTTGTTAAATCCCCGGTCTTAATAGTCTTCTATATGTTGTCTGTTTTTCGGACAAACCATTAAGGTTCAAGACAACCGAGGTTCTGGCGTTTTGCCCAAGCTAGGTCCTTCATTGTCGTCATTTTTACCTCTCCTAATTTTGAGCAGCATTATCGGTGTCCCTTTTTTTTGTCTCTTTTCTTTTTGTTGGAAAAAGAAGGAAGATAATGAAAAGGACACTTTGTTTCAAATCGGGCGAGGTAAAGCGACGACAACGACGGTCCAACCTTGGGAAGAATTGTCTTGTGTTTGTTTTTATTCGAATAAGGTAAACGATGTTTTTTGTTTTGTATGGTCGATCTTAACCGTATTGTGTGAGTTTTTAATGTTGATCACACATGAGGACAATGTTTTGTTTGTTTCCGTTTTGTCGAAAAAAGGAAGAATCTAATGAGAAGGACAAGGCGATCGAAATAGGAAAGAAAAAAATTATTATATTTTTTTATCTTTGCCGTGGGGTAAAGAAGAAGATGAAAGAAAAAAAAAAACAAAAAAGAAAACATAAAAATATTTACTCCTCCCCATCGTTGTCGAAGGGGAGGGAGTCGTCAGAGACGTCGTCGTCTAAAGGATGGTACTCAATGTCCTAGGCGTCGAGTAACGCAGTCAGCTTGTTGTTGACGACGTGATAAACCTGAAAACAACTGGCCCAAGCGTCAATCTATATGATCGACACGGGCGGAATGTGTTGCAGCATCTAGTAGCGGGTCGGGTTCGGAGGCAGTGGCGGAGGGTACGAAGGTGGAAGAGGATTAATCAGAAAAGGAGGACCTGGGGGTGGTTGAGGACCTCGTGGTGGTGGTGGAGCAGCCATTACTATGGAGGAAAAAGAAGTGATGGAGAAGAATGTTATGTGAAGGAAGTAGAGTAACGTTGGGTTTAAATAGAGAACCCTGCCTGAACAATGTGAAAGGCTGAAAACTTTAATAAGGGGACGCATAGTTCATCAGAATACGAGGAGACGCCTAGTTGGAAAGACTCTGAATCATTCATTTGTTATTTCTGATGATGAAGAGATTGCCGCACCCCCCTCCATCCTTCTACCGACCCTGTCTATGTTGAGTTCCTCCGTATTCTTGAGGATGAAGAGATTGCCAGCCCCCTCCAGCCTTCAGACCATGAAGAGGTTCCTGCTGCCCCTCTCCAATGAGTTGGCCCAGCACGCCTACCGCAGACCCCACTCCTCTTTCCTCTAATGATCCGCTGATACGAATAAGATAGGAACTTGCCGATCTCCGTACGGGGAAGTTAATCGCTCACGCCGATACCGCTAAGGCTTTAGAGGATAATAAGCTTTAGGATGTTTGTCAGATTCTTGTTTTTGATAATTTTCTACTTATTTTTCTTTTTTATTTTTTCTTGTGTACCTGCATATTCAAGTAATATATGTAGCATTAAGAACTAAGCTTGTCTTTCTTTTTTTTGTTCATATTCTCCGAGTAATTAAAGAAACTCCATTTTTCCTTTAATTTTTGTCTCGCCAAAATTTAGGACCGGAGTATTCTAAACCTCTGGTCTTAAAAAGTACCTGCTCTTTAGAATTTAGGACCAGAGTATTCTAAATCTCCGGTCTTAAAAAGTTATATATTTAGGACCTACTTCTTTAGAATTAACCGGTCTTAATAAACCAAAACGCGCGGAGTATGAAATGAATGATAAAAATTTAGGTCCGGAGTCTTCTAAAACTCCGGTCTTAAAAATTTCATTATATTTTTAGGACCGGCTACTTTGTAATTTACCGATCTTAATAAAATCCAAAATACTTAAACATCTCTCGTCGCGCGAAATATTAAATTTCCCCTCTCGAACTTATCTTGTCATGACGAAAGTGATTACTCGGTTCTATATCCGGTGTTTGTGTGTTGCTTTGTCCGCTTCGCGTTGCTCTCTTGACAATCACTTTCTCGGTTCTTGAGCTAAACGTCTATAGACCAAGCTGTAAGAGGTGTTTCGATTATATAACTTCATGATTTTCCGGCTTATCGTTTTGGGTTTTTTATGGGTTGAACGAAATCGATGAAATGTTCTTGTGGGTTTCTTTGTTGTTAATGAATATTATATTTTGAAGATTATATTTGCACTTTAGACCTACCCAACTGACCAACAAATGTTTTTAGGGTACTCTTGTTGTCTGCAACATCAACGTTCGTGGCGGGAGAAGAAAGACTCAGGAAATGCATTTGATTTTATATGCTACATGTGAGTCCACAAGACCTTCATGCGATGCATTTAATTTCCTCGTCATGCATTTATTTTGCTTCTTGGATTCACTGTGATATAATTATGACCAAAAGTGATTCTTCGGTATGCATTTAATGGGCAAGTTTCTGCGTAAAATAAATAAAAATAAAAATAAAAAGACATAACCGACATTGAGCATAAATATGCATTTGGTGTTGCCTTATTTTATATGCAAGTGTGCCAAATTTTCAGATTACGTATGTTAAATCTTTCTGTCTATAGGAATTCTACTATGGATCACGGTTGGATAAATGCTTTACGGACGAGTGTTGAATATCAAAATGGGGTGAGAGACTTTGTAAAATTTGCTAAAAAAATGCCCATGATGATAGTGGGAAGTTTTATTGCCCTTGTGGAAAATGTTTGAATGAGAGGTGACTAAGTCGTCAAGTTATATACACACATTTAATTTGTGATGGATTTTGTAAGACTTATACAGTATGGGTATGGCATGGTGAAAAAAATACCAAGTGGGTCTCAACATGGGGAAGTGGCCTTTGATGGTAATGACACGGATATGGATGATCGCATAGAGGACATTATCTGTGATGTAGGAGAAGAGGCTTTTCATCAATCACATGCATATGGTAATATGTGCAGTGATGTAGAGACCCTGCTATACCGTGGGTGCACAAAATACCAATTGTTGAACACTGTATTGAAATTGGCAAGCTTGAAGGCACGTCATGGATGGAGTGACAAGAGTTTTTCTAAAATGCTTGAGGCTTTTAAGGACATGCTTCCAGATGATAATGTGTTGCCGCATCGATACTATGATGCTAAGAAAATACTTTGTCCATTGGGGATGGAGTACAAAAAGATCCATGCATGCCCAAATGATTGTGTGTTGTATAAAAAAGAGTTTGAAGAGAAGCAGCATTGTCCGATATGTGAAACCCCAAGGTACAAGTCAGATAAGGGGCCTACAAAAGTGTTGTGGTATCTTCCAATCATACCAAGGTTCAAGCGGTTGTTTGCTAATGAAAATGATGCAAAAAATTTATGGTGGCATGCAGATGAGAGGATTTCTGATGGAAAGCTTCGACATCCGGCCGATTCTTCTCAATGGAAGAAAATTGATCAATTATTTCCGAACTTCGGGGAAGAACCTAAGAACCTTAGGCTTGCCCTTAGCACGGATGGCATGAATCCATATAGAAGCCTTAGCAGCATACATAGTTCATGGCCTGTACTCCTGATTATTTACAACGTATCTCCTATGTTATGCATGAAACGAAAGTACATCATGCTGTCTATGTTGATTTCCAGACCAAAACAACCCAGAAATGACATTAATGTTCACCTGGAGCCCTTGATCGAAGACTTGAAGGAGTTGTGGGAAGAAGGTGTCGACGTTTATGACTCTTTCAAGAAGGAGGTGTTTAAAATACGAGCCATGATATTTTGTACTATCAACGACTTCCCAGCATATGGGAACTTGTCAGGGTATAGTGTAAAAGGCCATAAAGCATGTCCGATTTGTGAAGAAGGCACATGCTACCATCAACTTCAACATGGAAGAAAGACGGTTTATCTTGGACATAGGAGATTTCTTAGACGGGGCCACCCATATCGTCGATTAAAGAAAGCCTTTTTTGGTGGGCAAGAGTATGAAGATGCTCCGGTGGCATTGACTGGAGAGCAAGTATATGAAAAGGTGAAAAATATCAATGTCATCTTCGGTAAGACTGCAAAGAGTAGAAAAGAAACAAATATATGGAAAAAGAGATTTGTATTCTTCAATCTTCCCTATTGGCGCAATCTTGATGTGAGACACTGTATTGATGTCATGCATGTGGAGAAAAACATATGTGATAGTATTGTTGGGACGCTTCTCAACATACAAGGTAGTTCCAAGGATGGTGTGAAGGCAATATTGAATCTGATAGCAATGGGAATACGCGAAGAGTTACATCCAAGGACACATGGTAACAGAACTTATTGTCCCCCGGCTTCTCATACTTTGTCTAAGTATGAGAAACGAAGTTTTTGTGAGTATTTACATGACACAAGTTCCCTCTGGGTATTCTTCAAATTTTAAGAGGCTTGTATCGATGAGGGACTTGAGATTAGTAGGCCAAAAGTCTCATGATTGTCATGTCTTGATGCAACAGTTACTCCCAATAGCTATTCGAGGCGTCGCCGAATATGATCTTCGAGTCGTTTTGACTAGACTTTGTTTCTTCTTCAATGCGGTTTGTAGTAAAGTTTTCGAGATTGAAAAGTTGGATGAATTTGAGAATGAAGGATATCTTAACTTGTGCCACCTTGAGAAGCTTTTTGTTCCTACATTTTTTGACATCATGGTTCATCTAATTGTTCATCTAGTAAGGGAGATAAAGTTGTGCAGCCCTATCCATTTACGGTGGATGTACCCAATTGAAAGATCTATGAAATTCCTAAAAGGGTACGTGAAGAACGCATACGAAGCGGGAAGCATCGATTGTTCGAAATATGTTTCGAAGAAGCCATGGAATTTTGTCAAAATTATTTGGCCAAAGTAAGACATATTGGGCTTCCAAAACGTCAGCATGCTAAAGGGGGTAGACGAGGGGCTTCAATAAAGAGTGTGGATCCTAATGAATTGTCACAAGTCCACTTATACATCTTGAATAATGTTGATGAAGTTCAAGCCAGCATAGCTGCACATAAAGAAGTTGTAAGGAAAGAAAATCATCAAATGACTGAACAAAGGTTGATTATAGAGCATAACAAAACTTTTGCACACTGGTTCAAACAAAAGGTCGAGGGAGGGGAATGTGTTTCTGATACAATCAAATGTTTAGCACGTGGTTCTGAGGTTGATGTCATAAGTTGGAATTCGTATGTGATCAATGGTTTTACATTTTACACGAAGTCCCTAGATGATACGAGCACGATCGAACGGTGGTGTTATGTTAGAGGCTGAATCTATGCACTTCTCCGAGTTCGAAAGACAAGAGGCCTTTATTGGCGTCATGCCATATTATGGGGTTATTGAAGAGATTTGGGAGGTGGACTATGTGAAAATTAGATTTCCCATTTTCAAATGCAAATGGGTTAATGTCAATAATGGTGTTCGGATCGATCGATCATTTGGGATTTACATTAGTCGATGTCAATGGTAGTAGTTTTGGAGATGAACCTTTTATTATGGCGGACCCAGGTGAAACAAGTGTTCTATATCACCGATCAAGAAAATAAAATGTGGTCGGTAGCTCTCCAAGGAAAAAGGGTCATTGATATTGATGAGGAAAGTCATTCAAATTATGGTCTTCCTGAGAGTACTCCTTTTTCAAGGGGTCTATCAGACATAAACGAAGAAGATGAAGCAGATAATGAGCCCGGCATAAGAAATGATCATCAAGAAGGGATATGGGAGGATATCACTTTATAAAAGATTCAATTCATAAGGTAATATTCATATGCAGAATTCTTTGAAAACTTTAAGGTTTTACCTATATTATATTCCTTCTATGTTCATAAACAATGTCACTAACTATGAAGTTTGTTCTTGTTTTATTTTTGTGGCAGGATCCGATCCAAAGGAGCATGTTATAAATGAGGATGTTATTACGTTGTTGGGTGGGAATCAGATTAAGGCATTGTGAATATTATTTTGGGCATGTATATTGTATTTGTAACTTATTGTATTTGTAAGTAAGTTATCTTATTGTATTAATTAATTTAGGTGTTGTAGTCATAATATAATCATTAATTAAAGGCCACATAACTCGTGGTGAATAATATTTGTATTCTTTGTCCTAATTCAATTTATTCATAATTGTTCATAGCTTGTAGCTTAAAGTATCAACTTTTATGTGCTGGATTGGGAGGTGGATTTGTGTGTAATACAATCAGGCAGAACAGAACATGGAAAATTTAGACTGGAAATAAATGTGCCGGTCTTAAATGTTCGACTCTTAAGACCGGATGTATTTATATGTGCGGTCTTAAAGGTCCATATTAAGCCTAGTCTTAAAAATTGGTCTTTTAAGACCGGTATATATATACGTCCGGTCTTAAAAGTTGAATTTTTAAGATCGGATTTATTTATCATCCAGTCCTAAAAGCCAGTCTTTTCAGACCGCGTATAATTAGTCGTCGGTCTTAGAAGCCGCTATTTTGTAGACCGTATTTAGTTTTGTCCGGTCTTAAAATTCCAATCTTTTAAGAGCGGCCTAGTTTTTAACCGGTCTTAAAAGTTGAGTTTTAGGACTTAACCAAAAATATTTCAGGTTTATTTAGTATGACTTTTAAGACCCATTGTTTCAAATGTCCGGTCTAAAAGAGTTTATTTAAGACCGGTCCGAGTCCGGTCTTAAATGTTAGACTTTTAATACTGGCTGGAACAAGACCGGTCATTGGTCCGGTCTTAAGATGCCTCTTTTGTCCGGTCTTAAAAGCCTTTTTTGCACTAGTGAGTGTTCGAAAGAGGAGATTACAGACCAACTATTCTTACAAATGGTCTGAGAGAAGAAAAGGCAAAAGAAGATTATGATGAGAATGACAGAAGAAACGTTACACTCAACAAGCAAAATTTGTTCTTCTTTTACGCAAAGTGTTCTTAGTCAACAAGAGTATTTCCGTAATACGTAATTTAACCTTTGCTAAAGCAATGTAGGATGCACTGGAAATAGCTCATGAAGGAACTGCTGGAGTAAAGCAAAATCGAGTCAATACTCTTATGATAGAGTATGACCTTCTTCGTATGAAGCCTGGTGAATCCATCAGCGATTTCCAGCTAAGATTCACTCATCTGATCAACCAGCTTACTGCTTTGGGCAAAGAGTATGAGCAACCTGTCCAAGTGAGGAAGATTCTCAATATTCTCAACAAGGAATGGGAAGCCAAAGTTATTGCCATTGAAGAAGCTCGTGGAGATTCTATGGCATCTGTTGTAGCCCTCTTTAGCAGCCTCTCTGAATATGAAGCCAAGCTCAAGTTCAAGAAGGGACTTGATGAAGTGCATGGCAAGAACAAGGGAATTGCCCTTAAAGCTGTCAAGGAAGCTAAGGAATCAGATGATGATGAAGATGAAGACGAAGATGAGTAGATAGGCATGATGGTCCGGAGATTCAAGAAATTCTACAGGAAGGACCAAGGATTCAAGAAGGTAGCTCCAGCTATGAGGCGAAGAAGCCAATCATCTGCTACGAGTGTGAAAAGCCTGGCCACATCATGTCTGAATGCCCCCAGCTGAACAACAAGGACAAGGAAAAGAAGAAGTTCAACAAACTCAAAAGAAAGCCTATGTATCAGGCATTTGGGGTGATAGCTCATCTGATGAAGATGATGAGGATGAAGAAGAAAAAGAAAATATTTGCTTAGTTGCTGAAGAAGAAGAGCAACATGCTAACAATGATGAGGTATATGATTCCAAATCATCCTATGATGAGTTATTTGCAGAATATATTGTTGTGCAAGCGAGTTTGAAAAACTTGCTGAAAAATATTTCAATTTGAAAAAGAAAAGTACAACTCTTGAATTGCAAAAAAAAAAAAAAAAAAAAACTCAAGGCGTAGAGATTTGGTTGAGATATTTTTTCTATTTTAATTTTTGACTTGATAATATTCTCTAAGATGAGGAAAACTCAAAATTAAGGTCAATCCTTAACAATGCAAAAATCTCAAATAAAAAAAATCTTTTCAATTGCATAAGGACAAGCATAACCAAAGAGATTATATCCCTTTCCCCCACACTTAAATCAAACATTGTCCTCAATGTTGCAAAAATATAAAGAGGAAAGGAACTAGTACTCCCCGGTTTAGGCCTCTAACTCGATGTGGAGTGCTCCCCCCTGGTACCATCCATGATATTTCAAATTTTAAGGGAGAAGAGAGTGCTCAAGCAAGACCTCACAACAAGAGGAGTGATTTTCTTCAAACCTGAATAAAACTGAAAGAAAAAAAGAAAGAATAATAATAATAATAAAATATGCAAGCAAAGCCCTTGGGTTGCCTCCCAATAAGCGCTAAATTTATAGTCTTTGACCCAGACTTCTCAAAACAAACCACTAATCATAAGTATCAAACACCATAATTACCTTGTCTTCATTCCTTTTCAAGCAACAAGGTTTCAAACATAAAAATTGATCGTTCAAGTTAATTACTTGTACTTCCTTAATCATAGACAATCTTGGATTACAAGCAATTACTGAATTCAATTGAGGCATAACATGCATATCCTTGAAAATAAATATAGCCACTTCCAAGAATTTAGAGCATCCAATAAAATCAACTTGACTCTCATCAGTAAGAGTCAACACTTCAAGAGGAGGGTCATGAACAATAACAATTGGGACATCTACATCAATTTGATCACCAACATCACAATCTTTAAGCTCCACAGCCGGAACCTCTTCTAGACATCCATTATTCTCGTCTAAATCAATGTTAAGCTCACAATCACTTTCTACATTATCCATAGTCTCATGCAATTCCACACCTTCAACTTCCTCACAATAATCATTATCAGCATAAGAAGTGGTCATCAGGTTTAAGGAATTATCTTGCACCATAGTCTCAAGGGTAGAAAGAATTTGACTCACACTTACCCCAATATCTTGGAGACTTGACTCAATATTTGGGACATTTGACTCAATATTTTGAAGGTTAGTGACAATCTCCTTTTGCACTCTACTAGATCTCTCTAAGGATTCCATATGTTCCATACACAATCTTTCAAAATTAGATTTCTTCTTATACTCAATGGTGTGTTCAACATATGGATAAGAGTAAAAAGGAGGGCTATTTTCATAAGAACAATAGACATGTGGATCCCTACAATTTTGTTGCTCAAAACCTTCACTAGGACAAAATGAGTTATCAAAATAAGCTTGGTTCCTAGCAAAATCATCCCCCACAAACTGACTAGTTGTAATATACAGACAATGCTCAAATAAATGATTTCCTCCATAATAAACACAAGACACGCAAACATATTGAGAAGAATCAGCATTTGGAATACAAGCATCATTTATGCTCCTTTTACGTTGCCTACGTTCATTCAAAGAATTTAACATAGCAATCAATCCATCTTGTATAGAAGACGAAGAATTCATCTCCTTCTCAATATTAAGACCAGTTGGTTGCCAATTGAAATCCATTTTTAAAAAAAAATCCTAAAAAAATAAATAAATAAAATAAAATATTTACGAACTCAAACTCAAACTACTAATGCTCAATCAATTCCAACCAAGACAGTTGTGGCACATAAGTCCTCGGCAACGGCGCTAAAAACTTGATAAGGCAAAACTTTATAGCCTATAAACTCCGCAAGTGCACGGGCCATATCAAGTAATAAAGTGATAAGAAAAGTATCGTTCCCACGAGGACTTAGTGTCACAACTTTAGTTAAGCATTAATTTCACAATTTCGTTTAAGTTGAGTAAAACAAATTGAATTTAGTTAAATAAAGGAAAAGAAAACCAAAACTAAAATAAGAATAAGAAAACTACCACACTAATGAACGAGCAACCTAGAGTCACTAATCCCTTGTTTGATTCTTAGATTTTATCCCAGTAAGCTAATATAGAGTATTAATGTCTATAAATGCCTTCCGGTCCATTTATATACCTATCTTAATTAATTATGTAATGCCTCACACAAATAAATAAGATGCATTCTAGATCGGGCTCACTCTAATTTGATTATGCGGAGCTTCTAGGTATATTCCTATCCTAGAGGCAAATTAGATTAAAACCTAATTTCACATTAAATTTAAACCTAATTCCATATTATTTAATCCCAAGGTCAATTTAGGATTCCCTCTTCCAAGTTCAACCCTAAATCCTCAAAACATGCTCAATGGTGATCAATCAATAAGCAATAACAATGAGCACATGATTAAATAAACTGAAATAAAATTAAGCAAAATCAATCTGTGGGAATAATCTCTAAAACCCAAACAAGTTCATAGATTCTCTAGGTTGCAAAACCAACTAGCCACACATGACTCTAATAAAACCAATAACAAAGAGATAAAAATCCAGGTTCAAAGAATAAAGAGAAAGCGAAAAGAAAGCTTCTCCGTCGCCTCTACAGTCCTTCGTCCTTCGTGGAGATGATGAAGAGAACCAAAACACTCAGCCACTACTCCTCTGCTTCTTTGTTCCTTCTCGTTTTGCGCCTCTCAATCTGCTTTTTCTTCCCTTCTCTTGCTTGTCTTTGCCTCCCTATTTATATTTTAGGTATTGGGTTACTATTCTCCTTTTCTTATTAAAAAGATATCTTATGGGCCCGTTTGGGATAATTTGTGGGAGAAGTGGCTTTTGTTTCTAATGGACTTTTCTCAATGGACTTTTTTCTGATGGACTTTTTTCTGATGTGATTTGTGTTTGGGATAGCAGTAACAGAAGTGGCTTTTGTTTGTGATGGGAACTTGTTTGGCATAGCTTTTAAAAAGATAGATGAGATAGAAAATGATTGAAAAGGGTATGAGTCAAATTCACACATACACACATATATGTGTTGTATAAAATGTAATAATTTGGGATAAGAAATTAAAAATAAATATAATACTCCCTTGCATAAAAAAAAAAAAAATTTAATATAGCATTTATAAGTTTCTTAGGAGTATCATATTTGTAAATGGAGCTATATACCCAAGAGAGGGGGTGAATTGGGTATTTTAAAAACTTTTACGAAAGTGCTGTTTTGACCAAGTAAAAACTTAGATGATAGCTTATTTTGAAGGAGGAAAGGAAGGAAAGCTTGCACAAGAGAAATTATCCTGGTTCGGTCTTATCCTTGACCTACATCCAGGTCCCAAGCTACACTTGGGATTTTCAATCCACTATACTCACAAACAAAAATAAAAATCGATTACAAACTACGTACTCAAGAGTAGTTCTCTCTCTAGAACTCACTCCCCTTACAAGTTGCAATCAATACACCCAACCACCAAGTCCCCGACTTGTGGTTATCTCAATCAATAAATGATTTACAAATAGAACTCTCTCACGGAGCGAGATAAGATGAACAATTTGAAGTACAAGTATCGATTGATACAATACGGATGAAATTTGAACACAATAAATAACAATCAATGAATTTTCGCTCTCGGTAGGTGTATCGGCTTGAGAAGAAGTTAATGAACTCTATTTATAGGTAGAGAACATTAAATGACCGTTGAATGATGAATCCAACCGTTGTAGGTGATTAGCATTAAGTCGGTCATCTTCTCTCTCTAAACTCCAACTAATCCAGGTGCTAATATGATCGATGTGGAACTCGAGGATTTGCCCGTTGGAGAAGAGTTTACTTGATGAAGAAAGCATTCTTGACCGTTGAGAATGCGTGCTCGAGATGGATTATCCAAAAGAAGGTTGATTTGCGAGAAGTGCATTAAATGCCTTGAACACTTTTGCTTTATGGCTTTGACCTTGATAATCTTCATCTGTGCTAACTGAAATTCACTCAATAAACTTGTTAAACATAGCTAGGAACATAAGTGAATGATTCATGAAAGCAATAGGATCAAACAAGAGTGATTTGCAAATTCGTATAATTCAAAATCAGTTTTTAGCGTTGTAAACTGCGGTAAGTTCATGCTAACTCGAGTATGGCACTTTGTTCACAAGTGTCCAAACTGATATCAATTGGATACTCGAGTTTGCACCTTTCGAGGCAAACCATCGTGTCTTGTATTTGAAAGACAAAACCTATACTCGAGTTTGCCTATGCAAACTGCGGTATTGGTTTAACTTGAAAAATCCATTTGCTCTCTGTAAGTCCAATACTCGAGTTTGGCTACGCAAGCTGCGGTATTGTTTAACTTGAAAAATCCAAAAAGTCCAATACTCGAGTTTGGCTTGCAAGTTTTGTAGTGTTGACTTAACGTGAAAAATCCTTTTGCTCTCGGAAGTCCAATACTCGAGTTTGGCTATGCAAACTGCGGTATTGACTATTCAATACTCGAGTTTGGCTATGCAAGCTGCGGTATTGATTTAACTTGAAAAGTCTTTAGCTCTCGGAAGTTCAATACTCGAGTTTGGCTATGCAAGCTGCGGTATTGATTTAACTTGAAAAATCTTTTGCTCTTGGAAGTTCAATACTCGAGTTTGGCTATGGCGGTATTGACTAATCAATACTCGAGTTTGGCTATGCAAGCTGCGGTATTGATTTAACTTGAAAAACTTTAGCTCTTTGGAAGTTCAATACTCGAGTTTGGCTATGCAAACTGCGGTATTGATTTAACTTGAAAAATCTTTTATTGAGTTCAATAAGTTTGAAAAATCCTTTAGTTCACAAGAAGTTCGATACTCGAGTTTGCCCATGCAACTGCGGTATTGACTATTCAATACTCGAGTTTGCCTATGCAAACTGCAGTATCGACTTTGGCTGGAAACTTGGTTGCTTTCTGGATGGCCTTTACTCGAGTTTCGCCAAGCAAACTGCAGTATTGACTGTCAATACTCGAGTTTGCAAACCTATACTGCGGTTTGCAACTATCAGAATGTTTTTAAACAACTTTGCAAACTTCAAAACATATGTTTTACATTTGTTGTTAATCATCAAAACATATTGAGAACTAACATTCTCCCCCTTTTTGATGATGACAACACTTGTAAACTATTTTGCAAAGAATTTGAAAGATGTAACTTGTTTTGAAATGAAGTTTTCAAAGTTCAAAGTTGAGTTATCAGAAAAACATCCAATTTTGCATTTCAACACTTGAAGTTCGAGAGAATGGCGGCGAAGTGGAATTCATAAATGTAAACAAGCTGAACTATTTTCAATTGAGCATTCTTTACACAATCAATGAACAATATCGAAAAGATAGATACTCGATAACTACGATATCATTCTGATAATCACAACAAGTTCAGAAATAGCAAAGTACAAATGACAAAATCAAAACATCTAGAACAACAAACTACCTAGAACCAATAGACCCTATACATCTACATCTTTCTCTCCTTCTCCCCCTTTGTCTTCATCAACATACTCGGGATCAAGGACAACAAAAGGAGGGGAATAGAGGACCATGGCGGTGGATGGATCAAAGGTAGGGTCATGGTGAGCTTCATAAGGAGAAGGTGTGGGGAATTTCTCGTGAGACGGGGTAGATGGAGATGGAGGTCGGCCGGGGAGAATCTACTGTGGAAGGAGTGATAGGAGACGATGGAATCACGGGGGTAGGAGTGGAAGTGGAGGTTGGGGAAGTGGTGTGAGGTGGGTGGGAAAGGAGAAGGGAGGTGAGGAAGGTGGGGAAATGTGTGTCTCGGTGGTGGGTCTCGGGTACGGGAGAGGATGAGGATGGACCGGTCGTGAACCCAAACGTGGAGGATGAAGAAGCACCAACACCAAAATGGTCAATCGACGATCAATCTTATTCGGGCTTCGATGCAAGCTCATATGTCATGGATAGCCGGGAGTCTAGATCAATCCCCCGATCAAAAATCTCGCTACGCTTCGGTCGGTGGCATCCTTCGGCTTCTCCAAGTCGGTCTTCACATCCATGAGACCCATCTTGAACTCGGCTCGCAAAGCATGTCCAACTCGGCCTTCATAATCGGTCTATGAGATGAGAGGGCAGCATCAATCATCTCTCTCAACCGTTCTTCGAGGTCCAATGATGGAGGAGGATGCGGCGAGCCTCGTGCGCATATGGCGTGATGCACGGGCTTGTGACCTCGGAGGAGCCCTCGCGGCTCGATCCTTCCGGCTCGAATGAAATCTTCATAAAATTCAATTGAGTCTTGCCGAAGGATGGGATGAACTTCATCTGCTCGGGTGGTCCCACATACCATATTTTGTAATAGAACATAATGAGGGACGCCGGTGAGGCAAAGGGCATATATGATCCCTTTCGGGATGAAAACTTGAATGCGCTGCGATTTCTTTGAAGAGCCATTGCCCAATGTTGAGGGGATGCTTTGGATGAAGGCCGTGAAGAATCTATAATCCTTCCGAGCAAAGTGAGTATAGCTCCCTCCTTTTACGCACAAAATTTCGAGTGTAGATATACCAAATTACTCGGTGCGGGGATGGCATCTGCGGGCTTGATAGACGAGATGAGCAAGGCGATCATCCGGTACGTCCTGAGTACGCATTAAAGTCCTATACACCTCAGCATTGGTGTATTGTGGTGTGGACGCCGGTGGAGGATGAGTAACCTTTAGGATCTTGTTGATGATGGCGGCAGACAAAGTGAATTGGACCCCCCGGACACATGTGGTGATCCTTTCCTCAATCGTATAGCCTTCAAAGTCCAAGAGGTGATTGGTCTCCATATTGAAATAGAACATCTTGACCAATTCCGGGTAGTAAGCGGCCTCGATGGAGACGAATGTCTGATAGGGCCCAAACCATGGTGAGAGATCCACATTGCATTCTCGATAAATTTGCTCCAGGTCAACTGAAACAACCGCACGAAGCCACGAGATGAATGCGGTCCTTGAACTTGGCATTGAGACCGGGAGGAAGTGGAACCGGGGTGACTTTGAATCCGGGAGGCGGAGTCTTGTGAAGTTTAATCTCCTCTTGCATTGTCGATGAATGGGGAGACTCCTTCGTGCTCATCTTCTTCGGTCTCATAATCGACATAGAGCCGGTAACCTCGACGGTGGAGGGAGAGCCGAAGCGGGTGGCCCTCTTGGACCTTGTCTTTCTGTGAACAACGGTTCTTTTCCCTTTTGCTTTGCTCGACTCGGCCGTCCTCTTCCTTTTTGTGGCTGAGGAAGGTACCGGATCCTTTGACGACGAATCCCCTTTCTTGGGGTTTGGAGATTGTGCCTCCGGAATCGTAGAGCCTATGCCAGGAATCCTTGTATCAATGCCTCTCTGCAACTTCTTTGGAATCGATTTGCTCCTTGGAGCTCGTGGAGGAATCGGTTGAGAGGATTGAGAGACTTCCTTAGACATTTGAGCGCTTAGGGTTTCGGCGAAAATGAAGATAGGAAGAATTAGATGAGGTTTGGTGAAGATTTGAGGGGATTGATGAGGGATTGTGACGGTTTTCAGAAGGAGAAGAAGAGAGAAAGTCGTAACTTTAGGGTTTCCTGGAGTAAAGACACGAGTTTGGAAGAACACGACTATTCATCATATATATAGACAGACCCCCTATACTCGAGTCAAGCTCTTGCTTACTCGAGTTTATCAAACTTTCACTTACAAACTCGAGTAAAGGTGGAAGTTTTGAGTCCACGATGACCATACTCGAGTTTAGCTCCTCCTTACTCGAGTTTAGCAAACTTTCATTTACATACTGCAGTAAAGGTGGAAGTATACTAACCTGGACTTCAAAAATGTAGCGTGAATTTTTGAACCCACGATGATCATACTCGAGTTTAGCTTTTCCTTACTCGAGTTTAGCATACTTTCACTTACAGACTGCAGTTTGCCTATTGCAAAATTTCAGGTTTTGCGGTCCTAAAGCTGCAAGTATTGTTCCCCATACTCGAGTTTACAAAATTGCAAAATTTCAGGTTTGGTACGGTCCTAAACTCGAGTAAGCCATCTATACTTTCGGTATGAAACTTCGAAACATCACGGTACCCTGCAAAAGCATGACTAAACACTCCGATGCCCAAGTTAGTAAAGATTAATCATCAAAATCATAACTAACATTAAATTGGATGAGAAATGCTTACAATTCATTGGGATTTACCATTCCCAATTCTCTTCTTATGAAGTTGAAAGGTTCTTTGGCTAGAGGCTTTGTGAAGATGTCGGCAAGTTGAAGATGAGTTGGGATGAACATCACTTTGACATCTCTTTTACGGACATGATCCCGAATGAAGTGATGCCTCACATCAATATGCTTGGTTCTTGTATGTTGCACCGGATTCTTGGCCAAGCTTATTGTGCTTGTGTTGTCACACAAAATTGGAATTTCCTTCAAGTAAACTCCCAAGTCAGCAAGTTGTTGCTTCAACCATAGCACTTGAGCACAACAACTTGAAGCAGCCACATATTCGGCTTCGGTAGAGGACACGGCCGAGATGTTTGCTTCTTCTTGAACCAAGAGACAAGTGAGTTGCCAAAGAATTCGCATTGGCCACTTGTGCTCTTTCTATCTGTCTTGTAGCCGGCATGATCCGAATCGAGTATGCCACCAAGTGTTCCGGTTGACCTTTGGGAAACCATAGTCCAAGAGTCTTCGTGTGCGAGAGATATCGAATATCCTCTTCACATGTTCAAGCATGGGACTCTTTTGGAGCGGATTGGAACCTTGCACACATCCCAACACCGAATTGGATGTCCCGGTCGACTCATTTGTGAGATAGAGTAGTGATCCAATCATTCCTCTATACTTTGTGATGTTGAAATCTTTGCCCTTCTCATCAGCATCCAATGAAGCGGTTGAGCTCATAGGAGTGTCAGCACCATTACATTGGTCCATTCCAAATTTCTTTAGCAAATCATTCAGATATTTGGTTTGGGAAATAAATATCCCATCCTTTCTTTGCTTGATTTGTAGTCCAAGAAAGTAGTTGAGCTCTCCCATCATGGACATCTCAAACTCTCCCTGCATAGTCTTTGAAAATTCTTCACACAAAGCATCATTAGAAGCACCAAATATAATATCATCCACATATATTTGAACCATTAAAATTTCATTAAGCTTATTACTCTTTATGAAGAGAGTTGTATCTGCTTTTCCTCTAACAAAACCTTGATCAAGAAGAAATTTGCTTAATCGCTCATACCAAGCTCTAGGAGCTTGTTTCGTGCCATATAGAGCCTTCTTGAGACGATACACATGATCTGGACAATGTTCATTTTCAAAACCGGGAGGTTGTTCTACATAAACTTCCTCTTGTATAAAACCATTCGAGAAAAGCACTTTTCACATCCATTTGATATAGTTTAAAACCTTTTACACATGCAAAGGCTAGAAGTACTCTTATGGCTTCCAATCTTGCCACTTTGGAGCATAAGTTTCTTCATAATCAATTCCTTCTTCTTGATTATAGCCTTTGGCAACCAATCTTGCCTTGTTGCGGACAATGATTGCGGACTCATCACGTTTGTTCTTGAATACCCATTTGGTGCCAATGACCGGATGGTCTTTGGGCCTAGGTACCAAATCCCAAACTTGATTTCTATCAAATTGATGTAACTCCTCTTGCATTGCTATCACCCAATCATTATCCGAAAGGGCTTCATCAATCTTAGAGGGTTCTATATGAGATATAAATGCAGAGAAGGTTACTTCATTCAAAGTACTATTTTTGGTTCTTACACCCTGATTAATATCACCTATGACTTGGTCTAAAGGATGATTTCTAATAAATTTCCAACCTCTAGGTTGAGTCGATCAGGATTTTCAATATTGTTTTGGGGATCAGCCTCAAAAACATTTTCGGGATTTTCAATAGAAGCGGGAGTAGTTTTGAAAAGAATTGATTTTTGAAAACATTTTCTTCTTCATTGTCCAAGGCTTGATCGATTTGGATTCACGAGAAAACAACATGTATTGACTCTTCAACAATACGAGTGCGAGTATTAAAGACTCTATAAGCTTTACTCCTATTTGAATAACCAATGAAGATACCTATATCGGCTTTGGAATCGAATTTACCAAGATTCTCTTTACCATTATTGTGCACATAGCACTTGCATCCAAAGACGTGTAGGTGGTGAGATTTGGCTTCCTTCCCTTGTAGAGTTCATATGGGGTCTTGTTCAGCTTTTTCCTCAAATAGGCTCGGTTGGAGATGTAGCAAGCCGTACTCATCGCGTCAGCCCAAAACACTTGAGAAGTGTTGTTCTCATTTAACATTGCCCTTGCCATCTCAGTGAGGACTCTATTCTTCCTCTCAACCACACCGTTTTGTTGAGGAGTCCTTGGAGCTGAGAAATTGTGATCAATCCCCACATTGTCACGAGAACTCGCCGAAGGCGTTGTTTTCAAATTCGCCACCATGATCGGTCCTTATACCTGAAATTGCAAAACCTTTCTCGTTCGGACCTTTTTGGCAAAGGTAACAAATTGATCAAACGTTTCATCTTTAGATGATAAAAATATTGTCCAAGTAAATCTAGAGTAATCATCAACTATGACCAAAGTGTAAAGATTTCCACCAAGACTTTTTACTCTATTTGGTCCAACTAGATCCATATGAAGTAATTGAAGAGGTCTACTAGTTGAGATCTCATTTTTTGCTTTAAAAGAAGATTTGGTTTGTTTTCCTTTTTGACAAGCATCACGAGACTATATCATTTTTGAAATTCAATTTAGGAATACCAATGACCAAATCCTTTTTCAGCAACTTGTCAAGTTGAAACATATTAACATGAGCTAATCGTTTATGCCATAGCCAACTCTCATTCAAGTTACTAACAAAACAGTTTTGAAGCTGAAGCATTGCTAGAGAAGTTAAGAGTATAACAATTTCCATCTCTAGGTGCTCTAAATAAGGCTTTAGTTTTCAAATCATCAATGGAGACTAAATCCTTTCTAACAATCAAGCATTCATTTGAATCAAAGATAACTAGGTTACCCTTGTCGGTGCTTTGGCTCACACTTAGGAGGTTGTGACACAATCCTTCTACTAGGTAGACATCTTTGATGAGAGGACCTTCATTGTTTCCTATCTCACCAATCCCAGCAATTTTTCCCGATTGGTCTCCTCCAAATGTGACTCTACCACCATCCTTTGATTTGATTGAAAGGAATTTAGATTCATCTCCAGTCATGTGTCTTGAGCACCCACTATCAATGTACCACTTGTTGGGTCTTGATGCTCTAAGACAAACCTGCAATTCACAAGGGATCAAGCCTTAGGTACCCATCTTTTCTTGGGTCCTTTGGAGTTAGTTTTGACCTTAGGAACATAAGTTCCTTTCGGTACCCATTGATAATTTCCCACAGGCTTAATTTTTCTTTCATTTCTATGAAAGCAAGATGAAGTAGAATGACCCTTCTTATTACAATAATTACAATGTGCAAAGGGATTTGAAGAATGAACTGATTTTGTGAAATAGTTCATGTACGTTTTTTGACCACTCTTCTTCTTGCCTTTCTTTTTATCAAAATCCGGTCGTAGCCAATGCACGATCTATCATTTATAAATCGTTGTTGTTTCAAAATCACATCAAGCATTTCACTTCCCTTAGTGAATTTTTCAAGTGCTTTTGTAAGATGTAAATTCTTTTTCTTCAAGTCGGGACATTCTTCACAAATAGGATTTTCTAAAGAAGAGAGTTTTTCAATTTGCAATTCAAGAGTAATATTTCTGTTTTTCAATTTGAAATATTTTTCAGCAAGTTTTTCAAATTCAAATTGCACGAGTCATATACTCATCAAATAGATCATCATAAGGAGGTTTGCAATCATATACCTCTTCAAGTTTAGCACGTTGCTCTTCTTCTTGACAGCAACTAGGCATATATTTGCATTTTCTTCCTCATCCTCATCATCTTCATCAGATGAGCTATCACCCCAAATGCCGGAGACATAAGCTTTCTTCTTGTATTTGCTGAACTTCTTCTTTTCTTTGTCTTTGTTGTTCGGTTGTGGGCATTCGGACTTGATGTGGCCGGGCTTTTGACATTCGTAGCGGATGACCGGCTTCTTTGCCTCATAGCTGGAGCTAGCTTTGTGAAATTTCTTGAAACCTTGGTCCCTCTTGTAGAATTTCTTGAATCTACGAACCATCATGCCTATTTCCTCATCTTCGTCTACATTCTCATTTTCCTCATCTGAATCTTTAACTTCTCTTCTTGCGGCCTTGAGGGCAATTCCTTTGTTCTTGCCATGAACTTCATCAAGTCCCTTCTTGAATTTGAGTTTAGCCTCATATTCAGAGAGACTTCCGAATAGAGCAGCTACTGACGTCATTGACTCTCCTCGAGCCTCTTCAATAGCTGTGACTTTTGCTTCCCATTCCTTGTTAAGGATATTTAAGATCTTCCTTACTTGGACTGGTTGGTCATATTCTTTTCCCAAGGCAGCAAGTTGATTGATGAGATGAGTGAACCTCAGCTGGAACTCACCAATGGATTCGCCATGCTTCATTCGCAGAAGATCATATTCGGTCATAAGAGTATTGACTCTGTTTTGCTTTACTCATTTGTTCCTTCATGAGCTATCTCGAGCATCCCACATGGCCTTAGGCGATGATAAAGTGCAAATACGAAAATATTCTTGTTGACTTAGAGCACTTTGGAGTAGTAGCACGGCCTTCTGTGTTGAGTGTGACATTTCTTCTGTCATTATCATCATATTCTTCTTCTAGCTTAGGAACTCTAACTCCATCTTCAAGGGTTGATGGCGCATAGTCTCCTCTCTCAAATACTCTCCAGAGACCATACTTTGTTGCCATGACGAAAACTTTGAACTTTGCTTTCCAGAAGGAGTAATGTTCTCCATTGAAACCGGGTGGTCTGTTGATAGAAGCTCCATCAGGTAAGATACCTTCCATATTGATCCTTCTCGAGATGTTAAGCTCTTTTGAGAAGACCTTGCTCGATACCAAATGTAAATGGAGCTATATACCCAAGAGGGGGTGAATTGGGTATTTTAAAAACTTTTCGAAAGTGCTGTTTTGACCAAGTAAAAACAGATGATAGCGAAGGAGGAAAGGAAGGAAAGCTTGCACAAGAGAAATTATCCTGGTTCGGTCTTATCCTTGACCTACATCCAGTCCCAAGCTACACTTGGGATTTTCAATCCACTATACTCACAAACCGATTACAAACTCGTACTCAAGAGTAGTTCTCTCTCTAGAACTCACTCCCCCTTACAAGTTGCAATCAATACACCCAACCACCAAGTCCCCTGACTTGTGGTTATCTCAATCAATAAATGATTTACAGATAGAACTCTCTCACAGAGCAGATAAGATGAACACTGAAGTACAAGTATCAGATTGATACAAAATGGATGAAAGTTGAACACAATAAATAACAATCAATGAATTTTCGCTCTCAGTAGGTGTATCTGCTTGAGAAGAAGTTAATGAACTCTATTTATAGGTAGAGAACATTAAATGACCGTTGAATGATGAATCCAACCGTTGTAGGTGATTAGCATTAAGTCTGGTCATCTTCTCTCTCTAAACTCCAACTAATCCAGTGCTAATATGATCGATGTGGAACTCGAGGATTTGCCCGTTGGAGAAGAGTTTACTTGATGAAGAAAGCATTCTTGACCGTTGAGAATGCGTGCTCGGATGGATTATCCAAAAGAAGGTTGATTTGCGAAGTGCATTAAATGCACCGAACACTTTTTGCTTTATGGCTTTGACCTTCAATAATCTTCATCGTGCTTAACTGAAATTCACTCAATAAACTTGTTAAACATATTTGGGAACATAAGTGAATGATTCATGAAAGCAATAGGATCAAACAAGAGTGATTTGCAAATTCGTATAATTCAAAATCAGTTTTTAGCGTTTAAAAACTGCGGTAAGTTCATGTAAACTCGAGTATGGCCTTTGTTCACAAGTGTCCAAACTGCAGTATCCAATTGGATACTCGAGTTTGCACCTTTCAGAGGCAAACCATCGTGTCTTGTATTTGAAAGACAAAACCTATACTCGAGTTTGCCTATGCAAACTGCAGTATTGGTTTAACTTGAAAAATCCATTTGCTCTCTGTAAGTCCAATACTCGAGTTTGGCTACGCAAACTGCAGTATTGGTTTAACTTGAAAAATCCATTTGCTCTCTGTAAGTCCAATACTCGAGTTTGGCTACGCAAAGCTGTAGTATTGACTTAACGTGAAAAATCCTTTTGCTCTCGGAAGTCCAATACTCGAGTTTGGCTATGCAACTGCAAGTATTGACTATTCAATACTCGAGTTTGGCTATGCAACTGCGGTATTGATTTAACTTGAAAAGTCTTTAGCTCTCGGAAGTTCAATACTCGAGTTTGGCTATGCAACTGCGGTATTGATTTAACTTGAAAAATCTTTTGCTTTGGAAGTTCTCTGGAAGTTCAATACTCGAGTTTGGCTATGCAACTGCGGTATTGATTTAACTTGAAAAGTCTTTTGACTCTTTGGAATCAATACTCGAGTTTGGCTATGCAAGCTGCGGTATTGATTTAACTTGAAAAACTTTAGCTCTCGGAAGTTCAATACTCGAGTTTGACTATGCAAACTGCGGTATTGACTAAGTTTGAAAAATCCTTTAGTTCACAAGAAGTTCGATACTCGAGTTTGCCCATGCAACTGCGGTATTGACTATTCAATACTCGAGTTTGCCTATGCAAATGCAATCGACTTTTGGAAACTTGGTTGCTTTACGGATGGCCTTTACTCGAGTTTCGCAACTTTGGCTGGAAACTTGGTTGCAAACTTCAAAACATGTTTTACATTTGTTGTTAATCATCAAAACATATTGGATGGCCTTTACTCGAGTTTTCGACTACAGTATTGCAAGTTGATCAATACTCGAGTTTGCAAACCTATACACGAGTCCACAATCGGTTTGCAACTATGAGGATTAATGAATGTTTTTAAACAACTTTGCAAACTTCAAAACATGTTTTACATTTGTTGTTAATCATCAAAACATATTGAGAACTAACAAATTTCACCAGACTTGGGACTTTAATCCAATATTCCTCTTCCACTTCGTTTCGTCGATCCTTCACACAACAAGGAAAAAGTTTTCCTTAAAGGTTTTTGACTCCCATGTACGAAGGTAGAAGAAGGAGGAAAGGAGTATCCGAGAGACCCTACCTTCTTCTTGAGCGTTTGCTTGGCTCTCCTTCTTTGGCTTCCTTGTTTTCTTCAAGCACCTTCTTCTCTTCTTCTCGGACGCATCCGGCAACTCAAAGGGAAAGGGAAGAGTCTCTTAAATAGATCCCCAATGTCGGTTACAAACCCAACTTGAATCTAGATTTCTCTTCCTCATTCTAGAGGAATTAACAAAAAAAATTGATTTCCACTAATCTCACCTTGGCCGATGCTTCTAAGGAGGTTTGAAGAAATATTTTCTTATTTCCCGTGGTTTCACACTTCGGCGCCCTGAGGAAATGTTAGAGAAGGAATTTGTTTTGTTTTGTTTTTTTGTTAATTTCCATTTATTCCTTCTCATGTCTGACGCTTTAGGAGCTTTATTTATTTTATTGCTTATTATTTCATTGCCTCACTCTCAGCGTGCATCGTCCCTTCTGGCTCACATTAATTAGTCTTGCTTTATCCATCATTTCTTAGGTTATAGGTCCATGAGTCTAGCCTTAGGTTATAGGTCATTCAAGTCATTTTATTTGACTTCTCCCTCACATCTGATGCATAGAAATATTGGAGATAAAGTAGGTTTTTTTCCATTAAATTGCTCACGTGCTCACCTTCCATCCTTCATTAATCAATGTGGTCCCATTATTTACTCCTCACAGCTTGCGGTTTTAAATAAATATTGAAGAAATATTATTTATTTAAACTTTTCTTGGCTTCTCACGTCAGGCATGTTGGAGATTATCAAGGATTTGGTGTGATTTTTCTTTTCTTCGTCCGTACAACGGTTAGCCCCCTCCTTACTTCATAATGTCTCATCCTTCATTTCTTCCTTTTCTCACGTCAGAGGCCATAAAGCGTTGGAGAAGAAATATGTAACTTTTTTTTTTTTCAATTATTTCCATTTGCTTCTTTCTCCTATCTGACACTTTGAAAAGCATAAAAAAATTTGTGCTTGTATTGCATCACGTGGCTACTTCCTCTTTCCTTCATTTATTTTGATTTCTCCAATCCACCAATTCCTTCTTTCTTTCTTTCTTTCTTTTTTTCCTCTTGCACGTCTGCCACCATGGAAAAATATGGAGAAAATATTTTGTATTATAAGTCTCATCTAATGTCCACCTTTCTAAAGTAAATTAGACTTATATTGTAACTTCACTAATTTTTCATCAAAATTTTCCCCTCCTTTTATTGAACGAAAAAATATAAGAATAACGAGGGAAAAATATATTTTTACCTTCTTTAACATTACTTATCTCAAATTACCTATAACTAAATTTATTAACCACGTTTCAATAATTCCACATTATTTTTCCCAATAACTAATTTATCTTATCGGAAAATAATATGCCATTGACCACTACTTGGTGAAAATTCTTGTATTCCCTTAATTAATTTACATGAAAATTGGGGATATTACATAAATCAGAGAAAATGCATATTCTTGGGGTATACTGATGAAGTCAAGGGGTATTGACTGTGGAATCCTAATACCCGTGATGTCGTCATCAGCAGAGATGTAATATTTTTAGAAGATAATCTACAAGATCAAGATGTAAAAAGCACTTCAGGTAACAATTCAGATACTTTGACGATTTAGATGGAATAAAAGTTTGAGCAACAAGGTTCTTCTTCAATTGTGGCACTATCTACAACAAAAGCTGAGTATATGGCAGTGAGACAAGCTTGCAAGGAAGCAATCTGGATATATAAGAAGATTCAAGGAAGAACTTGGACACAAATAGTAACATATGTTGTTGTATTGTGATAGTTAGAGTGCCTTGCACATTGTAAGGAATCCAACACTTCATTTTAGGACAAGACACATAGGAGTTCAATATCATTTTGTTTGTGAAGTGGTAGAAGATGGAAGTGTGGACATGCAAAAGATTCACACAAAAAGGAACCTAGGAGATGCTAGAACAGTGTGGAGATTGATTGGTTCTCAATCATATCTCCAAGTGGGAGATTGTAAAGCCCACATCGGTGGGAATTTGAGAAGCAAGCAGTGGGGAGGCTATAAATAAAGCCTCCCCCCTCCTTCAACTCACACCACCTTTCCTTCTCTCTTCCTTCATTTTGTGATATTTCTTTAGATGTTTTGTGAGAAGTTCTCTTAATTTAAGAGAGGGATAAAATTGTTCTCTCCTCATAATTAAAGAGATGTTGTAACTTTAGAATATCCCATAGTGATAAGGTTTCCATATTAAATATTTGTGTTATTATTTTCAATTTCCTTTGTTTGTTTTTATTGTTTTGCCATGTGGGATCCTAAAATCCTAACAATAAGTGCCCCTGGTATATGCCAAAGAGATGTGAATGACATAATTCACGCTTTTCGAGATTGCAACTCCACTCGTCTCCTTTGCAACAGTTGCTCTTATTGTACATAGTTATGGAAGTGGAAGGAACTAACTGCGGTAAACCAAAACCCCAATATTTGGAAAAGGTAATGTATTTTTCTTGTCTGACATTTCCTTTTATATACTGATAATCCTAAACTATTAAATCACTCATTCTCTCTTAAAAATTTGTAAGACGTATTTCTCAGTTTTATCAAGCCAATTCATATTCAGTAATAATCACTAATCAGAAGTCCATCGCAATCACCACCGACCATGATGCGATACCCCAAAGAAAATAAAATATTGCTTATGGAAATTTCTCATCGATGTTTTTTTGTGGTTGGAATACACAAATATTATCTAGGAAACATTAATAAATTCTACGTGCACCGAAATGTGAATTTATTTATTTTTCTTTTCCATGAGAAATTTCCATAAAGCAATATTTTATTTTCTTTGGATATCGCATCATGGTCGGTGAGTATTACTATGGTGATTGCAATGGACTTCTGACTAGTGGTTATTACTGCATATGAATTGCTTGATAAAGCTGAGAAACATGTCTAGCAAATTTTTAAGAGAGATGAGGAAACATCAATTGCTATTTAATCGTGAAATAGTTAAAATGCGTTAGAGAAAATATAGGGATTTTGGTCAAGGTTAATTTTATAAATTAAAATTTATATCTTTATTTTTTCTCCTTCTAAATAATTTCAATTTTCAAATCTTTTATAATAAATAATATCTTTTCTTATTCCTTCTCTCTCATTCTCCCTGAAGTTTTCATTTTGTTGTTTAACCAGCTAATAAGTCAGAACACATTTTTATTATATTATTATATTATATTAATCTAATTTATCTAGCTTCCTTAATATCTCCAACAAAAGTCAATTAGCTCTTATATTAAGGACCAAAGGAAGTATTGAAATATGTATTTTAATCATTGGGTTACTATTCCTTTGGTATTTTCATATTATTTTTTATCAAAATTGAAAATTTTTAACTAATTCTAGACAAATAGTATGAAGGTGATCCAAAAGTATTTAGAAATCCCTTGATGTTCTTAATATATAAAAAAGAAAAAAAAAAGTGCCATAAATTTTTGAGAAATTATAACTTATTTCGCTCCTTTATTTCCTTAAAATTTCACTCAAAAGTTAGGATTTTTTGGTCAAATAAATCATTTTTGAGGCATTTATGTTATTAAATAAAATCATTAGCCTCAAATGTGCCTTTAAAAAAATAAAAATAAAAACCTCTTTTCTACTTTTCTGGATTTTCCCATAATTATGCTATCATTCTCCTTTCTTGCTTATTAAACTGGTACTCAAAACCAGATGTTAGATAAGTAGTTTCCAATGCAAATGAATAAAAATGTATTTTAGAGAAGCCAACGCAATTTTGTTTTTCTGTTTTTATAAGTAACTAACCTAAATAATGTTTTTTTTTTAAAAAAATTCAGTAAATTACTTATCTAGCGCATAATAATTAGGAACAAATGGAGTAACAAATAACAAGAGTAATGGTTTGAAGAAATGCTTGGTGGGAAAAGTAAGCAAAGCTAGTAGCAAGGTCACGTTATAGAAACTCCTGTTTCTACTTTAAAAACGAAATACCAATCTATAATGTCACTACTTTTCACCAGAAACTCTCTTTTATTACCTTCCAAAAAGCTTACGTACTAAGAGCCAGAACATGTATCACATCGAATTTCAAGAGTTTATGTTTTTAATAGGCGAAGCATCTATGCTTGGTTCCTAGCTTCAAGTGCTAATAAAGTAAAGCTTTGCTCACAAAGCCTGGTTCCTATTTATTCTATTTAATTTAATTATTTATTATTTTTCGAGTGATCAGTGTTATGATTATAAAAGAAGTCAAATTGATATATGGAGATTTAGAGGAACTATTAGAAATTCTTGGTTTCTAAAGTAAGGTAAGCTAATAACAAATGTAGCAAGAGTTATGTTACAAAAAGTCCTCTCTTTCTACTTGAAATTAGAAAAGTCCAACTCACAATACTTTTTTTCTCAATTATTTTTTATAATTAACTTCCAAATCTTACGTACTAGAGAGAGAGAGAGAGAGAGACTAAAAGAGCCAGAATTATATTCAGGTGTATGGCATCTATGGATAGAATTTGCCTTTCAAATTCAGGTGAATTAAGTATATATGCTTGGTTCCAAAGTTCTTGTTTTAAAAATTTAAATCTTCATAATGACCCCAATAATATGTTGCTTGCTTATCTCAGCATGTTGATTCCAATGAGACTAGTTTTTAGTTTATATTCAGAGGCACTTGAAATCATTCAACACACCTACACTAGAAATTCTTATCTCTTGTGATCGCTTAAACCTGTTGGGAAAATCGCTTTTAATCCCACTTGTTTGGACAACTGGAGGTATAGACAGATGAAGAACAATAATTTTATTATAGGAGAAACTGAAATAAAATACAAGACTGTATTTCTCACACACTAATTTTTGTCTCATACAAAACTCTATCTTATATTTTTTCACAAGAATAATTCTCTCACTTTTTCTCTAACATAGTGCTACGGCACTATTCTCTCTTATCTCTCTATTCTATTTTTTCTTTCTACGATCTATTCCGAGAACCTTTAAATATCGACCACTTTGCTTTTCGGCCATAACCTTAAACTCCTTGAATTTATCAAGGGCTTCTGACTTTTCTTTGAGAAAATATACCCAAGTTTTTCTACTGTAATCATCAATAAATGTGATATAGTACCTGTTTCCTCCAAGTGATGGAATATCAATTGGACCAGCTATATCTGAATGAACTAGTTGCAGTGGTCTCTTTGCTCTCCATGACTTGCCAACTTTGAACCTTTGTCTATGTTGCTTTCCTCGCATGCATCCTTCACATAGTTGATCTGGATAATTTATTGTTGGCAGTCCATACACCATCTTTGCTTTTGATAACAGCTTCAGGCCAGTGAATCCTAGATGACCAAATCTGAGATGCCACAACCACGAACTATCTTCAATAATAGACTTCATGCATTTGATTCCTCCCCGATTTGTATATTCAACTTGAATAGACGATTGTTTGTCATATCAACTTTCGCTATCAATTCTCCTTTCTGATTTCTTATGATGAGTCGGCTATCTTTTAAATGTATGTCATATCCCTTTTCCAATAGTTGACCAAGACTGAGGAGATTGCTCTTCAAAGACGGTATGTAGTAGACATCTGAAATGTATCTTCTCTCTCCATTTCTTGTAAATATCATAATATCACCTTTACCTTTAACTGGGATTTTTGATTGATCATCGAATGTGACTTCTCCTTGAACTTCTTCATTCAACTCTGTGAATAACTCCTTTTTGCCACTCATGTGATTACTTGCTCCAGTATCAAGATACCATACTTCTTTTCCATTATCATCTTCACCTTTGTAAGTGAAGAACATGGCCGGTTTTTCTTCATTTCTTTGTATAAAAAGCGCTTTCTTCAACTTTAGCAAACATCTCGCACTCATAAGCGAGATGACCAAATCTATTACAATTATAACATTGTGATTGAGATTTATCACCTCTTTGTTGAGATCTACCTCCTCTTCTGGACAGGTATCCTCGACCTCGGCTTTGACCACGACCTCGATTATATGATCTTTGACCACATTCATATTCTCCAGTATGAGTTTCCAATATTTCATTTGATCAGCCACACCCACTGCGTCTACCACGACCTCGAACATTGAAGCCACCTCGGGTGTTATATCCACCTCTAAATCCACCACAATTTCCTCTGCCACGTCCATAATTGCTGCTGCTGGCCTGATTTTCTTTTGATGATACTTTACTTTGTAAAGTTTGCTCTGAATTGCTAGAGGCTTCATTTATATTCATTCTTTGTTCATGAGCTTGAAGAGAACCCACAAGCTCATCAATCGATATAACTGACAAGTCTTTGGCTTCTTCAATGGCGGTGAGAAGAAAGAGAATTGAGTTTGAATTTCTAACAAAACCCACCACCTTTAATTACCTTCATTATTTCATGGAATCCTTATCATCCTGCTCATTAAAACGTGAATTAAATTGTTTACTAAATCGGCTTCAGCAGACGCAGACGCAGTCTTCTTCTCCTGGTAACCAGGCCAAGATACAAAAGGTTCTATTTTATTTCTAGAAATCTCTTACACACAAACACTCACACACACATATAATGGCTATGTTGTACACAACTCTTCCAAACTACTCATTCCCTTCTAAAATGTAAGGGCTAATAGATAGGTTAGTTTTAGTTTTAAGTGTAAGACATCAATCCTTTTTTTTCCCAAAGTTTACATGGTTTTTCCTTAACTCTCCTTATTGATTGCACATATCAAAGGAGTTTTCCACCAAATGAGTAGTTTCTAATTAAAATGGATAGTTTATGGAACTCAACGCACATTTGTTACAAAAAATGTAGTTAACTAAATTTTTTTATGTTTAGGAGTACTAGCGGGAGGGAGGGGGAGGGAAGGAAGGACCTGTTAGTGTTTAATGAGTGATTGACTGTATATATTCATGCCTATAACAGGTTCCACCATATCTTCGGGAGCGACCTGAGGAGTTCAGGAAGTATTACTTTCCTAAGGTGGTATCCATTGGTCCCGTTCATCATCCCAAAGGAGAAGAGTACAAGAAAATGTGGGCATTAAATTACCTAAGAGATAAGGTAGGCCAGAAAAAATATGCTGAGCAACTATTTGGCAAGATTCGGTCTCAAATCAAAGAATTGAAAAACCTCTACGCTGAAGATGCGGTTCCACGCTTACTCGGCAATAACGATAAGCTCGCATGGATCTTGTTTGTAGATGGGTGTGCTTCACTTCATGTCATGCACAAAATGGATGAGACAGAACCATCAAAATCTCAAGCCCTGGACACGATTGTGCAGCAAGATCTTCTCTTGTTGGAGAACCAGCTTCCATTCAAAGTGTTGAAGATATTAAGCAAGAATGATGATGACGCCGATTCTACGCTGCGGAGTTTCATACAACATTTCAAAAATCGTTTCATCGAAACTCGTGGCAGCCAGGGAGAATCTCAAGTACAGATCAATCAACCAGCTCATTTGCTGGATGCTCTAATCACGATCATAGTGAAGAAGGAACACACAATAGATATAGAGCAGTCACATGATGACAAGTTGTCATCATGTATTGACAAGTCCTCACGTAAAGAGCAAATGGATACAAAGTTTCTAACTCATAGGAATATACAGGAACTTAAAACATCAGGGATCAAAATAAGGAATAACGAAGCACAAAGCCTCACAAACATCTGTTTTGGACGCGGTACGCTCTTCATTCCGCCGTTAATGTTGGACGATTTCACCGTTCAAACATTCATGAACATGATGGCGTACGAGATGTGTCCAGATTTCAAGAGCAAGTATGAGATAAGTAACTATGTTTCCTTCCTTAATTCCCTGATTGATCATGCAGATGATGTCAAAGCGTTGAGGAAAGCTGGGGTTATAAACAACCATCTTGGAAGTGATGAAGAAGTGGCACACATCTTCAACACTGCAAGCACTGATTTTGTGTTTGAAACAGGAATTTATGAAAATGTTCGTCCAGAAATTGAGGACGTTTACACACACAAAGCGATGACATGGTTTACTCAGTTGCATCGCAAACATTTCAACACCCCATGGTCAATCATAGGCTTAATATCTGGTATTCTTGCGTTTATTCTCACTGTGGTCAACCTACTGGAGGAAATAGGCCCAAAGAAGCATTAGCCATTAAATGGCGGCTCACTGCAGGTTCCCACCAGCTAGGGCCTAATGAGGAGGGTCAAATGTGCGCAACTTATGAACTGTAACATTTAGATCATATAGCAGCAACATTTACCATTGCTCCAAAGTAGGATTAGCCATATCAACTAAAATAATATCCTTCACTATTGAAGAGATTATTACGACTCACTGAGCTTTAATATTAAATCGTTAATGGATGTAGAAGTGAATAATTTGTGGTTTTTTGAGTGTGATAATATATATTTCCTACAATATAATAATGTTGGTATGTATCTTTGTACTTGTGATATGTTGGTGATTTCATGTGTTTGTGCTGAGAAATTAGATTAAGGAATGATTTTTTTTTTCCTTTTCATCTTTCTTGTATGGAATATTATTTATTAGCTTCTTAATTTAATTAAGAGTTAATGTACATCCAGCACTCTAAGATATTTTTCTAAGTGCATCAAGTTCCCTAAAGTATTTTTTGATACATCAAATACTCTGAAATATTTTGTCAAGTGTGTCTATCAACCTATAGTGCTTGTTTTTGTACAATTTTGTATTTAACAATTTAGGTATTTTAGGGTGTTAGATACACATGAAAAAGGTACTTCATGATATTGGATATACCAAAAAAATGTTAGGGTGATGGACTGTATATGAAAAAATACTTTAAAATATTAAGTGCACCATAAAATAGTTCAAGATATTGGATGTACTTTAAAGAATACATAGGGTGTGGGATACATCTTAACCCTTTAATTAATGAATGATTCTTACCACGTTTATTTCAATGAGAAACTATTTATTATCTTTCTACGGTTTCCTCTTTTTCGTGAGAATCGCTCATAGAAAATAATTAAAGTCATGATGAGAAGTATTCTTTCTTATAAGCTGCTTGTTTTCATTAATGAAGGCTTCACTCAATTTTATTCCCATAAGAAATTGTCGCAAAATTGAAAGTCATGATAATAAGTGATGGGATGCAATTGTAATGAGGGCAAATATTACTTTTCCTTGAATAAGAAACGGGTTTATTCTCAATTAATTGTGATGGGAAAACCAAATTAGTTGTAATGGCCATTAAGGGTCGGGCCGGCTATTATCTGACTCGTGCTTTCCTTCTAGATTCTTCTCTCTCTCTTTCTCTCTTCCTTCCTTCTCTCTTTCTTCTATTCTTTATATTTCTTCTGTTCTCGTATACTTCCTCATCTCTATACCTAACAATAAGCATATATGATCTTTATTTATAAGCTTGTTTTAAATAATGGATGTAAATTAAAAGTGAATAATTTGTGGTTTTTGTGTGTAGTAATCTAGGTTCCTACAAACACAATATGCTGATTCATTACTAATGCTGATGCCTTGTCTGTGATGATTAAGTGGCATGTGGATAACAGAAAATTGAAGGGGATAAAACTTTCTTGAAGATGCCCAGTACATTCTCACAGTTATTTTTGCATATGACTCCTTGTTTATCATCAATGCTAGAAAAAATAATTGCAAGGTGTTAAAGGAAATTTTGCAAAGCTAATCTCTTGCTTCTGGACAAACTATAAATCTGGACAAATCATGCATTTTTCTCCAAGAACACAGTTGAATCAGTTAAGCAGAAGGTGTTTGAGATATTGGGAATAAATCCAGTCAGTGAACCTGGAAAATATTTGGGTTTGCCGGTGTTGTGAGGGAGGTCCAGATCTAAAGCTCTAGCATTTGTAAAGAACAGAATGAGTCTCAAGATGCAAAGGTGAAAGCAAAAGTTGCTAATTTTTGTTGGACGGGAAGTGTTGGTAAAGGTAGTGACTAATGCTATACCTCTATTCCCAATGTCTTGTTATAAGTTTCCAAAAAAATACTTGTATAGAATTGGATAAGATGATTTCTGGGTTTTGGTAGGGGCAAAAACAGGAGGAAGGGAGAATTAACTGGAAGTCTTGGAAAACTTCTGATAGGGCAAAACTTTATAGCCTATAAACTCCGCAAGTGCATAGGCCGTATCAAGTAATAAAGTGATAAGAAAAGTATCGTTCCCACGAGGACTTAGTACCCACAACTTCAGTTAAGCATTAATTTCACAATTTCGTTTAAGTCGAGCAAAACAAATTGAATTTGATTAAGATAAAGGAAAAGAAAATCAAAACTAAAATAAAAATAAGAAAACTACCACAATAATCAAATGAGCAACCCAGAGTCACTAATCCCTTGTTAGCTTCATAAACCTTGTTTTCACTAATTTAATTAGTTTCAATATCAATTTTGTTAATCTCCAAAGTATAAATAGCTATAAGTGCACCGTCGGTCCACTCACAACCCTCTCTTGAGTATACTTGTTATGTCTGACATAGTTACTCAAGAGGCAACAAAACTCGGACACACTCTTCAACAATTATATGGGGTCATTAGGTATATGTCTATTCTAATCACAAATTAAATCGTAATCTAATCCCATATTAATCTCAGAGCCTAATTAAAATCCCCTTCGTCAAGGTAAATCCTAATGCTCAAAATCATATTCAATGATGGCCAATCACTAAATAGATAAAACTAACCAAGATTAAGTAACCAAAATTAATATCAAATTTAACTAAACAATGAAAACAAAATCCAATTCACCCACAAGTTCATAGGTCCTCTAGGTTGCAAAACCAACTAGCCACACATGGCTCTAATAAAATCAATAACAAAAAGACAAGAATTCAGGTTCAAAGAATAAAGAGAAAGAGAGGAAAGAAAGATTCTTCGTCGCCTCCACAGTCCTTTCGTCCTTCCGTGGAGATGATGAAGAGAACTAAAACGCTCTGCCGCTACTCCTTTGCTTCTTCATTCCTTCTCATTCTGCATCCTTGATTTGCTCCGTCATCTTTGTCTCTGCCTCCCTATTTATAATTTAGGTCTTGGGTCATTGATTCTCCTTTTCTTATTAAAAAGATATCTTATATCTTGTAATCAACTCCACCAAATCACGCAATTGATTTTGTTCCTATTTTTCTTGCGTGGGACCACCGAGTTTGGTTGATTGCATATCCTCTTAATTGCCCTCTTAATTGCTTTTTCTACTTCTTTCCAAATCGGCTAATATTTCGCACATTAAAAATAGGATATGAGTAGAATTTATGTCGATTTATTCTTTGATCCTAAGTTTGATTCAATGATGGAAAAGTCAATAAAAGATAATTAAATAGGTATATAGTATCAATAATTCTAATTAATTCTCATAAAATATACACCTATTTAATCATAAAATATACACTTATCAACTTCATGCAAGGATAAAAGGGAAGGAGGTATGGGGTTTAGAGATTTTGTGAAGGTCAATAGAGCATTGTTAGCCAAGACTACATGGAGATTATGTCAGGTTCAAGGGATTTATGGTGCCAAATGTTCCACCGCTACCGGTCTCATCCTTCCGGGTGGCGGATAGAGGGATTTCTTTTTATAATTACCATATATCATTTAATCACTACTTATTAGCATGCATCAGAGTTTATTGTGGCAGAGCATTTCCCGGTTGGATTTCGGACAATACTGGTATAATTAAATGCAGGTAACAAAATATAATCCCCGAAAGGTTAAATATGCAGTCATCCTCCAGTGCCTTCCCAAAATAATATATAGTTATCCCATCATAAAAATATGTTCAAAAATAAATATTCTTCTGCCACCAACAATACCAACTACTCTAGTTCCGGTCTTACCCTTCTCTCCAGATATAGTCCTTGAAGTACTTTCTAGAGCTTTACAAATATTTGGGATTCATAAATGAATCCGAGAACAACCATTAATCTCATGTGGTAATGCATAAACAGTGCATGTATATAACCATAATCAGGAAAATATCAAATAAAAGCATTCAGTAACAAACGCGCAGTAACATAGATGCAACATATCATATGTAAAGTGTTAACTACGGAAGGACTACATGTCCTACAAACAAATGCAGGACTAGTCAACAAAGCGAACCTCGGATCCACAGTGCTAGGAAAGACACAGTGGTCAGGCTCCGAACCCAGACCACACTGAATGCACACAAACGCATGTCCCTTTTCAGGAGACACGGGTCCACAATCATTGAAAATACAAACATACAAAGTAATACAGAAAGAGAGTAGGAGTACTACCACTTTTACAACCATAAAATCATAAGATAGTTAAAATAATCACTTACTTGTTCTTGGTATCCCACTAGCTTGAAACTTGATCCTCAAAGTTCCCTCTTCCTTCTTTCAACCTTCATCTTTACACACCGAGAGATTTCCTTTAAAAAAAAAATCTTTGACTTTCATGAATGGGGAATAGAAGAAGGTGGAATAAATATCCAAAACCTCACCTTTCTCTAGAATGCTTGTTTGAGCTCTCCCTTTGCACCTTTTGCTAATTTTCCTCTTCTCTTCTTCTTCAAATTTGTCTAATGGTAAAAATGAGAGGAAATGAGCTCCCTTAAATAGACCTCCAACCTATCTCTAGATCCTTCTTCTAAAAATATCTAAGAATTTCTTTTATATTTCTCATAACTTCTTATTGGCCGGTGTTCGCCTCGCAAGTGCACGAGTTTCAAAAGTAATAAGGTGATAAATAAAGTATCGTTTCTACGAGGATTTGTTTAACAAATTGGTCAAGCAAGAGGCCTAGTGAATTCAATCAAGTTGAACTAGAACAAAGTTTTGATGTGGAATGAGAATTTTTAAAGACTTTTTCTAAAACTAAAAATTGATAAAGGCAAATGACTTTTGACTTCAAGGATAAACGAGCTTAGGATTCTTCTTCCCCTTTTTCATTTCATAAAACTTGGTTAACTTCCTCTCTAGTAGCATTTCAATACATATATGTGTTAGTCTAGGATTCAAAAACACTTGAAACGCTCTTTCAAGTCAAAATCAAGTTTCTCTTCTCATTAAAGTGCACAATCTCTTGCTACAATTAGTGAGAATCAATATTTAAGCAACAACCCTAATGTGACAATGCAAGGTTAGTAAATATATCTCTATTTTACCAACAAACCATCCATTTATCAAGTAAACTTCAAGACAATCGCATGATTTCGATCAAGTTCTACACCTAGATTAGCTCTCTCGAGTCAAAACCTATGTGAATAAATCATCTAAATGGAGGCCAATCACTTAGAAGCATTAAGTCAAGGTTGAAATCAACACATGTATATATTTATCTACCAAAAGAGAGGGAACTCCAAGTAATAATCCATACAAAGGGTCAAAAGAACCCTAGAATGAAAGGTTTAGCTACTCATGTTCAAATACAAAGAGATTCTAAGCAAAGAAACTGAATACATGAAGAAACTAGGAAGAAAAGAGGAGAAAAGAGGAAGAACTAAGGTGAAATCCCTAAAATCTTTCTTAGGTTGAGCACCCAAGCCTCCAAGATTGTCCAAATCTCTCTCCCAAGCTCTTCCCTTGTGTGCCCACTTATTTCCTTATGTCAAGAGTGTGTTTTTCAGCCCTTCCCTTTAGGTTAATTATGGTTTTTCTGTTTCGAAATGTAAAAACGCCTGCACTTTCTGCATTTTTTCAGGACTGGCTGCGGTCAATTGTTGACTTGCCGTGGCCGGTGCTTTGTTTGCGCAGCGATTGTCAACTTGTCAGTAGCCAGTTGTTACGGGTTCTTCTAACTTTGCACCGCTTCACCTCCTTTATTTCTTTCCTTGTTTCTTGGTTCTTATAGAGCTTCAAAACTTGTCTCCATCTTCCTACAAAAGAGGAAGTAATTATCATTTTTCAATTGAATCATAAACTCTATAGGATATAACAAGAATTTGTTTGATTTTTGCCTTATACTTTGATATGCACATTTTCCTCTATAACTTCCTTCCTATGCACATTTTGAACCAAAATTAGGTAAAAAGAGAGAAAATATCTTTGGAATGTTGTCAATTTCTCCGAGTTAACAAACGACGCAATAGGAGAATTTGAGGAAAATTTTATGATCTCATTTTCTCTCTATCTATAACCACAAAAACAAAAACAAAAAAACAAAAAACTCTATCACATTCCGCGGTTAAGAAGCATTGGAGAAAGATTTAATTAATAATAATTTTTTTTCTTATTTCCTTTAGTTTCTTCCACATGTCTAGCACGTTGGGATGCATAAAAAAATTTGTGTGGTCCATATTACCTTGCTTCACGTGCTCACTACTTTTCTTCTTCATTTATATTGCATTGTCCTATCAATTACACATCTCATAAATACTCCTATTGCTAGATTATAAATGCCTATTCTCCTTTTCTCACACATCCGACGGTTTTAAACAAATATTGGAGATTAAAAAAAATTATTATTACTTAAACCTTTCTCCAATGCTTCTTAACTGCCGAATATGATAGAGAGCAAATGAAATCAGAAATTTTTCCCCAAATTCTCCTATTGCCTTGGACAAGAAGAGATTATGAGAAATATAAAATAAATTCCAAGATATTTTTAGAAGAAGGATCTAGAGATAGGTTGGAGGTCTATTTAAGGGAGCTCATTTCCTCTCATTTTACCATTGGACAAATTTGAAGAAGAAGAGAAGAGGAAAATTAGCAAAAGGTGCAAAGGGAAAGCTCAAACAAACATCCTAGAGAAAGGTGAAATATTTGGATATTTATTCTACCTTCTTCTATTCCCATTCATGAAAGTCAAAGTTTCTTTTTTTTTTTTTTTTTTTTAAAGGAAATCTCTCGTTGGTGCGTGAAGGTGAAGGTTGAAAGAAGGAAGAGGGAACTTTGACAATCAAGTTTCAAGCTAGTGGGATACCAAGAACAATAAGTGATTATTTTAACTACCTTATGATTTTATGGTTGTAAAAGTGGTAGTACCCTGTTCTCGGATCAATCCCATCATCTCTCGTATCAGATTATTATTTTGTGGATTAGGTATTTGTGCCTCCGGCTCTTGCCTAGGCCTTTCTTGACCTTTCCCTCTTGCCATTATTTAAGATTTAGCTATAAAGTAATAAAAGAATAAATAAATAAATACCATATTCATAGGTTGATATCAAATTATAGATTATGGCCACAAGATAAAAGAGAATCATATTAATATTGCCCATAAGTCATTTTGCAACATCCTACTAGACTCAAAATATCAAGGCATCAATAGTTCATATACTATCTTCAAGAAGGTACAACCACACAACTACCAAATAAATTACCAAAATACATTTCATACTACTAGTCTTCGTTCTCATTTCCACAAGACTTCATTCCCAAGGTGTTACACCAAATACTAAAGGGAATTTATTTTTCTGATACATATTTTATGAGACACTCCTAGAAAATGCCAAAATAGCGACGGAATTTGCAACGGAAAAAAATCAAAAAATGAATTCCGTAGCAATTTGCGACAGAAAACGAAATCCGCCGCAAAACTAAAAAAAAAAAAAAAAAAAAAAAAAAAATTGGTTTTTTGGTGGGAATAAGTCCGGTTTGTGACGGATTTTGATTTCCGTCGCAAAATTTTGCGACAAAAAATGAAATCCGTTGCAATTTGCGATGGATTTTTTTCCGTCGCAAAACTAAAAAAAAAAAAAAGGTTTTTTGGTGGGAATAAGCCCTGCCGGTTTGCGACGGAAAATGAATTCCGTCGCAAAATTTTGTGACGAAAAACGAAATCCGTTGCATTTGCGACAGATTTTTTTTTGTCGTAAAACTCAAAATACAGACAGATTTAAGTCCATTTCAAGTCCGATCTGGTAGTCCTCTTCGTGCGTCTCACACCTCCAACCCTCTGCCCGTTCATCTCGCAACTCTGATCCTCCACCCGCTCGTGTTGCATCGTTCAACCATCCTCCTGCGCTTCGCGTCGTCTGGCCGTCCGCATCCTCCTCTCCCGTCGTCCGGCCCCTGATCTAAAAGAGTATATAAGTTTGTGCTTCTTAATTTCGTGAATTCTTTTGGTTTCTGAAATTCAACTTCACGCTGTAGGGGTGCCTCTCCACCTTCTGGGTACCGTAAGTCCAAACGTGGAATTCACAGCTAAAGAATTTTGAGATCCCGCTATCCCTATAAGTTTTTTTTTTTTTTGCTCAATACAGCTCTATTCTTTTGGGTCCAAATTCCAAACGCAAAAATTTCAATACCTTTTGCTTTGCTTCTAAGCTGATAAAAATTTTTAGTGTTAGCCTTTTGATATAGTGCTTATCTGGTTGTCATACCATGATGAACTTAGAGGGATGATATGGAAGCGCTTGATGAGCCCCTTTATGCAAATTTCCTAAGAGTAACAGGTCTCGATAGACCTTACAGGGAAGAGCTAATGTCCAAAATTGTACGTCTGCAATTTTGATGAAAAAAATTAAGATGATTCTCTCGTGGTTTATTCTTTGAAGAGCATGGAGCCAATATGGTTTTGTCAGACTCACTCATTTTACACTGAAGAAATGTCTACACATTTAATCCTAAAATTCTTGTGTTATTGCTTTCCCCGCGCTTTTCTTCGAAATGTTGATGTTCCAATTGTAATCGATGGTTATGAAGTAATTTATTATGGTAGTTATGTAAATCTTGAATCTTCTTTATTAATTAGCCAAAACTTAAATCCTTGGTTCAAAGTATATACTATGATGACCATTTTATACCCATTTTCTATTGCTCCGCATGTGAATTCTCTTCAGAAAGACTATAATGGCTAACAAACTTAATTTATTATTAGAAGAGAGGAAATTATAATAACTATTTTTTATTATATTATATTTGCTTATATGCAGCGGATATTAAATTTGTGTATAATGTATAATCTTGGTAGTTAGAGATATTTTAGGATCTAATCGGATTATGGAATTCGAATTTTGTAATTGCTTTTTTGTTTTATAATTCCTAGATATTAGAGTCTTCCTTTTATAATTCTTAGATATTAGGATGTACCTTTTATAATTTTTAGATATTAGAATCGCCTTTTATAATCCTAGATTTTAGGATCGGCCTAAATCAATCAATAGATTATAGAATTTGAATTTTGTAATTGCTTTTTTTGTTTTATAATTCCTAGATATTAGGATATGCTTTTTATAATTCCTAGATATTAGGATCGGCCTAAACTAGAGTATCTACATGTATCAAAATTGTGAAGGCATATGAATAATAAAAATAAAATACTCAAAGGATTTTGTACATTTATTTTTAATTTCGTGATTTTTTATGTAATTTTTTTATAATTTTTTTTTAAAAATTAAAAATTATTTTTTTTAAAAATGATTAAATTTGTGACGGTTTAAATATGACGGATTTTTTCCGTTGCAAACGTAATTTGTGACGGAAAAACATGTTTTTGCGACGGATTTTTTCCGTCGCAAAAACCGTGTTTTTTTGTTTTTTGTTTTGTTTTGTAGTGAGAGTTGCAAAGGGGAGGAAGGCGTCATGGGGATGGTCGAGTATTTTGGAGGGAAGGGAATTGTTAAAGAAAGATCTAATGTGGAGGGTTAACAAGGGGGATAGAGTAAGTATAGTTGAAGACAAGTGACAGCCTAAGGAAGAAGGTTTTGGTCTGAGACCAAAGGAATTAAGTGAAACAATGAAGAAGTTAAAGGTCTCTGCTATTATCGTAGGAAGGGAGTGGAATTTTGATAGGATGGAAGGATTGCAGGATGATACTGACATGGAGGCAAAAAGGAAGGTGGGAATTCGTTTGGTTACTGATTTTGATAGACCCATTTGGCTGAGAAGTAAAGATGGCATGTATACTGCCAAATTGGGGTACAAAGTTGCAAGGGAGGAGGGGGAAAAAGAGGAGGTTAGTGGGGCAGATTCATCATATATAGAGACTCTAAGAAATTATGGAATAAATTATGGCAATTGAAAGTGCCTCCTAAAATTAACCATTTCCTTTGGACAGCAGCTGGGAATGCTCTAGCAACTAAAGCAACATTGTCTAAAAGGACGCCCCTGATCCAAGGTGTTGTATTTGTGATGCCTATGTGGAAACGATTAAGCATACTCTCTTCTTATGTCTTTGGGCTAGGCTTTGTTGGTTGGATCACCTTTAGGTTTGAAGTTTGATGAATCAAACATGGTGAGGTTTGATAGATGGTTTGAAGAGTGGGCATCAGGTACAAAGGAACGATTGATGATTTTAATGTGGCTTTTCTTGCTTCAATATGCTGGGCTACTTGGAAAGCAAGGAGTACTTCTGTGTTTGAAGGTACTGATGTGGATGCTGTGGATTGTCTATCCAAACCGGTCCGTTTGGTTAATGAATACTGGGACTGTGAAGGTAAGAGAAAGTTGCCTTTGGGTTGTGCTGAGAAATTGGAAAGAGCAGAAGTTTGGAAAGCTCCAGAAGGAGATGCTGTCAAAATAAACATTACCCAAATGTCAGGAGCTATTGCGAGTGAAAGAGATCTTCAGTGGAGGAGTAGCCATTATTGAGAGAGATTGTCAGGAGCTATTCAAGAGAATGAAGAATAGAGATTTGACTGGATGTGAATGGACATGTGCTAATTAACAATCTGAGGCATCTTCCCTCTAAAGTTCAGCCTTCAAATTCAACTTCCGCAACTCCACCACCACACACATAAGCACATTTATACATATATAAACATAAATCTACCAGATTCAGATGCATTTAAAAACTGTTCCTTTTTCCTCCTGCTTCACACGACTTCAATCTGAATTCTGAAAATTTCTAGATTTCTGAAAGCCATTACCCAAATGTCATACAGCATAATCTAATCTTCATATAGCCCAATTTAAGTTTCTTTTCACTTCTCTAATTAATATGGAACCGACGCCCCACACCCCTAAACATATAACCTGGGCAATCACAACCGGAGAAAATCAAATGCATGCAAGAGTTTACTAGCACCTATCACGGTGAAATACATCAAAATAAGCCACATTCTACTGTAATATATTATTATCTAACTTAATCGCTGATTCTCCTTCACTTTGCGTCAGATTTCAGTATAGACTTGGCTTAAGGTAACCCCTTACTCTCGGTCTTTTGGTCTTTAGTGACCTGAGGTGAGGGTGATATCATAAGCTGTTGTCGGAATAACAGGTAGAGAATACGCCGTAACTGATGACTGTACTGATTGACTTTGTCCGTTCTCCTTCGCTTTGCATCAGATTGCAGTCACGCATTACTCGAAAATAATCACTCGAATGACGAAACAGAAGTAGAAGAAGGATTAAGAGGCTTACCTTAGTCTAAACCTCCGGTTGAATGTGACGATCCTGCCTCATTCAACCTCATGTCCAACCTCGCCTCATTCAACCTCGCATTCTCCTCTGTTTCGCTCGGTACTTCTCGTCTTCAAGATCGCCCTCTGTGTTCAATCTTCTGAATTCTGATCGCGAAATGAAGGGGAGGGGCTGATGGATTTAATGGGTTAAATGACCATTTTGCGCTTTCTTCAAAATTTGCTTGCAACTTCATACTTTATTTAATGCTCCCTACCTCTATCTCTGAATAAAAGTTTTAAATGTCAGACCAAGTTCATCTGAAAATATAAGCTTTGTTTCATTTGTCTCTTTTTTTTTTTTTTTTTTTTTTTAACTTTACCCGTGATTGTATTTGTTATATTTATTTTCTTTCTCATTTATCCTTATATAAATAAGGGTGTCGTGGAAAAAAAATATTTATTGCTTTTAATTAATTTTAACGGTTTCTTTTATAAAGACAAATCGATTATTTAAATTGTATATTTAGGAACCAAGGGAGTATAATGAAAACATAAAATAATTACTTGAAATTCATCCTTACAACTTTATAAGTTTTTTTCCTTAATTATTTTTTTGTCCCATAAAATAAGATCTATAAAATTTTTGGGCTAAAAATTAACCCTACCTATTTTTTTTATTTTTCAAAAAAATATATATGAGCCCTTAATTCAAGAAAACGGTTTTAAAATTATTTAGACCACTTTTTGGGGTCAAATATGTTCATATTGTTTTTACTAAATCCACATAATGGTACTCAAATTATCTTTCCTTTAAAATATTTCATATAATTAGAATTTTTGGCCAAATAATTCATTTTTAGGCAATTTAACTTTAAATAATTTCTCTAACCCTCAAAATATTTTAAACACCAGAAATATAGCTTTTTCCTTATTAAATTCGTACCGCGTAAAAAGATGAATGTTGCAACTCGCTAAAAAATGAATTAATGATGGAATTTTGTTGCTGATCAATTAGTGACAATATATTCTATGATGAAATCATCAAATGTCATTTATCTTGCTGATCAAAACTATAACTTTATAATCTAATTAGTTGTTTGGGTACCATATGAATGAATTCAACATTACTAAAGAAAGGACTAATAATTCATTAGAATATTATGTTATTTTAGTAGGATACTTACGACTATAATTGACGAAGAGTCAACTTGAGGAGTAGAAACTAGCTAGTAATAACCTATGATTAATGTGAATTACCAACACTCCAAGTGATTTATCTTGCTATTATTTTTATATTTTGTTTCTCATTAAATAATTTACTTATCCCATTTCTTATTATTAGTTACTTGAATTCGTAGAAGTACAACTCCTCAATGACTTACAACTCTAGAATACTCTGAGATTTTTGTGACATTGTTCCCATACACTTGCCGGAGTTTCAAATGGACTATCGTGTTGTAACTTGAAGCTGAATTTTATTTACATTTTATTTCCTAATCTCCTTCTCAAGTACTTGGATTCTTTTCAATTTGGCTTCAAGGTCTTCAATAGCTCATGATCTCTCCTGAGAACCTATATAGCTGGACCATGTTGGACTTGAACCAAAGACCTCACCTGTGAAGTAAATCATCGCACCTATGGGCCAACCAATTGGAAGAGAATCAAATAGATTCCTTTTCAGGAGTCATTCATCCTCCCTGAAAGAAGCATACAACTCTTTATTGAACTGTGTTCTCAAAGTATGCTTGTCCCCCCTTCTTATTTACTAAGAAACCCTCTTGGCTCAATTTAGACATCCAAGTCACGAAGCATCTAGTTGCAAAAATCCGGATGTTGCACATTAAACAGCAATATGTCCAAGAATATTGTATATTATTATTCAAATTACAACACATCAAATGAATCCCCAACAAAAATGATAAAAAGAATAATAAATAATGAACTGTACATAATTTCACTTCAGGAAGCCCAAAAATTAATTGACACCAACAGTAAAAGGGACCCCTGTTCGAGGCAACCATGTGCCACCAGCAAGGAAGCTAGCAACACTAAACTGGTCTGCCTCGTTTGGATTAGTTATGACATGAAAGCCAGGCCATTTTACTCTACTTTTTGTAAATGAACCAGCCCCATAGTTCATATATTCCCCGAAGTAACATGTATCTTCACCAACGGCACTATTGTCCCATGGAGACCATCCCAATGGATTTACCAAGCCTTCAATATAAGTTTTCATGACAACCACTCGAGCATATTGCTGCCATGGCCGACCCAAATAGGTTTCATATGAGTGATAAACCTTTTTGAAATCCGGCGCTGCTTGAATTTGAGAATTGATTATTGATATCCCAGTGTTTTGAAACGGGTCGTCTCGTCCTTGGGCGGTGATCATGATTGCTTGTCCTTGAAGTGGTTTTCTTATGAGAATTCTGCAGTTTTGTAGAACAACTGCAGCATTTCCCCAAATGAAATCCACTGTGCCGAAAATTCTACAGTCTCTGTAGAATTGGCGTTGTGAATCAGCCATTAAAGTGTCTTGATAGCCTTCAATGGAACACCGATAGAAGAGAGACAGATCGGAGGCTGATCGAAGCGCCACGGTTTGACCTTTTTCAGGAGCAGCCATGTTTCTAAAAGTGATGTCTCGTGCAATGAAGTGAGCACCATCTATACCTGAAATTTTATAATTTGAAAAAGAGTTGACCATTATTTCATCAGTCTATATATATATATATAATAGAACTTGTGAGCTAGGCATCATATATAATTTGACTTATTTCTTTTACTCAATATTTAAAAACAAAAAATAATATTTGATTATCTTGTTAAGACATGTAAAGTAAATACCACTTTAGTTCTATTTATAAGTCTAAATTAATTAATTTTCAAAATGAAAGAGAGTTAGTTGATTCAATAATTATGGACTAGATTTTCAATTTTGTGTTAATTTTATTTGATTATCCTTGTAAGACATGTCAAATAAATATTTCATAGAAAAATCTAAAATAAGTTAAATAACTAACCTGCTGTTGCAGACATAGAGGGAGTAATTCCATCTTTGACACTCTTACTACCAGTTATAATGGTGAGTGTCATTCCATCTCCAATAATCATGAGATTTTCATTATCCTTATCAACTTCAATATTCTCTTCATAAATCCCTTTCTTCACTCTTATCACAAACCTATTCTTCACTTTTCTCCTTGATGCTACATCAATGGCGGCTTGCACCGTCTTGAATTGGCCCGTCCCATCTTGAGCCACCACGAGATTTGCCTTGGCCGAAGATGGCTTCAAACTTAACAACCTCCTTTCGAGCCGAGAAAACCAACTTGGAAACCCATATGCTTTAATCTCTTCTTCTGTGCAATTCTCTTGCTTCAGGAATTTGCCATTTACAGCCAGCACATTGCTTACCATCTTTCTAACGTTGTCGCTCACATTATTTTGAGCTGTAAACTCTCCAACTCTAAGCTGCAACGCGCCGCTCCGGCAAGTTTTGATGTTTGTGAGGGCAGTACTGAGCCATGTTTGTGCATCTGATAGAGAGCAAGAATTTGTATGTAGAGCTTGAAGCGTTCGGTTTAGATGGAAGATGGTATTGTCGTAAAGCTTTAAACAATCACTGAATACACATGTCTGCATCTTGGTAACACATTTAGGGCCATATTCTTGAGCTTTCTTATGCATGGCTTGGGCTTGGTCTAGTGCTAATTGAACCAGCATTTTCTTGAATTCAGACGGATGGTTCGGCCTGAACCGGTGGTGACTTTGGCTCATGTGGTATTTGCATGGATCTGGATGAGGAGTTTGGTTGCACCAAAAATCTAAAGACGAAGAAGAAGATGATGTCGATATTGATAAAAGTGAAGAAAATAAAGAGAGGGAAAAGAATAGCTTAACAATGATTGATGATGCCATTTTGTTCATAGTTGTGCTGTGTTATGTGAATGAGGAGGATATGTTCAAATATTTATAGTGTTTCACAAAGCATTCAAAGCTTAGATTATGGGTTTCGCTGAAAATGGAGGAGCGTAAGCCGTAAAGGATATATAAGTCGGTCGAATAAAATACTCAAAAATGACGGCAGAGTTCATGCTAGTACACGATCCTGATTTAGAAAATTGGTTGAAAATCAAGTTATCAATTTTTTATGCCCTAAGTAATTTATAAAAAAATATACTATAAAATATGTGTCAGGTACTCTTAATGTACAGGTCAAAAAAAGTGTTCTTTACATAATTTGGATGGCATATATACTAGTCAAAAATGTACGTTTGATATTTTAATTTTCTACAATATTTTAGTTTAGTCCCTAGCCAATTTTATAAAATATATATATATATATTTTTTAATTTCTCTAACCCTGACAACACGAGTCTCGGATAATATTTTTACACCAATCATTTGAAAATGCCGTGCCAACTTTTAAATTTCTTAATGTTGCCATATCTTGTTAATAAAATTAACAATGTCAGCAATATTGTAGCATAGAGGAGACTAAAAACGCTTTATAAAATTAAGAGACGAAAATCAATTATTGCCTGAATTTAAAAGACTAAAGATATATATAACCTATAAATTAATAATGGAAAACAAAGCTAGACATCAAACTTGCGATATAAAGAAACTAACTCAACAGATTTTGCTTGAACTTGTGGGTTGGAATGGGTACGTACGTGGTGGCCAAGGTTTGATGAATGGGTAATAATAGAAACTGCAAGGAAGAATATTATAAGGTGTGGCTAAAGTTATCAGTAAAAGCTATTACAAATATTTGGCAATTTTGAGAATGAAGAGTAACAATTCCAATTTCACCATGTGCATGTCGTTTGCACAGTAAGCAATCGTAATAGACCATGATGGAGCTTTGACAAATTCGGTACGTATTATTTTCAAATTATTTGTTTTGCGGTTCATTAGTCAACGATGGAGTTTAGATTGTATTCTCATTATTAAAGAAACTGTATTGTTGGATGAGAATTTAGTTAATTAATTAAATAACCATTTGACCAATAATTGAGAATTAAGGGCGCATATCTTTTTCCATGTTTATTATGATTTTCCTATAGTTTAGGTTTTGAATTTTTATATTTGTAACTTGAGATTTTGTGTAGAGTCCCTCGAAATTAAACTCTTTTATATTTTATTCTTTTATATTTAAAATTCTCATCTTTCTAACACAACTTTATGCTCTTGTTGTCCCTTTAAGACCGATATTCATTACCATATAATAATGTCAGTCTTATAGCAGTTCGATAGAACTTGCCTTTAAACTTATTTACTCCAGTAGCCTTTCTCCACTGTAGCGACCTAGCTTGTATTCTTTGTGAGACATCCCTACCAATTATTTCACCATCTTTATGTATAATCGATGCAACATGCTTGAAATTTAATTTGCCACTAATGGAATGATTTGATCTCCCAACTTACCCTCGAAATCACTACTATAACTTGCCTCCTACCAAAATAGCAAAGCATATTTTTTTGTCTTACTCCAAACTCAAATGGTAATCTTTCGGCTCCAAGTTCATTATCTATAACTCAAGTTTAAAGTTAATTTCTTCTCTTGATTCGGCCATAAGAACTATATCATCAGCAAAGAGCATTAATTTAGGGATTTCTTTTTGAATAAACTCGGTAAGAATGTAATGGCTAAAACAATATTAAACAGGTAAGGGCTCAAATATGATCCTTGATGTAGGCTAATCTTAATTGGACAGTCCTTTCTCTCACCTAGGTATTATTGTGCTACATATCTTATATAGCTTTGATATATGCAACACATGTATACATCTTTCTTTTCCAATATTTTTTTGGGCAGTTATCTTAATTTTTGATGTATTAGTTAAAAAAGTTTAAACCTCAACTTCCTAACCCATGTATTGTTTCAAATGTTTTTAAACGTTTAATTATATCATTTTTAATGTAAACATAATTTTTGATGTATTATTTAAATGTAAAAGTTGAGAAATTTTAAATCCCACTTCCTCACCCTTTTTGTGCATAATTTATATTTTGTTGGATATATTTAAATAGTTTACTATACAAGCATAATTTACATTTAATTTTTTGGATATATTTAAATATTTTTTTTAATACAAAATGAGACTTATATTGACAAGACTGAAAATATATATACGCAAATCTTCTATTGGACAAATTTGAGAGAATAGTCATTTAACTTCCTGAACGAAAATAAGTATATGGACCAGTTAAAAAAGACTCAATTGACAACTTCAACAAACAAATCCAATGGCTCATCCACTCACACGAATAAAACTCAGAACAGAAAAATAAAAAAGCATATGACTTCGAATAATCTTTTTAAAAGAAAAAGAGTTTATGCCAATTATATGTAGACACCAAAACTAAATAAGAAAAAACATTATGATCTTTCTTGTACTAGATACTGCCTGTTTAGCTAGGTTCTTTGCTCTCAGATTCCAAAGATCCAACTTTGTCTAGAGAAACTTGGATTATTGTCCATCCACCAGCACAAACCTATAGAAGCCAATAAAAACATGAGATGTAGGTTATTCCACAATTTCCTATTGACTTGAATTTAGCAGAGGCAAAAAAGATAACTCTTACTAAATCTAGTAGTATACATTGCCTAAATTCAACTGATATGGTGAATAAAACACTTAAGAAGATAGTTTCTTGTTCAACTCAGTTAAAAACAAATCAGCTCAAATTTCTTTTAACTTCATTGAAGAAGCTAAATTTAATGCTTCTGGGGTGGCAGGTGATAAGTGTCGGACTCAAAAATACCTTAGCATCTTACTAAATGAAATATGTGATCTTTAATAGAAAATATATTTACCTAACTGATTAGATTAAAAAGATTAGGTAATATGACATATTTTCTAAAACACAACATTCATCTTCTTTAATTCCATCATTTCTTCTCCTTCTTAATTATTGTTGAGAAAACATCAATAGGGTATTAGGAAAATATTGAAAAATAGGTCTTGTATTAAGAACCCGATGGAGTAATTCTCAGGAACACAAGAAATAAATAGGATTTGTAAATTTGTCATATGAACAGTTGTTATTTTGCTATTGTTAGTGATTAAAATTAAGATAGTTTTACTTGTTAAAATGTATATGTGTGTACCCTTGTAAGTTCAAGTATAAAATTGACTTATTGTATATACTGATCTAATTTTTATTACAAAATAATTATGACCTATTATTATTTTTTTGGTATTATAATTTTTTAAAAAACTAATACATGATTATTTATCATGAAAAAAATTCAATAATCATGAATGATTATTGATAAAAAAAACTCTAAGTAATAAATATTATTTAGAGAAAAAAATACATTGTCTTTTTTAAAAGGAAAATTCTAAAAAAAATACCTTCAAAATATTAAAATCCCAAATCAGTTTTGTTTCCTACAATAGATTAACTATGGATTAAACTTGATTAGCAATTTACAACTTATTTTAGTAGTATTTCTTAAAACATGAATACATGGTTATTTATCATGAAAGAATTAAATTATAAAAATAATAGAAAGATGTAAAAACTAAAATATAAAACATGTTTAATTTATTCAAGTTGTTCTTGATAAATAATCATGATTCATGGCTGATTATTACCATGATTATTTGTAAGAACCTCTACGTAATAAATATTATTTAGAAAAACAAAATTACATGGTCCTTTTTAAAAGGAAAAATTCCAGAAAAATAACTGTAAAATATAAAAATCCCCAATCTCTTTTGTTTCTTTTCCTGGATCAAACTTAGATCCAGTTCTTTCTATAGTACAACTAGTTCCTCCATCAACATGTGACATCTGGATCCACTCACTTAATGCCGTTAAGGTCCCAGCGGCGCTCATCACTTTCGTTGGAAGGCCTTTGAAATTCTCTTCCTCGACTTCTTGGCTACAAACTTGAAATTATCTCCGCAAGAAACTTGATAATGACGGACTATCCAAATGGATCCATTGACCTTAGCAGCGGCGAACCTGGAAGACAAGCCATAAGGCGCTGTTCAAATTGTTGTAGTGATGGAGGTGTTCAACCCCATCAAATGGCCATGAGGAGATGGCCAACCTGAGTGGGGATACTTGTTGGATTTTTTGTCTAAATCTCGGGGGTTATGAATAAGAAGTCGCGTCAGTTTGTCACCGCTGTTGTGTCAGTTAGGTAACGGGACTCCATCTGATCATTTCATCGTCTATAAATAGATGTGCGTGTGACAGAAAAATAATCTCATTTTTCTAACACTATGCTCTCATACATATAGTTCAATGTATTTTGCTATAAGTCTTATCCGCACGATTCTGAAAACAGACTCATTGTGTTTGCTTGGGCTCGTAACACCCCAAATTCCATACTTCAAAATGTGTCGGTTGACACTTAGTTTTAGGAAAATTGATAGAGTTTGAGGTGCTACAGCTTAGAGTAAAGCAGAAACGGAGAGCATGCACTTACGTTTGGACAATGAGTGACTAATATAAAATGCCCACACATATGCTGATGCCTCGACATATACTAGTTATATTAAAAATAACCCCGAAGGAATATTCATGTGATACATTTACAGAACTTGTGTATAATTACAATTCTTGGATAGTAACTATTCATCCTTACACCAAGCCTTATCTAGACTTGTAGCAATGAACCCAACTCAGTTAATCAACGAATTTGGCCAGGTAGGTGTCTAGTGGGAGTCTCCCCGTCTTTCACGACGACTTATTGACTGAACCACATCGACTACCCCTACCTTCGGCACCAAATGGTTTGAAGTAACTTCATTAGATTCATGCCAGAAACTAGTCTCTAGTGACCTTCATCAAGCTCCCTTCTCGACCGGTGCCTCTTCGTTGTTCTGTCCATCGGTGCCTCTTTTCAGCTCTATCCTTCGGTGCCTCTTTTTAGCTCTAGTTCCTTTCGTGAACTATTAGTCAGGGATGAGTTAACAGTTAACCTCTATAGCAGATATGACAATATATGACAGATATTCATTACATATCAGCATCAACCATACACAGCATACAGCAGATGTAAGGTTACAACAATACATAAGCACACAACAAATGTAATGTCAATAGCACAACAGTACATAGCACACAGCATATGTAAGGTTTGCAACGTTTGCACTAACCAGTGCCACGATGGCCCCTCGTGTCCTCAGCGCTAGGAAAACTCAACGGCATTATCAAGACTATAACCTGTATAGAGCTGAATGTATAAACAGGTGATCTAAGCCCCATAAACTTAGTCACAGTGCATAACCCAAGACCTAGTCTTGTCCATCACTTCATGAATCAATCAATCATATATAATCATACAAGATATAGATGATTAAAGTTACTAGTACGCGAACGTACCTTTCACCATGTAATTGTCAAACGCCCGACCATTGAACCCGACTCCGGACTTCCCGGATATCCTATACATTATCGTCGGATTATTTCCTTTTCCCATGATATTATAATTAATATCTTATTTCCTAGAATAATATCAAAAAGGATATTTTCACCTATTTTGACATTTCTACCCTTGGTGGATTTTTATTACAATTTTGCCCATACATTTTTATGAAAAATGCTACTTCAGCTTTTTGGCCAGATTTTTCACTATCTTTGCAAAATCATAATTAATTCTACAAAAATCGGAATGAGGTTCTGTAAAATTCCTCGGAATAATTAGGATGTCTATTTTCAAGTAAAAATATTTTGAGAACCTAGAACATCATGGTTCATTCCCATGTTTATCTTTTTCCAACATTGCCCAGATTTTCGTCCAGAAAAATTGCTTAACTTCAAAAATTCATATCTCCTTGACCGAAGATCAAAACGTTATATATTTTATATATTTGGAAATCTCTACATGTCTAATTTATTCATGTAAAATTTCATGATTAAATGACTTCATATTCTTCATAAAATAATAGCATCTTCTTCACTCTTTGGACAGAATTTTGACACTGAAAATCCTACAATTTTCACAACATTGATCCATTGCTTCCCAAAAATTATTCCCTACTATGTTTTTACCTCATTAAGAATTTTTCAATGCAAGGAGGCCTAAAAACAAGTATAGAAATTTATTCTCTACTTTTCTAGATCAAACTAACATTTATACTAATAACTATAAAAACTAAAGACTAGAACTTAAGAACTAGAGAACCTTACCTCTTGAAGAACCTTGCTACTCCTTCTTCCTTCTTGCTTCACTCTTCTCTTAAAATCACGTATTTGGTTTGAGTTTGGTGTGAAGAATGAAGAAGCTCAAGGTGTCTATTTATAGGAAAAGCTTAATGGCAACAATGGTAATCACCCAAAACCTCTTCTTTAATCCTAACCATTGGCTCTAAACTTAATGAAGAAGTTTAAATCTCCTCCATCCACCCTCTCTCTCTCTCTCTCTTTTATCCTCTTCCATTTTCAATTAATGAACCCATGTGCCAATTATCCCAAGTACATTATCTTCTTCCACCTTGCCCCCTTAATTATCCCATGTGTCTTTATTATATATTAAACAATCACTCTCCTTCTTCATCAAGCTACATGAACCGCCCCCCCTTTTCTCCATTAGCTCAAAGATATGTGTTTTCATTGTCTCTTATAAATGACAACCAAAGCCTCCTATTGGTTCCCTTATTATCTCATGGATTAAGATTAATTAGGTAATTATTTTCAACCTTTGGATTTAGCTTTATTGAATTTAATCTTGGCCTTCTATTTGCTAATCTCTCTCATGACTTTAGGGGCTGATTTAATTAAGCTTAATTATTCCCTTACTTATGTGCTTAATTGTCCTTTTATTGCAAATGTCATAGGTTAACTGATTTGCTATTTAATCAAGGCTATTAGATGATTATTAGCAAACTTAATTTCATCTCTTTAGGCCCTTGATTTTAAATTGAGACATTCTCTAATTAATGATTTTTAATTTGTCTCTTTTTTATTTTGTAGAATTACACAAATTATTTTAATTAGTGTAAGCTTAATTGCCCATTAGTTTTTACTAATAGCCTTAAAATTGCTTAAATGCTTTCATAACATTTCTTGCTTCTTTTGATCATAAATTAACCATTATTTAATTAATTCCAAAGTGGAATTTGGATGAAAATATAATTGATAGATTATAATTCCTTGAGACACATATTCACCTTTGTATTTTAGTAATTATTTTGCAAAATACAATATTTATAAGTGTTATGAAAATTAGGGTATTACAGGTCTTGATTGAGTATCATCATTCGATGACGAAAAATCCACTCTATCTTGGGAGACAATTGTTCATTAACCTTGGGTATGCAAATAGAGGGAACAAATTGTCTTAAAGAGACAACCTATGTTGGGCTTGGATCATTATCATATTTTGGAAGTCTTGTGTGTTTTTCTTGGTTTTTTTTCTTGTACATAAGTATTGTATGTTTTCGATTATGCATATTATTTACACAGATTCTTATCTTAGCGATATTTCTATCTTGAAATTATTTTCTCCAACAATCTTAAAAGAGAATTTTAATTTGTTGAATATTTGTGCAGTTTGAATTTTGGATCCTTAATTTTAAATAGTTAGAGTTTCTAAAATTTATGCATAAAGGTCAATTGTCACACACGGGTACAAAAAAGGATTTTAAGACCGGACAAAAGAGGTATTGTAAGATCGGATACACGACAAGTCTTGTTCCAGGCGGTATTAAAAGTCTAACTTTTAAGACCGGACTAGAACTGGTCTTAAAGAAACTCTTTTAGACCGGACATTTAAAATATTAGGTCTTAAAAGTCATACTATATAGACTTGAAATATTTTTTGTTCAGTCCTAAAACTAAACTTTTAAGACCGGACAAAAAATCAGCCGCTCTTAAAAGATCTACATTTTAAGACCGCACAAAAATCAATTTGGTCTAAAAAATAGCGACTTCTAAGACCAGACGACTAATTATATCGGTCTTACAAGACTGGATGATTAATACATCCGTTCTTAAAAATTGAACTTTTTAGACCGAACATATAAGTACATGGTCTTAAAAGACCAACTTTTAAGACCGGCCTATATGTACACCTATCTTAAATTATTGACTTTTAAGGCCGGACATATAAATACATCCGGTCCTAAAATTCGAACATTTAAGACCAGCGTATTTATTTCCGGTCTAAATTTTCTCGAATTTTTTCCCTATTGTTCTTCCTGATCATATATATACACAAATCGACCACCCAATCCAGCACATAAAAGTCGATACTTTAAGCTACAAGTGATGAACAATCCATTATGAATAAATTGAATTGGGAAAAGAATACAAATATTATTCACCAAGAGTTATGTGGCCTCTTAATTAATGATTATACTATGACAGTAGAACATCTAAATTAATTTATACAATAAGATAACTTACTTACAAATACAATGAGTTACAAATATAATACAACATGTAAATCAACATACATGCCCAATATAATATTCACCATGCCTTCATCGGGTTCCCACCCAACAACGTAACATCCTCTTTTATAACATGCCCCTTTCGATCGGATCCTGCCACAAAAATAAAACAAGAACAAACTTCAAAGTCAATGACATTGTTTAAGAACATATATATAGAAGGAATATCGTTAAAACCTTAAAGTTTTGAAAGAATTCTGCATATGAATATTACCTTATGAATTGATTCTTTTATAATGGGATATCCTCCCATATCCTTTCCGATGATCATTTCTTATCCGGGTTCATTATCCGCTTCATCTTCTTCGTTCATGTCCTGTAGACCCCTTGAAAAAGGAATACTCTCAGGAAGACCATAATTTGAATGAATTTCCTCATCAATATCAATGACTGTTTTTCCTTGGAGAGCTATAGACCATATTTTATTTTCTTGATCGGTGATATAAAACACTTGTTTCACCTGGTCTGCCATAATAAAAGGTTCATCTCCAAAACTTCTACTATTGATATCAACTAATGTAAATCCTAGCCGACCGATCCGAACACCATTATTGAAATTAACTCACTTGCATTTGAAAATGGGAAATCTAATTTTAACATAGTCTACCTCCCAAATCTCTTCAATAACCCCATAATATGGCATGACTACCAATTTAGGCCTCTTGTCTTTCGAACTGGAGAAATGCATATATTCAGCCTCTAACATAACACCCTTTGTTTTGGGACGGTGCTCCTATCATCTAGGGACTTCGTGTAAAATGTATAACCATTGATCACATACGAATTCCAACTTATGACATCAACCTCAGGACCACGTGCTAACCATTTTATTGTATCAGAAACACATTCCTCTCCCTCGACCTTTTGTTTGAACCAATTTGCAAAAGTTTTGTTATGCTCCCTAATCAACCTTTGTTCAGTCATTTGATGATTTTCTTTCCTTATAGCTTCTTTATGTGCAGTTATGCTAACTTGAACTTCATCAACATTATTCAAGATGTATAAGTGGACTTCTGACAATTCATCAGGATCCACACTCTTTACCGAAGCCCCTCGTCTACCCCCCTTGACATCGACGTTGAGGAAGGCCAATATGTCTTACTTTGGCCAAATAATTTTGACAAAATTCCATGGCTTCTTCGAAACATATTTTTGAACAATTGATGCTTTCGGCCGGTATGCGTTCTTCACATACCCTTTTAGGAATTTCATAGATCTTTCAATTGGGTACATCCACGGTAAATGGATAGGGCCGCACAACTTTATCTCCCTCATTAGATGAACAATTAGATGAACCATGATGTCAAAAAATGTAAGAACAAAAAGCTTCTCAAGGTGTTATAAGATAAGATATCATTCATTCTCCAACTTATCCAACTTTTCAATCTCGAAAACTTTACTACAAACCGCATTGAAGAATAAACAAAGTCTAGTCAAAATGTGTTGAAGATCATATTAGTGATGCCTCGAATAGCTGCGGGAGTAGTTGTTGCATCAAGACATGACAATCATGAGACTTTTGGCCTACTAATTTCAAGTCCTTCATCGATACAAGCCTCTTAAAATTTGAAGAATACCCGAGGGAACTTTTGTGCCATGTAAACACTCACAAAAACTTTGTTTCTCATCCTTAGACAAAGTATGAGAAGTTGGGGGACAATAAGTTCTCTTCCCATATGGCCTTGGATGTAAGTCTTCGCATATTCTCATTGCTTGCAAATCCAATCTTGCCTTCACACCATCCTTGAAACTACCTTGTATGTTGAGAAGCGTGCCAACAATACTATCACATACGTTTTTCTCCACATGCATGACATCAATACAGTGTCTCACATCAAGATTGCGCCAATATGGAAGATCAAAGAATACAGATATCTTTTTCCATATGTTTGTTTCCTTTCTACTCTTTGCAGTCTTACCGAAGATGACACTTATATTTTTCACCTTTTCATAAACTTGCTCCCCAGTCAATGCCACCGGAGCATCTTCATACTCTTGGCCACCAAAAAAGGCTTTCTTTAATCGATGATATGGGTGGCCCCTAGTCTAAGAAATATCCTATGTCCAAGATAAACCGTCTTTCTTCCATGTTGAAGTTGATGGTAGCATGTGCCTTCTTCACAAACCGGACATGCTTCATGGCCTTTTACATTATACCTTGACAAGTTCCCATAGGCTGGGAAGTCGTTTATAGTACAAAATATCATGGATCACATTTTAAACATCTTTTTCTTGAAAGAGTCAAAAACATCAACACCTTCTTCCCACAACTCCTTCAAGTCTTCGATCAAGGGAATTTGAAGGTAAACATCAATGTCATTTTCGGGTTGTTTTGGTCCCAAAATCAACATAGACAACATGATGTACTTTCGTTTCATGCATAACATAGGAGATAAGTTGTAAATAATGAAGAGTACAGGCCATGAGCTATGTATGCTGCTAAGGCTTCCATAGGGATTCATGTCATTTGTGCTAAGGGCAAGCCTAAGGTTCCTAGATTCTTCGCCGAAGTTCAGAAATAATTGATCGATTTTCTTCCATTGAGAAGAATTGGCCGGATGTCGAACCTTTCCATCAGAAATCCTCTCATCTGCATGCCACCTCAAATTTTTTGTATCATTCTCATTAGCAAACAACTGCTTGATCCTTGTTATGATTGGAAGATATCACAACACTTGTGCGGCCCCTTATTTGACTTGTACCTTGGGGTTTCACATATCGGACTCTCTATCACGCCCTGAAAATCCAAGGGGTGACCGGCAAGGAATATGAGAGGATTCACATTCCTTAAGCCTTAAACTTATATACAAATGCTAATTAATAATCATAATACCATAATATAGAATATTCATGCATTTCATACAACAACAAAAAGGGGGTAGGATCCTACCTATAGACTACGTGGAGCATCTAATATTAATAATAATACAAAAAGTCTAAGTTTATAATTACATCAACTAGTAGCATTCCAAAATGAGACCGCAAGCTTCAAGTCGCTAAGAAGATTCTTCACCGCTTAGCAGAAGGTACAGGAGCAATGATATCATCTGAACCAAAACAAATTTTCCGGTGAATAACGTCCCATTCTTTTAATTGAATAAAATACAAGAGTAAAGAATTTAAATATTTTTATCTTCTAATAATATCAATATGACAATAACTTCAATTTCAAAACCATAAGATCATGAATAAAAACAAAACTCTATATAGGATCATCAATCAACTACCTCGAAATACGTAATAAATTGTTTACTTTAACAAATCCAGTTTAAAACAATAAATAATAAATAAAATAAAACTTTATATATAAAATATCGTTAATAAAATAATTTCCTATACTTGTATCAAAAAAAAAAAAAAATTCCTATACAAAATAAAACATTTGATTTAATATAATCAAGGGTTAAAGGCCATTTTTGCCACGAAAGTTTCCCAAATGGAGCGTCCGAAGACCGGAAATTTTTTGGGTACCAAATTTGCCCTGGAAGTATGAAAAAGGTACCAAATTTGCCCGGAAGTATGAAAAAGGTAGCAAATTTGCCCATTCGTTAATTTTGACCGTTAAGTTTGACTAGCCGTCCACGTGGCATGCCACCTCATGACACGTGGCATGCCACCTCATCAACCAATAAGAGTTTAGTATCATTTTTGCCCCGAAGTTTCCAATGAGAGCAATTTTGCCCCGGAAGTTTTTACTAAGGAGCAATTTTACCCCGGAAGTTTACAAAATGTATCAATTTTGCCCTTCTAAATCAGTCAAAGATCACACACGTCATGCCTTGAAAAGGTCAAACTTGGAGTCGAGAGAATGAGATCCTTGAGATGTTGAGCTCGGCGCCTTAATTTATGAAGCCAACCTGGTCACGGGAAGCATCACTTATGATCTAAGCAAATGATCAATCTATACAAACTGCGGGGTCGGCCCGATTAAGCCGAGGCCCTGCGGGGCCAATTTCAAATTTACGGCTTATTTTTCAAGCCCGAGCCCTACAAGGCCGGGGCTTAAACGGCCGGCCCGATTTCCCGGCTCTAGTCCTCAGTAACCGGTTCGGCTTCATAAATTCGCGCCTTGAGCTCAACATGTCAAAGATTTCCTTCTCTGACTCCAAGTTCGACCTTTTCAAGGCATGACATGTGTGGTTTTTGACTGATCTAATAGTCAAATTTAATATTGGGAGAAAGAAGGGCAAAATTGCTACTTTTGTAAACTTCCGGGGCAAAATTGCTCCTCAATGAAAACTTCCGGGCAAAATTGCTCCTCAATGAAAACTTCCAGGGCAAAAATGATACTTTTGATTGATGAGGTGGCATGCCACGTGTGATGAGGTGGCACGTAACGGTCAAAATTAACGGAGGGGCAAATTTGCTACCTTTTTCATACTTCCGGGGCAGATTTGGTACCCTAAAAACTTCTGGGTGCTGGACGCTCCATTTGGGAAACTTCCGTGGCAAATTTGATATTTAACCCTATAATCAATTTAAACTATAGTTCTCAAATCCACATCTTTTCGTAGAACTTCTTACAGAACGAATGACAAGCGTGGCTACACAGTCCACGAGGGTAACTAACCAAGCATGACACGAGGCCATGAAGCAAGCATGGACACACAGTCCATGAGGGTAACTAACCAAGCATGACACGAGGCCATGAAACAAGCATGGACACATAGTTCATGAAACAAGCATGGACACATAGTCCATGAAACAAGCATGAGAACGAATCTCATGAAAATCAAGCGAGCTCGAGGTTAACCATGGTGCACCAAGGACTAACATGCATCTTTGTTAGTAATGGTTCTATATTCGATCCTCTCCAAAACATTTTCAAACATGCTTCGGGTCAATTTATCTAAGTAATAGAAATACTTCCTTCAAGATAATAACCACTCTATCTCATATTTTATAATCAAATCCCCAAAGATAAAGTTTCACAAACAATATTTCAAAATTTACCTTCAAATTCAATCCGATATAATCCTTTCAAAACATTAAAAACTCACATAAAAACATTCCATTTCAAATAATAAATTCTAGCTTATAAAATTTTCAAAATCCAAGATCATTTCAATATAAAATTTATGAAAATATCTCAAAAGTCTCATTCCCATTTAATTGCATAACCATAAATTATGCTTTGAAACAATTGGAAGAAAATAATAATAATAAATAAAATCTTCATCTTTACTCATATGCTATCAACAAATTTTCCTTCACAAAATCATACCTTTAGATATGAAAATAAACATAAAAGTACACGGTAATAAATAAAAAATATCATTTGTAAAAATTTGGGACGCTATTCACTCACCTGTTGCTCCTTCCGAAACTATACCTTTACCAAAGTCTCTTTTTGTTCGCCTTTCGCCTTTGAGCTCTGGTAATTGTCAATTCCTATAAATTTTTAAATTCATATATCAACCTCTAATGGAATTTACCTACTTAATTTAAAAATCCTTAAGTATCGAAACATCCTTCAATCAACACCTATCACACATTATCTATGTTTCTAAATCTCAATTCTTCTAAGTTCAACTTCAAAAATATTATCATTACAGATTTTAGCACCAAAAGTTGAACAACTTAAATCATTTTCTTAAAACTGGACAACAACCCAATAGACACTAAGCCATAATTCTTATTAGCCTAATTCCAATCCCAAGATTTGAACTCCACATACTGCAAACACCTCCACATCACGTGCCTATCTTTATTCATATATTCACCCCTTCCACAAACTTGGCATGGCCTCTCCATTTGTTTTGCCATTTCATTTCAGATTATCAAAAATCAGTCCCGAACTGTACCAACCTCATAATGCATCTATAAAATCATCATCAAGGATTATTAGCACCTAATGACACTAAAAAAAAATGAACTTCTAAATACCCTACAGAATTATACAGTGAAGATTATGCAGATTTCATTTCCAAAAATGATCTCCCACGTGGACCCATCATCAGCCACCAAGTAACAATTATATTCTCCATCTATTGTATGTAGTGTTCAAATACAGATAGAAAGTTCTCGTAAGAAACTGAACAAGAATCCCCTGTCACTAAAAATCAAATTCGAAACTACCCCTCTCCAACTCAAAATCAACATGCATGCAACACTACCCTTACTCTCTTTAACCTTAATATCAAAGAACACTTATATCATACACTTTTAACCATTTATATTTCCTCTTGCAGTTTTCAGACAGCCCCTTTTGTTATGGAAATCTAAAAATTATCTCTAGCATCTTTTACTCAAACCATGAAACCCATAAATAAAACTCCCATGGCTTGTCACACGGATACACATGCACACACTTATGACCTGCACTTGATTAGTGCATTAACCAGAAATTTTGAGACATGCAAAACTTCCTTTGTTTCGGAACTCTGAAAAACAGAGCATGCATGCAGAACTGAACCTCAACATCTCAAGCTTCAAGCACCATAGACCAACATGTAAAACTAATAGGATGAAGCTCGAAAACTCACCTTAGTTGGTTTCTAATTTTTTATGAAACGGTTGGACCTTCTCCTTTCTCCAACTCCAACTCCCTCTCTCGTCTCTCACTCTCGGACTCCCTCTCCGTCTCACGTTTGCAGCGTCTTTTCTTAGCTCCCTCTCTGCGCTTTTGAAGTTCAGGCCGAATAGGATAAATGAGGGAGTATATGTGTTAATCGAGAGAAACTGGGATACGTGGCTGGAAGTTGGGAGAATTAGTGTGGTGATGTGGCAGATAATTAGAGAAAGGAAGGGATGGGGTTTAGAGTATTGGGCTGTGTCTTTGTCCGAACTAGTTCTGCTGTTGGGCCGCAAGGAATATGAATGACAAAGAAATAATGATGGAGAGTATACTTTGCTGTCCGAAATTCTTTATCCAAATTGGTTTTAATGGGTACATAGGCTAAATGAAATAATGATGTAATGGGTTGAAGAAGTGCATGTATGCTGCTGTTCGAATTGTGATTAAAAGAATTTGGTTTTGTCTCACAGTCAATAAAAAATATAAGAATGAGTAAGCACAATTTTTGATATAATAGTAAGCACAATTGAATGAATGGTTGTGCACAAGAATTTGGGCACGTGGCTATAAAAACGATATGGAAGTATATGAGTCTTTGACTCATCAAATTGGAATTTGACTTTGCCCAAGTTCATTCACAAGCTTGGGTTAAAAACATCACCATTTTCCCCTTCTTAATTTAGGTACTAGATAAATTCCTGAAATAAATCTTTTATCTCATCTAAACATTTTTCTTTCTTAATTAACTCCTCTAGGTCATAAATTATTTATTCTATAATTCCTGATGGGTCAAAATTTATCTTCTAACTATTTTTCCTTAAATTGTTGGGAAAATAACTTTAAACTATTTAGGCCAAAATTGTTGTAACTAATCCTTTCATAGAATTTCTAGGTCCTCAAAATAATATTTTATATTTTCTCCCTAAATTTTCAAGGTCCAAAAATAACTCTTAGTAATTATCTTAAGCTTATTATCATGATAAGCTTAAGACTTTGGACTCCTTTTGGCTTAGCGACCTTCTTATCTCAATCATATTCCTAAACCCCTTGTCCCAAAATTTGGGATGGTACAATTCTGCTTCTCTTCAAACTCTTTTCTATATAATACGCAATCATTTGGGCATGCATAGATCTTTTTGTACTCCATCCCTAGTGGACAAAGTATTTTCTTAGCATCATATTATCGATGCAGCAACACATTATCATCTGGAAGCATGTCCTTAAAAGCCTCAAGCATTTCAGAAAAACTCTTGTCGCTCCATCCATGACGTGCCTTCAAGCTTACCAATTTCAATACAGTGTTCAAAAATTGGTATTTTTTACACCCAGGGTATAGCGGGGTCTCTGCAACACTGCACATATTACCATATGCATGTGATTGATGAAAAGCCTCTTCTCCTACATCACGAATAATGTCCTCTATGTGATCATCTGTATCCGTGTCATTATCATCAAAGGCCACTTCCCCATGTTGAGACCCACTTGGCATTTTTTCACCATGCCATACCCATACTGTATAAGTCTTACAAAATCCTTCACAAATTAAATGTGTGTGTATAACTTGAGGACTTAGTCGCCTCTCATTCAAACATTGTACACAAGGGCAATAAAACTTCCTACTATCATGATGGGCATTTTGTTTAGCAAATTCTATAAATTCCCTCACCCCATCTGATATTCAACACTCGTCCATAAAGCATTTATACAACTGTGATCCATAGTAGAATTCCTATAGACCGAAAGATTTAGCATACATAATTCAAAAAATTCAAACTTGCATATAAAATAAGCCAACTACAAATGCATATATATATATATATATATGCTCAATGTCGGTTCTGACCCCTTTTTTTAGGCGAAAATTGCCCATTAAATGCATAATGAAGAATAAATATTGGCCATTAATGTATCACAGTGAATCCAAGAAGCAAAATAAATGCATGACGAGGAAATTAAATGCATCGCATGAAGGTCTTATGGACTCACCTGCAGCATATAAATTCAAATGCGTTTGTTGAGTCTTTCTTCTCTGGCCACGAACGTTGATGTTGCAGATAGCAAGTGTAACCTAAAAATGCCAGAATCCCACAAGAACATTTCATCGATTTCGTTCAACCCATGAAAAACCCAGAATAATAAGCAGGAAAATCATAAAGCTATATAGCCGAAACACCTCTTACAGCTCGGTATACAAACATTTAGCTAAGGAACCAGAAAGTGATTGTTGAGAGAGCAAAGCAAAGCAGCGACGAAGCAACACATGAACATTTGGAGATAGAACCGAGTAATCACTTTCGGAGTGACAAGAGAAGTTCGAGAGAGAGAAATTTAATTTTCCGCGCGACAAAGACATGTTTAAGTATTTATTATTTTATTAAGACCGAGTTAATGAAAATAACTAAAATAAGCAAAGAAATAACTTAGTAGGATGAAAGTATGTAATAAACAGATAACTGTTAATTTCAACTTCCAAGTATGAAATGATAAACATAGATGCCATTATATAAAAGGTTATTAATAAGAAAATACTAGGTAAACAAATAACTCATCGATGAAATTAAGTACAAACTGGTATGAAAAACTCATTATGAATGAGGACATAAAAAGAATGAGAAACAAGCGTGGACACACAGTCCATGAGGGTAACTAACCAAATGCAGCTCAAGGCCACGAAAATAAGCATGGAGACACAGTCCATGAGGGTAAGTAACCAATCATGGGAAAGACGAAGCCACGAAACAAGCGCAGCACAAGGCCATCGAATAACAAGCGTGAGAACGAATCCCATGAATATCAAGCGAGCTCGAGGTTAACCATGGTACTACTGTTAGTAACCAGCGTTATGTATTCAGTCCTCTCAAAAACATTTTCAAGCATGCATGGGGCTAATTTATCAAAACAATGAAAATTCTTCTTGCAAGATAATAAAAGCTAATATCTAATACTTCATAATAGAATTCCCCAGCACGAAGGTTCAAAAAAATCATCTCAAATGCTTTCCTTTAGACTCCATTTTTGTTAGCAAAATCCTTTTCAAACATCAAGAACTTGCATATGAACATTTCAAATTGCAAGACTATTTCTGCATGAAACCTTTAAAAGATATCTCCAAAGTTTCCTTACCATTATAGTACATAATCATAAATTATACTATGAAGCAATTAGAGAAGAATAAATAGCAATGCATAAAATAATCAATAATAGAAAAATGAAACAAATCCGATAAACTTTCATTCATGAAAATCAAACTTATAAATAAGGTAATTAACATAAAAGTATGGCAAATAATAAATATCATTTATAAAAATTATAATGCTACACTATTCACTCACCTAGTGTGCTCTTAACTATACAACTTACTCCTATATCCCCTTCGACTCATTCACTCCGACCAAAATAATTCAAGATTATGGATCTCATCCCAATCTTTAATTAATTCTTGAATTAATAATTCAAGATGATGGATCTTAACCAAATCTTTATTGGAGGTATATTTATGTTAGATAATCCTAAATTATCTTTTATAATATAATCTCTTGAATTTAAAATTCAAATTTAAACCTCAAATTTTAAAATTCAAAATGGCCTAAGACCACGTTTGGTCTTCTAACATATTTGGGCTTATTAATGGAAAAATTAATTTCCCACTAGAGAACCATATATGGCCCCATTTTAATAGATTGGGCTTGGAGTTAAACTTCAAGCCAAATATACCCATTCTTTTGCCATAAATAACCTTGGACTAATCAAACTCCTTTAATGGGCCCAAGTTATCTAATGACCACATAAGACATTAGCAATGCTCTGTGGCCCCAGAATTAATTAAGTTGATCAAGTGATCTACCTTTTCTAATTTGGATATCGTGCCGACTTCATCCCTCACTACTTCATTCACATTTAGTCGAGAGCAAACATAGAGTATCATCTCTCTTGGTTGACTAAATATAGCTTTTTCACAGAACTAGGAGTCTTCTTCTATTGACTCTAAGATGGAACATGACTCTTCTGATCACTTACTGTGCACAAATTTCTGAGTCAACTAGAAGTCATCCAAGCCCTACCGGTCCTGTGAACGACTAATCCCTTGTAGGAGACTGTGAGTCCTTTCAGCATGTCCATCTACACTCATGCATTTGAGTCATACCCAAGAGTACACTGTTCTCCCCATTCTCAAGCGGATAGAGTTGTACAATTAAAGTATGACCCTAGGACATAGTTCTCGATGACATCTTCAAGTCTAGGACGATTCACACTACCAAATGTTAAGAGACTTTTATATCCAATGATACTTCCTACAAATCTTTGTGGAGTCTCTCGGCGGGTCTATTCAATGTGATTTGTTCTTCAACAAATCCACCCATGACATCAGCTAAAGCATCATCATGCCTGTATTACATAAGGTCCCTACCTTGCATCTCTATACAAGTAGAGGATGTCGTACTAGTCTTATTGAGATCACCAAAGCCCTTTCGTGGTGATTCAAGACTAGGAACAAGTTTCAGTCAATAGACATTCAATGTTCTTGAGTCCTCATGATCATGATCCCTATCATAGATCCTCAAGCGAACACCCGTTCATTCCTAGGGTGTTTATCTTTAAATGCATATTAACCTTAATGTAAAGGCAAGACATAAATATGATAAAGATAAAATGTACTCAAATGCATAAATCGTAAAATACTAAATAGAAAAGGTGTTCCTCTGTCAAAGCAGATTGTCTCTAGGATACCATTTACTAACACGCTATAGATTCTAGTCTTTGACTTTTGAGAAATACTGGCAAAGCTGAAAAATAAAACGAGTATGCTTGAGTGCTAGGCAGTCTTATATATATTATGAACTGCACTAGACTTGATATTGCCTACGTAGTAAGCATGTTGAGTTGCTTTACAAGTAATCCGAACAAGCCTCATTCGAGAGCTATGATAAGAGTTTTGGGTTACTTAAAGCAAACTCAAAACTTTGCTTTGCATTATGAGAAATACCTTGCAGTACTAGAAGGATATTGTGATGCAAATTGGATCACCAATTCTAATGACACAAGATCCACAAGTAGATATGTATTCACTCTTGGTGGGGGTACTGTGTCTTGGAAGTCATCCAAGCAGACTTGCATTGCAAGATCAACTATGGAAGCCGAATTTATTACTTTAGATAAAGCTGGTGAGGAAGTCGTGCGGCTTCATAATTTTCTTGGAGACGTTCCTAGTTGGCCAAAGCTGATACTGGCAATGTGTATACAATGTGATAGTCAACCAACTATTGGTAGGGCCAAGAATGTCGTGTACAATGGCAAGTCTAGACATATACATCGTAGACATGATATCGTTAAACAACTACTCTCGAATGGAATCATCTCAATTGATTATGTGAAATCAGAAGAGAATATAACGGATCCATTAACTAAAGGGATTCCTAGAGAGTTAGTTAGAAATTTGTCCAAAGGAATGGGTTTAAGGCTGATCCATTGTTGATCATTGCAGTAACTCTACCTAGAAGAGTGGAGATCTCAAAAACTAGGTTCAAAAAGGCAATTAAGTCATGATAGACTGTTAACACTGTGGAGTCTTAAACTCATACTCATTCCTAGACAAGACAGTGCATATACATAAGGGTAAGCTTTTAGGATTTTAATGGTTTCTTAATATGATGTGTTCAGATGATGTATGTTGACTTACATCACAAGGAATCACCTATGTGAAGGGTCGCTTCTTTGAGAATTTAAAAAGGCCGATTCTCTAGAACACTCACAGAACCAGGTAGGTGTCCAGGGCCAAAATGGACACAGCATGAGAACCAACGATGCTAGAGGAGCAACAATGTGACTCCTATTGTCTTGGTATACACTAAAAGGTCGACGATTCAAGACAACATGTCCACTGATTGACCAGTATATCTAACAGGTTTTTACTAGAGAAGGTTCAAAGGTAACCCCTACCTTTCTCAATGCAATTGCTTGTCGTAGAGGAATCGCACTTTGCATACATATTCATTTTCACTTGGTGGCGATGGACTGACTTCTTATCCATGTGGGGGATTGTTGGATTTTATGTCTAGATCCCATGGGTTATGAATAAGAAGTCGCGTCAGTTTGCCACCGCCGGTTGTGTCGGTTCGCTGACGGAACTCCATTTGATCATTTCATCATTTATAAATAGACATGCATGTGACATAAAAATGTTAGTTCTCGTATTTTAATGATCACAATTTCTAAGTTATTGAATTAAAGTAATCTAATTACTTCATACTCGTGCTCAGATCATCTGATAACTGCTAAAAGAGTTTTAGGGTAGGTTGCTCGAGTAAAGCTTTTTTCATGCTCGAGCAATATTGAGTGCAAGGCAAAACCAAGTGTTTTAGAGAAGTCTTGCTCGAGCAGAGGATATAGTCATGCTTGAGCAACATCGGGTTCATGAAAAAAACACTCTAACGACTTGCTTGAGTACAATAGAAAAGACTGCCCGAGCATCATCGAGTTAAGGCATTGTGAAAACTTTGGAGTCTTGCTCGAGCAGGAGTCTCAGCATGCTCGAGCAACATCGGCCTTAACTAATACACGGCAAAGTAAAACAACCATACTCAAGCAAGGTGCAAAAGCAAGCTCGAGCAAGCACAAAGAGGTTGCTCGAGCAAAGTCAAGCAACGTGTATTCTCATCCCTGTATGGCCCTTGCCCGAGCAAACTCTGAGAGGTTTCTCGAGCATTAACAAGGGGCTTGCTCAAGCATAGGAATCAGCATGCTCAAGCAACATCGGTCTGAACTGGTTTACAGCAAGGTTAAAATGCCATACTCAAGCAGGTTCTGAAAGCATTATTGCGGACGATACTCGAGCAGGCATAACATGGTTGCTCGAGTAGAGTCGGACAACCTGTTCTCTAGACTCTGTATGAAGGTTACCCAAGCAAGCTCTGGCAGTTTGCTCGAGCATTAGCGATAGGCTTGCTCGAGCAACATCGATAAAATCACCTTTTAAAGTCTTTCAAAAAGACTTGCCCGAGCAGACCTTGTTCTTTGCTCGAGCAATGGTTGATTCATTCTCTTTGAAATTGCAAATTCACATCACTTGCCCGAGCACACATCTTGATCATGCTCGAGCAAGGTTACCTCTGTTTTTGAAATCTCCGACACCATAAAACTTAAAACCTGTTATATCATTTTACTACTTCAGATTATTACACATTGCTATTATCAAATGCTTTTAACAAGTTTGCTTGTGAGTTTCAAATCATTTAAACATGGATTAACAACAGATTTGAATAAAGCAAATCGTGTGTCAGAAGCATTAAATGCAGCTACCTAAACCGGTGATAATCTCAGAAACTAATACTCTGATCAAAGTAAAGCTACCTCTGATATTCCGACTACGCATTAAATGATATTTCTCAACGGGAAAAACAAAAGGAATGAAGAAGAGAATGTCGTCACTGCAGAATCCACCTGTCATATTCAAACGGCGAAAATCTCACCAGAATCCTCATCTGTCTAACGGACACATTCAAGACTCTCAACGGCTATTCTTCAAGCTTCATCAACGGTCATTAATTACAAAATCTATAAATAGCTGAAGCATTGAATTCGCCAACTACCAAAACGTTGTGCATTCAATTCGACTTTATTGCAAATAACTGTTTCATTAATATCTTGGGATATTCTCTTGTACTTCAGTGTTCATATGTAATCTACTCGTGAGGAGTTATTAAACACTTATTCATTTCACTTAGTGATTAAATCTTAAGGTTAAGGAACCTTAAGTGTGGGTGTATCAATTACAACTTGTAAGGGGGAGTGAGTCCAAGTGAAGGGATCATCCTTTATTTACAGAGTGTGTAATTGTTCGTGAGTTTTGAAAAGTTAGTGAAATCTCAAGGTGTTCTTGGGGACTGGATGTAGGTCAAAGAGTTAGACCAAACCAGTATAAATTGTTTTGTGCCTCTTCTCATTCTCTATCTTTGTTTAATTAAGTTTGTGTGAAAAATTTTAAGATCACCTATTCACCCCCCTCTAGGTGATATTCCATCTTCAAAAAATAATCTCGTTTTTCTAACACTACGCTCTCATACATATAGTTTAATGCATTTTGCTGCAAGTCTCATCCGTGCGATTCTGAAAGTAGACTCATTATGTTCACTTGGGCTTCTGATTGAGAGTGCCATCATTCTAAAGACGAAAAATCCGCTCTATCCTAGGAAACAATTGTTCATTAAACTTGGGTGTGCAAATAGATGGAACAAATTGTCTTAAAGAGACAACGTACGTTGGGCTCGGATTTCATCAAAGTTCATTATCATATTTTAGCAGTCTTGTGAGTTTTTACTTGTTTTTCTTCTTCTGCATAAGTATTGTATGTTTTCAAATTATATATATTAATTACACAGATTCTTATCTTAGTGATATTTCTATCTTGAAATTATTTTCTCCAACAGAATCGTAGTAAAGGGCTTCATCAGCAAGTTCTTGCTTGGAGAAACAACAAGCGGCGAGGGGGAGTTGATTGGTGCGGAGGAGAGAGAGGAGGATGGAGAAGAGTCTCGGGGTTAATGAAATCATTTTCCCTCATATTTTCTTTCCTCTTCTGCAGTCTATTTTCAATCTCAGCTGCATGACCATATCATATAGAAGAATTTCTTATAGAAGTATAATGAAGTAATTAAAAACAGAAGCATCCTATACTTTTGTTCTAAATAAATTTGTATGGGTGTCAATGCAATTGACACAATTTGTGACTTGTGATAATTGAATTTTCTACCCTCTATTTTTTTAGAATTTTTTATTCTTCTCATATCTAGTCCTGCGGATGAATTTATGGAGCACACTAAGACTTATAGGCATGAAAAGATAATAGAGGTTTGAGGAAAAAGTCTGAAGCTCTAATGGAAGGAGATAAAAAGGGTATGGAGGTGGAAAAATTGGAAGAGAAGCATTTTCGTGGCTATGGACAATGGTAATCAATTGAGTAAAAGAGGGGTAGGGAACGGTGGTTAAGATAACCTAGGAGAGCCTCCATCGTCGGCTGTGTTTTGGCCTCGCTGCCGTGAAGAAGACAACGTATGGGAAGAGAAACACCAAGACATTTGATTGAGAAAGGCGTTAAGTGATGCTGTTTTGAATGAGTCTAGGTGGCAAATGTACTGGATATAATTAACGAATTGAAGGTAAGTTTTATCCTTCCTACAATGGATTGGATATTGGCTATATTTGATTAATAATTAATAATTTATTTTAGTAGGAAATTGCTGATTTAAATTATGAAGGTAGTTCTTTTTTTTTTTTTCTTTGAAATTTTTCCTTTTTAAATACATACTTTTTGAGAAAATTCTAATTAATTTCAGCTAATAAAATAACAAAATCTAAATATAGGGCAAACCAAAAAGTCTAATATTTTATATATATATATATATATATTAATATTATTAAAAGAGCCAAGAGCCTTTTTATAGTTTAAAAGGAAAATTGAGGTTTGTTTCAGCCAAATTTAATTGAGATTTTTCAGATTTTTTTATTATGTTCTTGTTGTCAAATTAAAATATACTTCATTCATCTTTTTTTTTTTTTTTTTTGGTCGAAACTTCATTCATCTTTTGACTGATACTGGTTAGGGAATAGTATACCGAAGGGTAAGCAAAGGAGCATAATTATTCTTCTGCTCGTCATAACAATGAATTAATATTCCACAATTATTTGAAGATTGGTGGAGCGAAAGATTGAAGATGTTGGGGTTATGTTGCAACTTACAAGAGAAAATAAACCATTTGACAAACAGTCAATCGAGTAAGTAATGAGAATAAACTTTTGGGAAAATTAGGGAGAGATACCAAAGAAAGAAAATATTTATTATAAAGGATCTAAACAAAATGTAATTATTTAAAAGGATAAAAAAATTTAAAAATAATTTATTAATTAGTAAATTACACTCAATTAAACATTAAAAAGGGGGAAATTAAAAATTAAAAAAGAGTCCTCCAGGGACCCTATGTGGGAAAAGATTTGGAAATTGTTCTACCTCAACATGTCCGTTTACTCACTGACTTGCATTTTGTTGGACTCTACTCACGAAAGCATTAAGATGTAAATGGGGATTGATCATTTGATAATCAGTGTAAAGCCCACATCAGTGGGAATTTGAGAAGAAAGAAGGTGGGGAGGCTATAAATAAAGCTCCATTCCCCCCCCCCCCCCCAACAAAAAAAAAAAAAAAAAAAACCCTACTTTCAACTACACAAACATTCCTACTCTCTTCCTTCCTTTTATGATATTTTTTGTATGTGTTTTGTGAAGAGTTCTCTTAATTTAAGAGAGGGATAAAACTATTCTCTCCTTGTAATTAAATAGATATTGTAATTTTAGAATTTCCCATATAGTGAGGTTTCCATATTAAATAGCTATGTTATTATTTTCAATTTCCTTTTATTTGTTGTTATTTTTCTGGCTAGTAGGATGCTAAAATCCTAAAATCCATACCGAGCTGTTGTTCATTTATACGCGGCTAAGGTGCTGCAAGTGATATACGGAGGTATTGTTCACGTATTCAATGCTGATGTGCTATAGGTGATATACCGAGGTACTGTTCACATATACGGTTTTACCATTCACGTATCTGAAGGTACTGTTCACGTGCACAGATTTTTCAGGGTATCTTTCTGGTAAAGAGTATTCAATGATCAAGTACATGTCTAGGAAATGTCACAAACATTATAAAATGTCTAATAAGACAAGATTTTTACCCCTGTCTTAGCACCCCAACCCAGAACCCCTCAACCGGGAGAAATGATTGCAAAGAAAATAATAATAATAATAATAAATAGATATTATTATTATTAGGAAAGAGAATAAATGATAATAAATAATAGTATTATTTATTAAAAATGGGTATTATTATTAAGTCGCATAGTAGGGTATATTGTGACACCAGAAGTGACTAATGACAATGATAAACGTTTATAGGCATATTTTGACACCTCTACTGATCCCAACAATGTTGACCAGACTAAGGACTCAAGTTTGAGGTAGGTAACTGTTATCTTATTAGCTTGTATGTATGTATTCATGTATAACTGATCATGGTTGCTAGATAATTTTCATGTGTGTATCCTAGCTACGGATTGAGGTTGTGTGTCTCGTAGGGTTGCGTATCCTAAAGGGGCTACGGTCCTTGGCCGATAACTGCGGTTACTGTGCGACTTATTTACTGTAAAATTATTCTATGCTTAAGATGTGTTGTACTGTTGTTTATATTTCATACCTACATATGAGATTAACTGTTATGCCTTGGGTTCATTCATTTGAACTCCAGATTGCATGAAAGAGACAAGTAGTGGATCGGGATCAAAAGGAAAGTTGCAGTTGCAAGGGATACAACAGAAAGAATATTTTGGGGATAATATGAGTTGTTGGACTATAATTATTGTTTATCATTTGTCTATTTTGGAATTATTGTATATATTAAGTTTCCGATGGGATAGATTCGAATCATGATAAATTTATCCTTATGTTTTTAAACTGAGTTATTTTAAAGAAAGTTTTTATTCTGCAATTAAGTCGTCCAAATCAATTCGATGCCTGTGCGTTATAACTCTGATAAACAAAGGTGCATAGAGGCGTATTAAGGACGGGCGTCACACTGCGCACACTCTAATATATGATTAAAGTAACTAATTAACAAAGGAAAGGTAATAAGCGAAAATGATCCCTCTAACCCACCACCCGAAAGGGCGAGGCCGGTAAGGATGTAACATAGACCCTTGTGCTTATTTCAAGAGGTTTGATAATAATGATTTCATTATACTATTGTTGTATGTTACGTTGATGATATGCTGGTAGCACTCCCCAACATAGATCTAATTCAAGAATTAAAGACAATTGATTAGGGAGTTTGAAATGAAGGATTTCAAACCAGCAAACAAGATTATAGGCATGCAAATTCACCGAGACAGAAATAGGGGGAAGATTAGCTATCTCAAAAGGATTACTTGTAGAAAACCTTGCAACGCTTCAACATGTAAGATTGTAAGCCAATTTCTACCCATTTTCCTGTTAATTTCAAGTTATCCTAAAGTATGAGTCCTAGTAGTGAAGCAGATAGGAAGATGTCTTAAGTATCATATGCATCAGCAGTAGGGAGTTTAGTGGATGTTTGCTATGATTTGTTTAAGACCAGACATTGCACATGCAGTGGGAGTGGTTAGTTGATACATGGAAAATTATGGTCGAGAGCATTGGAATGCTGTTAAGAGGATTTTGAGATATGTTAAAGGAACCTCAAATGTTGCTCTATGTTATGGAGGATTTGAATATACTGCCAAAGGATACATTGATTCTGATTTTGCATGTGATCTTGAAAAAAGAAAGTCTACCACAGGTTGTGTTCGTAATTGGAAAAGGAGTTATTAGATGGGTATCTAAACTATAGTCAGTTGTGGCACTATCTACAACAAAAGCTGAGTATATGGCGTGACACAAGCTTGTAAGGAAGCAATCTGGATAAGAAGATTCATGGAAGAACTTGGACACAAATAGTAACATATATTGTTGTATTGTGATAGTCAGAGTGCCTTGCACATTGCAAGGAATCCAACATTTCATTTTAGGACAACACACATAGGAGTTCAATATCATTTTGTTCATGAAGTGGTAGAAGATGGAAGTGTGGACATGCAAAAGATTCACACAAAAGGGAACCTAGGAGGTGCACTAACAAAGGCAATCAACATTACTAAGTTCATATGGTGAAGATCTTCATTTGGCTTGGAGGAGACATAGACAACATAAAGATAGCTAGAATAGTGTGGAGATTGATTGGTTCTCAATCATATCTCCAAGTGGGAGATTGTAAAGCCCACATCGGTGGGAATTTGAGAAGCAAGCAGTGGGGAGGCTATAAATAAAGCCTCCCCCCTCCTTCAACTCACACCACCATTCCTTCTCTCTTCTTTCCTTTTGTGATATTTCTTTAGTGTGTTTTGTGAGAAGTTCTCTTAATCCAAGAGGGGGATACAATTGTTCTCTCCTCATAATTAAAGAGATGTTGTAATTTTAGAATATCCCATAATAAGGTTTCCATATTAATTATTTGTGTTATTATTTTCAATTTCCTTTATTTGTTGTTATTGTTTTGTCTAGTGGGATCCTAAAATCCTAAAAATAAGTGCCCCTGGTATATGCCAAAGAGATGTGAATGACATAATTCACGCTTTTCAAGATTGCAACTCCACTCGTCTCCCTCTATGAACGGTTGCTCATAAGGTACTCTTCCGGTCCTAATTATAAGAGCTAGTTGACTTTTTTGGAGTGATTAAGGAATCTAATTAAATTACTTTAAAGTATTTGTATTTTCATTCTTTTCTTCAAACTAATTAGTTTGACTAATAAACTAACATATAATCTAAAGATTCACAACATTTGAAATGATTAAGTACCTTATTTAACTTTCTTAATTTCTCCAAAAAAAATCAACTAGCTTTTATAATTAGGACCGGAGGTAGTACATAGTTATGTAAGTGGAAGGAACTCCGCGGTAAACCAAAACCCCAATATTTGGAAAAGGTAATGTATTTTTGTTGTCTGACATTTCCTTTTATATACTGATAATCATAAACCATTAAATCACTCATTCTCTCTTAAAAAATTTTAAGACGTATTTCTCAGCTTTATCAAGCCAATTCATATTCAGTAATAATCACTAATCAGAAGTCCATCGCAATCACCATAGTAATGCTCACCGACCATGATGCTATACCCCAAAGAGAAATAAAATATTGCTCTATGGAAATTTCTCATGGATGTTTTTTTGTGGTTGGAATACAAAAATATTTTTCTAGGAAACATTAATAAATTCAACGTGCCCCTTTAGTCACCGAAATGTGAATTTATTTATTTTTTCTTTTCCATGAGAAATTTCCATAAAGCAATATCTTATTTTCTTTGGGTGTCGCACCATGGTCGGTGAGTATTACTATGGTGATTGTAATGGACTTCTGACTTGGTTATTACTGCATATGAATGCTTGATAAAGCTGAGAAACATGTCTAGCAAATTTTTAAGAGAGATGAGGAAACATCAATTGATATTTAATCGTGAAATAGTTAAAATGCGTTTGACACAATAGGGAATTTGGTCAAGGTTAATTTTATAAATGAAAATTTATACCTTTATTTTTTATCTTTCTAAATAATTTCAATTTACAGATCTTTTATAATGAATAATATCTTTTCTCAATCCTTCTCTCTCATTCTCCCTAAAGTTTTCATTTTATTGTTTAACCAGCTAATAAGTCCGAACACAATTTTATTATATTATATATCAGTTTATATATCAAAAAAATTAGTTTTGAGAAAAATGATAAATGTAAATACTTTAATCTAACTTATTTTACTTCCTTAATATCTCCAACAAAAGTCAATTAGCTTTTATATTAAGGACCAAAAGATTAAAATATGTATTTTAATCATTGGGTTACTATTCCTTTGGTATTTTCATATTAATTTTCATCAAATTTGAAACATTTTAATTAATTCTAGACAAATAGTATGAAGGTGATCCAAAAGTATTTAGAAATCCCTTGATGTTCTTAATATATATATATATATATATATAAGAAGAAGTGCCATAAATTTTTGAAAAATTATAACTTATTTCTCTCCTTTATTTCCTTAAAATTTCACTCAAAAGTAGGATTTTTTGGTCAAGTAAATCATTTTTGAGGCATTTATGTTATTAAATAAAATCATTAGCCCCAAATGTGCCTTAAAAAAAAATATATATCTTCTCTACTTTTCGGGATTTCCCCATAATTATGCTATCATTCTTCTTTCTTGCTTATTAAACTGGCACTCAAAACCAGATGTTAGATAAGTAGTTTCCAATGCACATGACTAAAAATGTATTTTAGAGAAGCCAACACACAATTTTTTTGTTTCAATAAATAACTAACCTAAATAATTTGCTTTTTTTTTTTTTTTTTTTTTTTTTTTTTTAAGGGATAAGGGTCTTATTTACCTCGGAAGTTTTCGGTCGGGAGCATTCAGACTCGGAAGTTTTTTTTTGGAGCAAAATTGCCCCGAAGTAAAAAAACGTAGCAATCTTGCCCTTCCGTTAATCTTAACCGTTAATTTTTTACTTCAATTTGTAAACTTCCATGGCAAAATTGATCCTTAAAAAAACTTTCAGGGCAAAATTGCTCTTAAAAAAAACTTCTAGATGCTAAGTGCTCTTGGGCAAAAACTTCCAAAGCAAATAAGACCCTTATCCTAGAAACTAACCTAAATGTATTTTTTTTTTTTTTATTCAGTAAATTAGTTATCTAGCTCATAATAATTAGGAACAAATGGAGTAACAAATTAAAAAACAAGAGTAATGGTTTGAAGAAATGCTTGGTGGGAAAAGTAAGCAAAGCTAGTAGCAAGGGTAACGTCATAGAAACTCCTGTTTCTACTTCAAAAATGAAATACCAATCTATAATGTCACTACTTTTCACTAGAAATTTTCTTTTGTTACCTTCCAAAGCTTACGTACTAAGAGCCAGAACGTGTATCACATCGAATTTCAAGAGTTTATGTTTTTAATAGGCGAAGTATCTATGCTTGGTTCCTAGCTTCAAGTGCTAATAAAGTAAAGCTTTGCTCACAAAGCCTGTTTCCTATTTATTATTTTTGGAGTGATCAGTGTTATGATTTTAGAAGAAGTCAAATTGATATATGGAGATTTAGAGGAACTATTAGAAATTCTTGGTTTCTACAGTAAGGTAAGCTAATAACAAATGTAGCAAGAGTTATGTTACAAAAAGTCCTCTCTTTCTACTTGAAATTAGAAAAGTTCCACCTCGCACTATTTTTTCTCAATTATTTTTTATAATTAACTTCCAAAGCTTACGTGAGAGAGAGAGAGAGAGAGAGAGAGAGAGGGAGAGGGAGAGAGAGAGAGAGAGGGAGAGAGAGAGGGAGAGAGAGGGAGAGAGAGAGAGGGAGAGAGAGAGAGAGAGAGAGAGAGAGAGAGTGTGTGTGTGTGTGTGTGTGTGTGTGTGAGAGCCAGAATTATATTCAGGTGTATGGCATCTGTGGATAGAATTTGCGTTTCAAATTCATCTGGATTAAGTATATATGCTTGGTTCCAAACTTGTAGTTTTAAGAATTTAAATCTTCATAATGACCCCAATAATATGTTGCTTGCTTATCTCAGCATGTTGATTCCAATGAGACTAGTTTTTAGTTTAAATTCAGAGGCACAATTGAAATCATTGAACACACCTACACTTGAAATTCTCATCTCTTTTGATCGCTTAAACCCACCACCTTTAATTACCTTCATTATTTCATGGAATCCTTATCACCCCCATTGAAAGATGAATTAAATTGTTTACTAAATCGGATTCAGCAGAGCAGTCTTCTTCTCCTGGTAACCAGGCCAAGATACAAAAGGTTCTATTTTATTTCTAGAAATTTCTTACACCCAGACACTCACACACACACATATAATGGCTATATTGTACACAACTCTTCCAAACTACTCATTCCCTTCTAAAATGTAAGGGCTAATTGAGAGGTTAGTTTTATTTTAAATGTAAGACCTCAATCCTTTTTCCCCAAATTTTACATGGTTTTTCCTTAACTCTCTTTGTTTATTTAAATTTTTTTTTTATATGAAATTTTTAGGAAAGGGTTGGGCCCACCCACGTCTAAGGGCGGGCGTTTAGAGCCCGCATTATTTGGGGATACCGCGGCGCTCTTTTTCCTTAACTCTCTTTATTGATTGCACATATCAAAGGAGTTTTCCACCAAATGAGTAGTTTCCAATGTGAATAATTAAAATGGATAGTTTATGGAACTCAACGCACATTTGTTACAAAAAAATGTAGTTAGTTTTTTTTTTTTTTTTTTTTTTTTTTTTTTTTTTTTTTTTTTTTTTTTTTTTTTTTTTTTTTTTTTTTTTTTTTGTTATAGGAATTATTAGTCATATAGCTCGTATATTTAGGAGTACTTGAGGGGAGGGAGGGACCTGTTAGTGGTTAATTAGAGTGATTCACTATATATATTCATGCCTATAACAGGTTCCACCATATCTTCGAGAGCGACCTGTGGAGTTCGCGAAGTATTACTTTCCTAAGGTGGTATCCATTGGTCCCATTCATCATCCCAAAGGAGAAGAGTACAAGAACATGTGGGCATCAAATTACCTAAAAGATAAGGTAGGCCAGAGAAGATGATACTAAGCAACTATTTGGGAAGATTCGGTCTCAAATCAAAGAATTGAAAAACCTCTACGCTGAAGATGCGGTTCAATGCTTACACGGCGATGACGATAAGCTCGCATGGATCTTGTTTGTAGATGGGTGTGCTTCACTTCATGTCATGCGCAAAGTGGGTGAGACAGAGCCATCAAAATTACAAGCCCTGGACATGATTGTGCAGCAAGATCTTCTCTTGTTGGAGAACCAGCTTCCATACAAAGTGTTGAAGATATTAAGCAAGAATGTTGATGACGACGATTCTGAGTTGCGAAGTCTCATACAACGTTTCATAAACCGTTTCATCAAAACTCGTGGCATTGTGGAACAATCTGTAGTACAGATCAATCAACCAGCTCATTTGCTGGATGCTCTAATCACGGTCATAGTGAAGAAGGAACACACAATAGATATAGAGCAGTCACATGATGACAAGTCCTCACGTAAAGAGCAAATGGAAACAAAGTTTCTAACTCATAGGAATATACAGGAACTTAAAACATCAGGGATCAAAATAAGGAATAACGTAGGACAAAGCCTCACAAACATCTGTTTTGGACACGGTAGCTCTTCATTCCGCCGTTAATGGGGGACAATTTCACCGTTCAAACATTCATGAACATGATGGCGTACGAGATGTGTCCAGATTTCAAGAGCAACTAAGAGATAAGTAACTATGTTTCCTTCCTTAATTCCCTGATTGATCATGCGGATGATGTCAAAGTGTTGAGGAAAGCTGGGGTTATAAACAACCATCTTGCAAGTGATGAAGAAGTGGCACACATCTTCAAGACTGCAAGCACTGATTTTGTGTTTGAAACAGGAATTTATATACATGTTCAACGAGAAATTGAAGACGTTTACACACACAAAGCTAGGATTTTACGTCATGAGATTCTAAATGTGAGAAATTGGTCTGTTGAGTTGCAGCGCAATCATTTTAACACCCCATGGAAAATCATAGGCCTAATATCTGCTATTCTCGGGTTTGTTCTCACTGTTGTCACCCTAAAGAAGGAATTAGGCTCAAAGAAGTATTAGCCTTCCTCCTCTATTAAGCCATCCACTAAATATCATATCCTTCACTAATGATTAGGCAATTACTATTCATTGTGTGTGTGAATATTAAATATTAGTGACCATGTAAAAGTGAATAATTTTTTTTTTTTTGGATAGAAAAAAGTGAATACTTTTGTGTGTGTGTGTGTAATCCAGCTTCCTACCGTACAATTATGAGTTGATCTCTGCATCTTCAATTGTACTTGTGATGTATTTCAACAATTTTTTTTTTTTTTTTTGGTAACGTGAGAAAATTAGAGGGGGAGACTTAGTG